>OY856187.1:51282415-51524572 GCA_963693315.1 Diogma glabrata | reverse complement strand
ACTGACTGTGTAATTATTTGAGAGGCCGTCAAACATAAGTACATTTTAGATGTAGTAGGAGATTTATCTGGTGGTCCGTGAAGGTCCATCTGTGGTCGCGCACGCTATTTACCCTGCCGCAAGCTCAAAAGGGCGAAGGTTCTAGCGACCTACCTCTCAACACAAGAAAATTTAAAATAACCAAAATAACAAAGCGTACCTTAAAACATCACCCAAGTTCTCCAGAAGGGATATCTGCCATAGCACAACCCTCCCTACAATATTTACACTTGATCTTTTTAAAAAAAACTATATAAATACAAGAACAACAATTATAAAACTTCCCTCGCTCTCGTGGTTAAACCACACTAATCCAAAAAAAAATTTCTATTTATTTTAATCCTAGAGAATTTTATTTCCATATATGAAGCCGAAGTATCATCCGGGCAAACAAAATTCAAATCACTTCTTGCACCTCATTAACTTTTTCTTTATTTTTCATTCTTTGGAGCCGGGGTGGGTGGAATAAACACCATCTATTCATGTAAACACAATATCATTTTAATTCAACGATAAATTTTTTAACTATCGAAATGTGTCTTTCCCCACATAACAAACTTTCGTTTACATTAATAGTTAATTTTTTTTCTTTATATAAAAAAAAGAACCAATATAATTTTGTTATTTTCCCTAATTTAGCGGAAAAAAAATATAGAAAATAAATAAAATTGAATATAGGTTTCCGGTCAGGTTTAAATGTACTTGTACGGAATATTTTAAATATTTGTGTTGTTACACAAGTGGGTTGAAAATATTTTACTATTTTCGATGAAGTCTATAGTATATTACTATAGGGCGGAAAAAAGAAGTACACCTGATAAGGAATATCCTGGCCATTACAGGACAGGACGAAAGGAGGAAGTTCGGCTGACTACATTCGTCCTGAGAATCATAAAAATCAAAAAAAACGAAAAGGAGTCGGGCTCGAACCCAAACACCGAGATAGACTCTCAGGCTCTACCGACTGAACTAGCCGGGCCAGACAAAACAAAACTTACCAAAAACAAAAAAAACACAGATAAAAAGAACAAAAATTATTACAATAAAAAAATTATAAGGATCCAAAAAAGAAATATACACAAAAACAAATTTAAGAAAACTAGAGGCTGAAAAAAAATTAATGGGATAGGTGGCAGCAGAATAATCGAAATGATTCCAAAAAAAACAATAGAATCAAAAGTAAAAAAAATGTATACCTAAACATACAATAAATCAAAAAGGGATCAAAGGGATCAATCAAAGGATTTTGGAAGAGTGTTTCGCTGAAATAGAAGGATGACTAGAGGACAGAGGTGGTCTAACTATGGCTCAGCAAGCCAAGGGCTAACATTTTCCTGCCTACAGTTCTCTGACAAGCTAAATACACCACCGGAACACCCTGTGTGCAGAATAAAGAGGTTGGTTTTAAGGATAGAGACCGTCAGCAACAGCAGCCCGAAACGTCAGGCGATTCATTTTCCTGTTATCGTCCACTGGTCTACGCTCTTTCTATCCTCCAACAGGTTACGCTCTAACGAATAGAATTATCGAAGACAATAGCAGTTAGAATTAATGAACATAACACTTTGTGGTCATGCCCACATTGAGAACCCATGAACGAGGTGAAATAGCCATGGTGGGATGGTAAGGTATCAGGGGTCAACAAGATCTGGGTTATGGCACTTCACCTCCCACCTGTGACGAAGGAGCTCCCAAACACAATCTTTTCGTGCTCATTTCTTCGCTTTTACTTTCCTCCGTCACAAGGTGCCCGATTCCAGGTTCCACACATTTATTTTTGTCTCATGACAATAGACCCATCTTTTAAAACCAAGTTTCAGTTTGCTAATAATGCAAAATTCCATTAATTTAAATTACAACCATTCCCATGTTTTAGTTTTGCAATCTGGCAAAATATCTTTATTAAATTAAATAAAATTAAATCTAATTTAAACGGTTTTCTAAAAAGATAATTCTCCAATTTCGTTATTGTTAACATTAAAACTAAAACTCCGTTGTGATGTTTTTCTGTTAACTTTTATTTTTTTTGAAACTTGATAAATTTTCTATTTAATTGTGGAAAAAAATATTCCCACAGTTTTAAAGTGGAATTCTCGAATCACTATTTTTTTTTGTTTTTTTTTTGTTATCATCATTACGAGGACTCAGATAACACCGAGGTGTAAACTTTGGTGATATTGTTTTGGTTGGGGACTCTCGATAGAAAAGTAGACGTGGTCGGTTGTAGCAATTTTTGACTTGTTTTTTTTTTTTGAAAAGAACGGTTTGGACGTTAATCCACGGAAATACGGTTATATTATCTTTTTTTTTTCGTTTTTATTTTGTTTTGGAAGCTAGTGTGTTTGTTTTCGATATATAAAAAAAATCTAGCTAGTTAGTGAATTTATGTGTAAAACAAAAAAGAAAATTTATTATTTTGAAATTTAGATATATCAAAAATATAGCTATTTAGTGAATTTACGTGTAAAACTAAAAAGAAAATTTATTATTTTGAAATTTAGATATATCAAAAATATAGCTATTTAGTGAATTTACGTGTAAAACTAAAAAGAAAATTTATTATTTTGAAATTTAGATATATCAAAAACATAGCTATTTAGTGAATTTACGTATAAAACTAAAAAGAAAAATATGGAGGGGCTGAAATCTCACAGCTCTGAGATATCAAGACTTCGGTCTGGGTTAAGGATTTTTTTAGTTTTTGGCAGCGATGTATATCAAACATAACTCTTTGTTAAAGTACAAGTATTTTTTATCTCTGTTTAGAAATTTATTACAAAACTAACACGAAACATCAATACGTTGCCGGAAAATTATAATGAAAATTCCAAAAATATTGTTAAATTAAATAAAATCAAACTTTTTCAAAATTCCAAAAATATTCCAAATATTAGAATCAAATATTTAAATATTTTCTAAATTCCAATAATATTTCAAAAATTCTTAAAAATTCAAACTTTTTCCAAAATTCTAAACATATTGCAAAAATTATTACAAAATCAAAAATTCAAAATTTTTTCAAAATTCCAAAAATTATAATAATATCAAAAATTAAAAATTTTTCAAAATTCTAAAAATATTTCAAAAATTCTTACAAAATCAAAAATTAAAACTTTTTCCGAAATTCTAAAAATATTGCAAAAATTATTACGAAATCAAAAATACAAACTTTTTCAAAATTCCAAAAATATTTCAAAAACTACAACAAATTCAAAAATTTCCATGTCCAATTTCATTTTAAATTACATTTACGTCATAAAAACAGCTACATTTTTTTTCCCAAAATATTGGCTAAAAAATTAAATGAAATAATTTTTTGACACCCTTGACATTATTTTTTGACAAACTTATAATGCCATAATTCTCTATAATAATAATAAAATATCATGTCATACGAACTATTAATTTTATTTTTTTCTAAAAAAATTGGGTAAAAAATAAATAAAAACCTTTCTTTTGACACACTTGACAACATTTTTTGACAAACTTATAATGCCATAATTCTCAATAATAATAATAAAATTTCATTTCAAACAAACAATTTATTTTTTTTCCAAAAAATTGGGTAAAAAACTAAATAAAAATCTTTTGACACACTTGACAACATTTTGTTGACAAACCTATAATGCCATAATTCTCAATAATAATAATAAAATTTCATTTCAAACAAACAATTTTATTTCCAAAAAAGTGGGTAAAAAAAAATAAAAATCTTTCTTTTGACACACTTGACAACACTTTTTTGACAAACTTATAATGCCATAATTCTGAATAATAATAATAAAACTTCATTTCAAACAAACAATTAATTTTATATTTTTTTCCAAAAAATTAGGTAAAAAAATAAACAAAAATCTTTCTTTTGACACACTTGGCAACTTTTTTTTGACAAACTTATAATGCAATAATCTAGTTTTTGATCTCACATACCAATTCCGACCATCAAGATTTCTCCAAATTCAATGTTCCTACTCGTAATCACTTAAAATGAACGTTTTTTAAGCCAAAAATATGCAAATTTCCTTGTTTTGACACACTTCCGGTACAGTTATCGAACACAGCGTCCTTTCGGACCTGTCCCTTGAGTATACCTATTTTTAGAAAAAAAAATTTTTGAAATCCCTCCAGTAGTTTTCCCTGCAGTGTAGGTAATGACGGCCTGCCGGACGGCCGGCCGACAGACAGACATACATTTTTTGTTTTTGCTTTTTTAGAATCAGGAGGTCCTAAAACGTCGAGAAATGTCAAAAAAAGTGGGGGTAAGAATTTCACTTTGAGCTCATGAATGTAATACTTAGGTCTTTCAGACCGAAGTAATTTATTATTTTGAAATTTGGATATATCAAAAATATAGCTATTTAGTGAATTTACGTGTAAAACTAAAAAGAAAATTTATTATTTTGAAATTTAGATATATCAAAAATATAGTTATTTAGTGAATTTACGTGTAAAACTAAAAAAGAAAATTAATTATTTTAAAATTTAGATATATCAAAAATATAGCTATTAAGTGATTTTTTTGTTTGAAATTTAAAAGAAAATGAATTATTTTCGTTAAATAAATATTGGAGCACTATTGGAGATTTTGGTCTTTTTGTTAACTATACTTCTGGAATGAGAACCTTCACGCAGAAATAGGTGAGTAAAGTACGCTAAGTATTATATTAGCTAATAAGAAATTAAATCCGCACAATGTGGTTTTTTTATTGTGTGCTAGTGTTACTCTTAATAACAAATAAAGACCAAATGTCACACTAATTGTTGAAGGTGTGAAGATAAAGTGACTTCGCGGTACAGCGATCGGGTATTAATTTCAGCCCTGCCATGTCTATAAGTTAACTTTCTGCTCCTCTAGGACCCTCTGGTTGCCGGACACACCCACGACCACCTTTTCCCTGAAACTCCAGCCTCGCAATGAGCAGGTCCGGATTTTCCAACCAGATGGACAAAAATAAGATTCGTTAATCCCAGGACATCCCGTTTCCTCTTTCGAGGAACCTTCAGGATTTCGTTTCACACCACCCTCTCGCAGTAGCCAATTCCCAACAACTAAGGTACGCGGAATTTCAAACTCTGTTAGGAACACGTCTGAAGGATATTTCCCCCCTTTGCGGTTATAACATAAACATACAAAAACTTAAACTTAAATGTTGTCTGTGTGTCAAGGACATACGAGTTCTGCCTTTCACTCCAAAACAACAACTATACTACAAAAAATATAAATTAAACGTCAAAGAATTGTCTGCGCGTCAGGACTTACAAGGATCTTGCCTTTTGCCCACAAAACAAAACTGAACAACAAAAAACTCAAACACAAATGTTGTCTGCGCATCAGGACTTACAGGATATCTTGCCCTCCGCCCACAGAACAACTTCAGACAAAACCAAACTCACACATCAATACACAAATGTTGTATGCGCGTCAGGACTTACAAGACTTAATCTTGCCTTCCACCCACAGAACAACGAACAATTACAAAAATTCATACCAAAAACAAAATTAGTTTATATTTGGTATTATATGCGTTTCTTTGCAATATATTAGCTGCTCAAACCTTTTGAGTATATCACCAATATAACGCCAAATAAGTAAAATATAAACAAAAATTGTTCGAGGTAGGGTAAATACAGTCAACTATCCTATAACGTGAATAATTCGTACCGCGTTGCCTGGAATCTTAGAAATAGATAAATTTTACACAAATAAACCTATTTAGATGGAAAATCGAATCCACACGCCGATAAAATATGCAATTTGAACCCGACCATGTTGGATTAATTTGCAACTTCAGTAATCGTTCTGTTCACTGGCCTCGGATAATTTCGAAATCAGCCTAGGGTTTCAAGTGCTGTTTTTCAGATGAGACAGCAGGTAGTGTTTAACCAGGTATAACCCTGTATGTAAGTAGGTATAAGTGATAACCCTGTAAGATTTGTCATTATCAGAAAACAAAACAAAATAATTCTAACAAAAAAATTAAAACAAAATAATTCTAACAAAAAAATTAACAACAAAATACAAACTAAACAAAATTAACAAAAAAAAACATTTCCCCCGTTGAGCCCATCCATTTTCGGGCGGACCAGGTTACACACCGTGCTGCTTTTGGTTAATGTGACATCTTGATAGGTGAAAGTCATAGTGACTGAAATGGGAACTGAATGAAAAGTAAATGGAAAAAAACCAAGGAAGGGTTTCACAAATAAGATTGGTAGCGATGTCGATTGATGGTTCTTATACCGAGAGTGACACCAGGAACAGACAAAAAAAATGGGGCAACTAGAGAAGAAAACCCCCAAATTAAAAAAAATTTCAAAATTCCAATAAAAATTCAAAAAAAATGTATGCTTTCCAACAAAAAAAAATAAAAACTGTTAAATTCAAATAAAATTCAATCAAAAAAAATATAACAAAAATTTTGAAGAAAAATACTATTTGAACACCGAATTCAAAAAAAAATTTTACCAAAATAAACTTACTCTAACCTCTAAAATGAAAGGCGGTTGGAGTTGGCGTGGCATTGGTGGAGTTGGAGTTGTTGGAGTTGAAGTTGGTTGGTTGAATTCCTGATTGAGCAAAAAATATTAAAATTTCAAGAAACTTAAAATAAATTTTAAAATAATTTAAAAAAATTCATAAATCCAAAATTCTAAAAAAAAATGACAGTAAAAATTTAATAAAATTCAATTAAACTCAAAAACTCTAAAAACATGCACAATTCAAATTTTCGAAAGAATAACAACATTAGAGTTTATAATTTAAACACAAAATTCCAAAATTGTCATATATTATCATAAAATTATTATATAAAAAAAATTCAAACAAAATAAAAAGCTTACAACTTACACAAAAAATTTCAAAAATATACAAAAATTTTACGAAACAAAGTTTCCAAAAATGCGCAAAAATTAAAAATTATCTAACACTAACAAAAGTATTTCCAAAATACTAAAATATTAAAAAACTTAAATACAGTCAAAAAAAATCTTCCAAAATACTAAACTATATAAAACAAATTCAATATACATAATCGAAAAAAATTTCTAAAATCAAAAACAAAATTATTCACAAAGACTTCTTCAAAATTAAAACTGTTCGAATGTATAAAAAAAATCCAAAATTTAAATCAAAACTTCAATAAAAATTATTTAAAAAAAACAAAAGCCCTTAGGCAAGTTGCAAGCGACAGCTTCACTGCTTCCAAAACCTAGGTGGTTATAAAAATTTAACTAAACTAACGGGCTTTTAATAGACTGTCCAGGTGTTGACGTCAGTTCAAGAAGCGAACACATGAGGTCTAGGTATGGCTCAGAAATCCAAATGCTAGTATGTTCCAGCATATGTTCCCCTGTCGTCCCAATACAAACACCCAAACAGCCTGTAAGGAGAAAAAGTTGTTAGTGTTGGTGTTTCCCTGGATGTAACAACCGTGGCACGAAGTACAGACGACATCATCTACTGGCAATCATTGAAACAATACCTGCCCAGCAGATTTCTCTCCACTATCGTCCATGAACATCACATTCCAACAACACCCTACAGGCGAAATAAAATCGAAAATAAAATTAAAGACAAGCGAAATAAAATTAAAGACAAGGTTACAAACACTTAGAATGAGCATAGAACTGTAAAGTTTTCACTCATTCGAGAATGCAGGGCAAGACGAAACAACACAGGTTGGGATGGTACTGTTGTGTAGCACAACATTATGCTATGCAACGGAATATATAAATAAACTTTATCTTTCTAATTAACCTGAAGTTATAAATATATTTAAATACATTTTTAGTACATAAGTTATTAATGTACTAATTAGATATTTAAGGAGAATTTCAATTGAAAAACATTCAGAATTGATCTGATGATCAAATAATAAACATCTAAAAAATAAATATTTTATTTAATTTTGTAAATAATTAAAGTTTTTTAAAATAAAGGAAACAAAGAAAGTTTTTATTATAAATGTTATTATTCATTTTTGAAATTATGGTTCTTTTATGTTTTGTGAACGACGACCACCCACAACACTGGTGACAGCGGAAAAACGCTATAAAAATAGTTAAAACAAATGTTTAAACTAAAAATGCAATTATATAGTGAAAAAAAACTAAAAACAATCTCTGTGTAAATTAAATTAAAAAAAAAAATTAAATAATGTACGTATTCTTAATAAACGTACATATTTCATAATTGAACTTAGTATGAGGAAAAACGTTTCTAAATTTTACCGAAATAATATGAACAGTTAAACTTAAAACCTAAATGAAATTATTTAGTGGTTAAAATAATAATTAAGAACCATTTATTCTACTACAAACATTCTTAAATACAACAAAAGAATCAAATTTTGAAAACGCTGATTTTCAATACAAAATAATCCAAATAAATTTCAAAATTATAAAATATAATTCTTTATTTTGCAATCACAAACATTAAACATATTTGATCAAATGGTCGTGTTAAAATATAAATGGTGATTCCTAATTATAATTATCTAAACTAAGTGAAAAAACTATTGAAAATTAAAATTTGTTAATTACAAAATTTGTTAATAAAAATAAAATCTATTATTATGATTTTAATTACTATGATAATGTGCTGTAAATATTAAATAATGAGATCAACAGAAAATTAAATAAAAAATTCATCCAAACAAAACTAAAATAATCATCTACATTGATAAAAATCACTCAACAATCAAATTATGTACCAAGGAAAACCAAGGATAAATAAACGAATAATTACGTCATCATTAAATTAAAATAAAACAAGTAAGAAACAACAGCCAATAAATAAATTTTGATTTATGTTAAAAAAAAGAGTAGAAATTATATTAAACAATTTTTCATAAATTTTTTATTCAATTAAATATTTTTCTCATAATTAGATATATATTTTTGTTTAGATTTGTTTTTCTCCTATATATAATATAACGGTCACAGTTTTAAACAATTAAAGTCAGTGATTATTGACTTTGTTCAATTATAATGTTTTTTCTTTCGATTTTATGAACATTTTTAAAATTAATTGTTTTTCCAAATGTCTGATGACTTGGTTTTCATTTTTGACACATGACTTATTTCTAGGTAAGACTTCTTATATGCTGAAACCGAATTTTTTATATATTTTGCCAATTATTATGGTTTTTTTTATATTTGGTTTTCAAGTTTTTTCTGTTTTACCTTCTTTTGTCATGGTTTTAATATTATTAATAATAATAATTTTTTTGAAAACTCGGGAAATCAGTTTTTCAATTTTTAATTTTTTTTTGAATAAATTAGGATCAAAAAGATTTTACACTTTAATAGCATTAAATAATCTCGACATCGTTCCAATCAAAACAAACTTGCAACCCGATCGCGAATTAAATTTTAGGTAGATTTCATATAAAAATCTACCTATTGCAATGGGCTTCATCTCGGAATTTCGGAAAAATTTTGATGCCAAACGACTATTTGTGATAAGCGGAGATGGAAAAACAAAAAAAAAAAAAAATTATATATATATATATATATATATATATATAACGATATGAGGTATAACGGAATTTAGCGGCACTCTCACGGTCGCATTTTTCGACCTACACCAAAATAATTTTCTGTGTATGTTACGGCAAATAATGTCTTGGACAAGTTCGTGAACTGGCCATATCCGGGTACCGGTTAAGCGGCTAGAGCCTAAAAAGTCGAATAATCTAGGGCGCTATAACTTCCGTTTGAATAATAATATTTTAATAAAATTTAAAAATATTTAATATTTAAACCTTTTTTTATCATTTTTATCCAGATGACTACTTTGGCGTTTCAGGTTCTTCAAAAATCAGCTGTTTTAAAAATTTACTAAACTTTGCTGCCCTTGATCTAGCTGAAATGGCCAAGCTCATAGTTGAAAACTTTTTTTCACGTACTTAAAATATAAATCTTTCCAAAATTTTTAAAAATAATAGTTTAAATCTAACGGTTGAGACCCTACGGATGTTGAAATAAAAACAAACGCAAAAGGCAATGCTTTCATCATGTTTCAGTTTATGTTATTTAAATTCATCTTAGCTTTTAAACATACTTTTCAGCTATAGCCTCAAAAAATTTCAGCTTTCTAACCCAAAAGGTTCCATTTTTATAAGCATTATAATGCAACCCTTACAAGAAAAATATCAACCCATTTAATACCATAGAAAAATTATCAAAATCTCTTTTGTTTTTATTTTTTTTACTAAGTAACCGTTTGAAAAAAGATTAAATAAGAACAAAAAAACACAACAACAAAAGATGATTTTGAAATAAAATTGTTTGATAATGTTATAAATTATGTGTGATGGTATAATTGTAGTTGTGACGTAGTTCATTTGATCTTTGGTGGATTTAATATGTTATCAAAAGTAGTTTAAACCTGCTTAAATAAAACTGTTCCGAAATTGTGTTGATGGCGTTAGTTCGGATAATGTATTTAATTTGGTTCGATAATTTTTTTGAATTATTCTGTTTCTACTTATATTTTTTATTTAAAATAATCTGACTTATCTAATTTTATTTGGACACAAAACCGTCTGACCCCGAAATCTACCTATTTCTAGCGGATATACCTGCCGCTGGGATTTTTTACTTGATACAGGTGCAAGTATTAGTATTATTAAAAAAGGATCAATTAATGGCGAAGTTTTATGCTACCCTGATGAAAAATGTAAAATCACAGGTATCTCCTCAAATCCTTTTTAGACATTAGCTAAATGTTATGGAGAAATTATACTTGATGTTGACCACAAGATGTCTCAGACATTTCAGTTAGTAGATAATAATTTTCCAATTTCTTGTGATGGCATATTGGGAAAAGATTTCCTTGAACAAAATCGTTGCATTATTGATTATGCACAAAATTTTTTAACAGTATCTTGTAAAACAAAAAACTTTAAGTTTGTTTTAAAACAGAATACTCAATTGCCACAAAAATCTATTGCTGGTCGCACAGAAAAAGTGGTCGGACTAGTTTTCCCTGGTATTAATGATGGGGAATATTTTTGTAACACCAATAAATCCTCTGAATCTTTATATTTAGCCAACTCATTAATAAAAATAAATAATCAAATTGGTTATACCTCGATATTAAATTCAGGAGATGATGAATTAATTTTAGAAGATATAGATATAGTTTTGGAGCCATTGGACAATTTCAACATATACAATTTTTCCCATAAATGGGACAACACTTTAACAAATAGGTTGAATACTATCGAATCTACAATTTTAAAAGAAAACATGAATGATGAAGAATATTTATCTATGATCATATGTAAGGAGTATAACGACATTTTCCTACTTGATGGTGATAAATTGTCGACAACTAATGCTATTTCTCATTCAATTCCGATTCATCAAGATATTAAACCAATATACAAGAGGCAATATAGGTTACCAGAGTCAATTAAACCTGAAATTGATAAACAGATAGACCAAATGTTGAGCGATGGAATAATAGAGCCATCTAATTCTCCATGGAATTTTCCATTATTAATAATCCCAAAAAAATCGGATGATCTGAATAAACAAAAATGGCGTATTGTTATTGATTTCAGAAAGCTTAACGAAGCAACGACGAATGATGTATTTCCATTACCTAATATTATTGATATACTGGATCAATTAGGAAACTCAACATACTTTTCATCAATAGACATGGCAAATGGTTACCATCAAGTTCCACTCGATCCAAAGGATAAACCAAAAACAGCGTTCAGTACTCAAAAAGGTCATTACCAATATTTAAGAATGCCACAAGGACTAAAAGGGGCACCTGCGACGTTTCAACGTCTCATGAATAATGTTCTGACAGGTTTGAATGGAATCAAGTGTTTGGTTTACCTCGACGATATTATTATTTATGGAAGAAATCTAAAGGATCATAATAATAAATTGATAGAAGTTTTTAACAATCTCCGGTTATATAACCTAAAACTAAATTTGAGTAAATGCCATTTTCTAAAAAAAGAAATCAGTTTCCTTGACCATGTAGTTTCCAATTACGGCATTCGGCCCGATCCGAAAAAAATTGAAGTTGTAGTTAATTATCCTGTTCCGAAAACTGCAAAAGATATTAAATCATTTATTGGCTTTGCGGGTTATTATAGGCGGTTTATTCCCAACTTTTCTCATATTGTGTCGCCACTTTTACGATTGTTAAAAAAAAATTCTACTTTCAAATGGGATGCATTTTGTGACCAAGCTTTCGAAGAACTTCGCAAACTTTTAATTTCATCACCCATCTTGCAGTACCCTAACTATGAAAAAGAATTTCACATTACTTGTGATGCAAGTAATTTGGCTTTAGGCGCATTTTTATCTCAACTTAACAATAATATAGATCTACCCATAGCTTATGCAAGTCGAACACTTAATTCAGCAGAAAAAAATTATGCTACAGTTGAAAAAGAGCTATTAGCGATTGTTTGGGGAATCGAACATTTCCGCCCATATGTTTTTGGCAGACACTTTATTATAATAACTGATCACAAGCCACTAAAGTGGCTGTGGAATATTAAAAACCCTTCATCACGGTTAACACGTTGGCGATTAAAGTTGGAATCATATGATTTTGAGGTACGTCACACTCCTGGTAAAACAAATAATGTTGCAGATGCACTCAGTCGCATTTCAATGGACACTGATAAGAACATAAATGTTGTAACTCGTGCTCAAGCTAAGAATAATGAAGATAAAATGGTCGATATGTCTGTGTCGAACGACGAAATAAACGAAGATTTGCAAAATAATTCAAATATTGTAGAGATTACTTCAGAAACCGATATAAATTCTGCTATTTCTCAATTCCATGATGGACCATTTGGTGGACATCAAGGGATAAATCGTACCTACAGCCGCATGAAGTGCTATTTCAATTTTAAAAATATGTTTAACCGAATCAAAGATTATATTAATTCATGTAAAAGTTGCCAAATAAATAAAGTTTCTAAAAATACTAAAATGCCAATGGTCATTACTGACACTTCATCACAACCATTTGAACGAGTTGCATTAGACATTGTAGGACCAATAAACCCCGTTACTGTAAATGGTAATTCTTATATACTAACGATGCAAGACGATTTGACAAAGTATAGTATCGCAATACCACTACCGAATCAAGAAGCCGAAACCGTCGCTCGTGCATTCGTTGAACAATTTATTTGTGTTTAAGGTGCTCCGACATCGATACTGACAGATCAAGGTAGTAATTTTTTAAGCAAACTATTTACAAATGTTACACGTCTTTTCAAAATTAATAAAATGAAAACATCCCCATATCATCCACAAACGAATGGAGCTCTGGAAAAAAGTCATCTAAATCTTGCAAATTATCTACGAAATTACACAAATTTAGATAAAAACGATTGGGATAATTGGATTCCATATGCTATGTTTTGTTATAATAGTACACCACATAGTGTGACTAAATTTATGCCTTATGAATTATTATTTGGTCATAAACCTATCATTCCATTATCATTTCTAAAAACCATTCAACCACTATATAATTATGATGATTACGTTAAACAATTAAACTTTAAAATGCAAAACTCTTTTGACATAGCGAAATCTAATATAGTTAATTCTAAAGAACGATCTAAAATTTTATATGATAATTCTATCAACCCTATGAAATTTATGCAAGGTGAATTAGTTTTATAAAAAAATGAAAATCGTAAAGGAAAACTTTCTCCATTGTGGTTAGGACCTTATAAAATTAATGAAATCTTAACAGAAGAAAATTCAATAATTGAGATTGGAAAAACATTAAAAACAGTTCATAATAATCGATTGAAAAAATTTAAAAACGTATTCGATATTTAAATATGTACAGAAATAAAAACAAACAAATTTGTACAAATTTATATAATAAATATATGTATAAGAACTTTGTATTATATTTTTTTTTTCAAAATAAAAAAAATTTATAATTGTCTTATAATTTAGTTAAAATTCATATAATAAATATATTACTATTTTGAATTATTAGAAGTTTATTCTAGTTTTATAATTTAGTTAAATAAAAATGCATTTAAAACAATATTGATTAAACCCACAACAGTACTGGCTGAAACCACCATTGACCAACAAGGTCCATCACCTGTCGTTTCGTCATCCCTGACCTTCACATCGAATGAAAAAACATTACTTGGAGTCCGCGGAATCGTAAATCTCGATAAGCATTAGCCTGAAGGGTTAACACCCATTCCTGCGGTATTCACTATAACACAAAACTAACACAAACACTAATATAATTTAAAAACTTAAAACCGAATCAGAAAAAATAAGTAGCCTCCCGAACAACCTTGTTTGGATCCAAAAACCCAAACACTGTCGCTCTGGAGCGCTACGTTGAGCGCCATCTTGTAGTAGGAGGTTTATCTGGTGGTCTATGAAGGTCCACCAGTGGTCCCGCACGCTATTTACCCTGCCGCTAGCTCGATAGAGTGAAGGTTTAAAACGTGGGACTTTTCACGATTGGGATAGATGCCTAAGGCATCTATTTATAAAAGGGATTGTTTAAATTTTAACTATAAAATGATACACGGTCTAATACATGAGGACTAATACACAAGAATGATCTCTATTAACACTCTAATTTTTATGAAAAATTTTAGCTAACAAAAATTTTAAGAATCTAATACAAAAAGGAACTGAAATACAAAAATTATATAAATCAAGATAAAAATAACGCTTACATTAATTGTGTCTTGGATGTTGACCAGGCTAGAAATCCATTAAGATGATTAGCATCTTCATCTAGTTTTCTCGTTTTCTATCCAGTAAGTTTCAACGAAAGTTATCTCATCGTATTCTTCGAGATTTTGTAATAAAATTTCAGTCATTGTTACAAAATTACTATCAACGTTAATATTAAATCCCAAATGTAATGTTACGATTACAGCAAAATCTAGACGATTACGGTCACTTCCAGGAAAATAAAATCAACAAAACACATCAAACAAATTAATGAAATGAATATTGTTGTTGTTGTCTCTTCTTAGAAATAGGGTCAACATAAACGATTTTATGAATCAAATCAACATAACGTAAAATAATCGAATATTCTAATATTTTCTCAAGGTTTCTGGAAAGTGATGTCGAATTATCTAGAAGTATTGCAGAAGGTATATAAGAAAATTGCTTCTTGTAGTTTTAAATTAGTTTATTTTAGACCTGCGACAGTAAAGTGAAATTAAATGTAGAATTAGTGTTATTTTAAACCTGCGATAGTAAAGTTAAAATTATAAGGGTGATTTTTAAATTAGTTATTGTGAATAAAGTTATAAGTGTTATTGAGAAGAAATATTTTGTGTATTATTTTCAACGTTGTGAATTGGAAATTTCTACAATAAACCGTTGGAGTTTCGAAGCTGTTGGAAGAATATTCTAGTCAGGCATATTGTTTGCTGTATTGTGGAACAATTAAGTTGTTGAATACTTAATAAAACCTGGTGTTTGTGCTTACTAATCAGTGATCGAACTCGGAAGAGATTTGGGAATTGCGTTTATCGAATTGTGAGTTAGGCCAATTCGAAGTAAGGTTGGAAAAACGTAACATTGGTGACATCGGCGGATTAGTTAGCTGTTAATAATGGTTTTATTAAGTGAATTAAAAGTTCTTGAGTTAAAGAGAGAACTAGAACAACGTGGATTGTCAACAAGCGGAAACAAAACTGAATTGACGCTACGGCTTCGAGAAGCTTTGGAAGTCAATGGAATAGAAGTGGAAAGTTACCAGTTTGTAAGAGTCACGACAAATAATGATTCAGTAGCAGTTGATGAAGAGAAAAGTTCTGTTGCGGAAACAACAACCTCATTGCCACCTGCAAATTGTGATTTTACGCAGTTAATGGCTATGATGCAACAGATGAATCTGAATATGAATCAAAAATTTGATCAACAAAGCAGCAACATCAATCAACAAATGGCTGCTAATAAAGAAGAAATAAATCAGCAATTAAATACAGTAAATTTGAACATGAATCAAAAACTGGATTATGTAAATACAAATATGGCTGCTACCAAGGAAGAAATTAGTTGTAACATCAATCAACAAATGGCTGCTACTAAGGAAGAAATTAGTCTCAACATCAATCAACAGTTAGAAGCAATAAACACAAACATTGCTATGAGTCGCGATGAAGTCAAACAAATTATGGATGAGAAACTTCTGCAAATGTCAACGGCATTCGATGGTAAAGTCGAGAAGATGCAAAGTGAAATTCATGATTTAGAACAAAAAGTGCTTGACGAAAACAAAAAGGTACTTTCCAAAGTTGATGATTTCGAAAAACGGTTGCAGGATGTTGAGACGACCAAAGTTACCTCACAGGTGGTACATCAAGTAGCAAATATCAAATTAAAACCACCATCATATGACGGTACCACATCTTTCGGCATCTTCAAGTTCCAGTTCGAGACTGCAGCAGATCAAAATGTTTGGAACGCAGAAAATCGTCTTGCTGCATTAATAGTTGCGCTAAAGGGTGAAGCAGCTGAAACATTACAGGCGGTGCCAGAAAACGATCGCAAAAGTTATGCTGAAGTAATGAATGCATTGGAACGAAAATATGGCAGCGACCGTAAAAAGGAATTATACAGGATTGAGCTAAAAGGTCGTTTGCAACGAAATGGTGAATCTCTACAGGATTATTCCTCGGCTGTAGAGCGGCTTGTTCATTTAGCACACTCAAATACACCACCATATTAATGGAAAAGATGAAAATCGAGGCCTTCATGGATGGTATCCGAGATCCAGAAACCAGGATCAAAGTAATGACTACACCTAAGGCGACTTTCCATGAAACTGTCGCATACGCAATGCAATATGATATGGTACAGAGGATGTGTATGCCATCTGGTGGATGCAGAAAAAAGAATGTGGAGGAGAACATCAAAGGAGAAGTTTTGGCACACAGAGATAGAAGCGACATCAGATGCTGGGTATGTGACGAAGAGGGTCACATGGCACGATAGTGCAAGAAAAACGGGGAAGCAGACAGATTGTCGTCTTCTGTGAAGAACAGAGGAGCCGAAGAAATGGAGCACGTAGGGTTCAGGAACAGCAGTAGAAAACTCCTGTGGTGGATATGTAGGAAATCGGGCCATATCTCACAGGACTGCTGGAACAGGAAGCGTGATAGATCTTCGTCGCCTATTCAACGGAAGTCTGTTGAAGGTGCAACTGTAAAGCCAAAAAGTGAGGAGAATGCAGCCTACATTCCAATTTCAAGAATTGCGGTAAATGGTGAAAGCTTGGGTATCAACGGACAACTTGAAGGTAAAGGTTGCTTCATGACACTGGATACAGGTTCAGCTCGAACATTCGTTCGCAAAGGTTTAATTGACGGTGTTTTGGAACCATCAGATGGATTGAAACTCCAAACAGTAACTGGAGAGTGTGCTGAAATAGAAGGTAAAAGAATCATTGAAATAAAATTGGGAAATAACTGCTATCGACAAGAGGTGCTAGTGGCAGACATTATGGATGAAGTCATTTTAGGGATGGACTTCATGAAGGCGAAGGGATTAGTCTTCGATTTTGGATGTGGGATCCTAAAGGTTAATAATGTTCAGATGCCACTACTTGTGAATGAGGCAGAGTCAACAGATATTGACAGCGATGAGAAACTACGCAGTGAAGAGGAAAATCCAGCACCATCCAAACAGATGAGGGAAACAAACGTCAACCGACGCAGACGTTTGAACAAACGCCGAAAGTTAAAAAGGAAACAAGTTCCGGTCCATTACGAAGTGAGCAATGTAAATGAAGTGGTTCAAATAGCTTCAAATGGAAACGAATCGCAGCTGAAAATGAGAATGGTTCGGAGACATGGCAATGTGAAACACTCAAAGGAAAAAGATGAGAAGGACTTTAGAGATAATGAGAATACATACTTATCACGGTGGGCGGACATAGAACAAAGTAATGGCCAAAGACTTAGAAAGGGACCAGAAGCAATTCTAAGCCGCTTGGGAAATAGAAAAAGAAAAAAACAATGTTTGGATTCAACAATTGGAGGAGAGATCTAGATCCTGTTCGGGACGAACAGGCTTATGTGGAGGGTAATGTTACGATTACAGAAAAATCTAGACGATTACGGTCACTTCCAGGAAAATAAAATCAACAAAACACATCAAACAAATTAATGAAATGAATATTGTTGTTGTTGTCTCTTCTTAGAAATAGGGTCAACATAAACGATTTTATGAATCAAATCAACATAACGTAAAATAATCGAATATTCTAATATTTTCTCAAGGTTTCTGGAAAGGGATGTCGAATTATCTAGAAGTATTGCAGAAGGTATATAAGAAAATTGCTTCTTGTAGTTTTAAATTAGTTTATTTTAAACCTGCGACAGTAAAGTGAAATTAAATGTAGAATTAGTGTTATTTTAAACCTGCGATAGTAAAGTTAAAATTATAAGGGTGATTTTTAAATTAGTTATTGTGAATAAAGTTATAAGTGTTATTGAGAAGAAATATTTTGTGTATTATTTTCAACGTTGTGAATCGGAAATTTCTACAATAAACCGTTGGAGTCTCGAAGCTGTTGGAAGAATATTCTGGTCAGGCATATTGTTTGCTGTATTGTGGAACAATTAAGTTGTTGAATACTTAATAAAACCTGGTGTTTGTGCTTACTAATCAGTAATCGAACTCGGAAGAGATTTGGGAATTGCGTTTATCGAATTGTGAGTTAGGCCAATTCGAAGTAAGGTTGGAAAAACGTAACAGTAATTTCTTATTTTCCAATAACCACATTGCGTGAAAAACTTTTGATTTTTGTATTTTTTCGTCAACGATTCAAATAATCTGAAGTGCATGTAACAGATCATTATAAACGGCACTTTGTTGTATAAAGAAAAATTCGTTAGTTTCATCATTTGGGTAAATACCAAGTAAAATATTCCATAATGTGCTACGATGAATTGCGGGTACAGAAAACATTAAACAAAACTGTTTTAATTTAACTTTATTTATTGGTTTTATTTCTAATAAAATTTCTAAAGATTTCCTTTTTTACAAAATTAACTTTACAACACAAAATTATTTTTTTTTTGTTTTAGTTTGTTATTTTTATTTTAACACAATAGAATATCGTAACACACAAATCACTTTTTGAGACAAATAAGATTTTGGAAAACTTGACACAACATTTTATACATAATAAATAACAACAGCAGGATCATTTTTTGTTATATTTCTTTCTTTTTAAACTTTATTTGAAGAAATAAAAAAACTATTTTTTTACATTTTAAAAAGACAAACACAATACATAAATTCTTTTTTGTTCTTTTAATTTTTTTCATTTCCATTAGGCTAAGAACATTTTTGTTTTAATTTTAAAACTACTACTCCAGAGTTAAGAACATTTTTAATTTAAATTTAAATTGCAACTCAACAAAGTTCATCAATACTTTTAGTATTTATAATATTGTAACGACTCTTCGTTGGTTCTTTTCGGTTATTGAGCAAATGCGACAGTAAAAAGACAGATCTTTAGTTAACAGAATCTCAAACTTTATTTGTCAACAAATTACAGCAGCTTCCGTTTTTCCTTACAATAAATTCCAGGGTCTCCAATTTATGTACAATAAACTTCACCGCTTTTCCACAATTTGAATCAATAATATTCGGAATCGTAAAATTTGTATTTACTATTCCACTAAGTTCAGATTCTTTCACTATTAGTACCCAGGCTCAAGTACCACCGATTATTCCTTATACTTTCGAATATTTGTAAAACACTTTTAATTGCAAAATTAAAACTGACTATCTGATATTTTTGTTTGCTTATTTATATCGAAAAATAAATAAATCGAAACTTCTATAGTCCACTAGAAATCAATACTACGTAGTCTGTACATCTTGAATAGGCCACACCTGTTTTCATTCATACTTGCATTTGTATTAGCGAACTCAAATTTAATATATGCAAAACGTATTAGGTAACTCCTTTTAATTCATTAATGTAAACATTTGTATAACAAATTTAATTTACATTAATTTATGCAATACAATTTGCAATACAAGTAAAAGATTGAAAAAGGAGTTAACTTTTAATTCATGAATGAGTAAATAAAATTAACCCATTCTGGACGAAGTTTATTACATTGCCCTCCATTTAGTTTTGTTCGTCCCGAACAATATCAGATATCGCATTGGTGCTGTTACCTTGGTACGGTGCCCACCTTTGCAGATGTATCACTTTCATCTTGGTACGGGGTCCCTTTTGTATGCGGTAGATAACATCATTAATTCGTTTGATTATTTTATATGGGCCTTCCCAATCTGGCTGCAGCTTGGGTAATCTTCCCTTAGTTCTTTTGGGGTTGTATAGCCATACCATTTCTCCTTCTTGAAAACCGCCACTATTTGCATTTATGTCGTACCTGGTTTTCATTTTGTCACTGGCAATCTTAATGTGGTTTCGAACCTGCTGATGGATTTTATTCATCTTCTCCCTTAGTTGTCCCACATAATCCGTTTTCGTGGATACCAGACCTCCAGGGATGCCAAACTCGATGTCACTAGGAAGATGTAGTTCTCTTCCGAACATGATATTCGCTGGCGTTTCACTTGTCGTATCGTGCACTGCGCTACGATAGGCCATCAAGAATAACGGAAGATCCTTGTCCCAATTTCTTTGGTTGGCTTCTACTACCTTTGACAAATGTTCTTCCAGGTTCGGTTGAATCGTTCTACCATGCCATCTGACTGCGGGTTCATAGGTGTAGTTCGTGTTTTTCTAATGCCGAGTGTTTTGCACAGCTCTTCCATCAGTTGAGATTCGAAATTCCTTCCCTGGTCGGTATGCAACTCGAGCGGTGTTCCATATCTGCAAACCCATTCATTGACTAATGTTTCCGCGACCGTAACTGCTTCCTGGTTTGGTATTGCATAGGCTTCCGGCCATTTTGTAAAGTAATCAATGACCACCATGATGTATTTGTTACCTTTTGTAGTTTCCGGAAATGGCCCCGCGATGTCTATAGCAATTCTCTCCATTGGGGCTCCCACATTGTACTGTTGCATCTCTCCTCGAGTTCTAGTCTTTGGTCCTTTGCTCGCCGCACAAGTATCACATCGCCGACACCATTGCTCTACGTCGGTTCGATACCTTACCCAATAAAACCTCTCCCTTACTTTAGCCAGGGTTTTATTGACTCCCAGGTGTCCTCCCGAAATACTTCCATGCAGCTTTCCCAGTACCTCTTCTACTCGACTTGATGGCAACACCAGTTGCTCTAACACTTTCTTTCCATCAGCGGACTCCCATTTTCTTTTTAGTATCCCGTTATCCATCAATAGTGAGTCCCATTGCGCCCAGTAGCATTTCACCTCCGTACTTAAAGGTGCGACCTCTTTCCACTCCGCCTTCCCTCAGTTTTCCAATTTAATATTGGAGCCATAGCTGGATCTTCTAGCTGCTCTCTTTTAATTGCCTCGGTACACCAATCTTCAGGAGTTTGGAACTTGATTTGGTTCACTTTCAATGCCTCATTTCCCTCAGTTCTGCTACATGACTTGCACTCCTCAATACAGGGTCTTCTAGACAAGGCATCAGCGTTACCATGGATCCTTCCCTTGCGGTGTTCAACTTTGAAGTCGTAGTTCTGCAGGATCTCTATCCATCTTGCTGCTTGTCCTTTAGGAAATTTGAATTGTAATAACCATTTTAGAGCAGCATGGTCCGTGCGAATCAGGAATGGTTGTCCACATAAATACTTGTGGAAATGTTTCACAGCCTTGATGATAGCTAGCAACTCCTTCCTCGTGACACAGTAATTCCGCTCCGGCTTTGACAGAACTTTACTGAAGTACGCCACCACTTTCTCATCGTCTCCAATTTTCTGTGACAAAACAGCTCCGGTTCCTACATTGCTTGCGTCAGTGTCCAGAATGAACATCTTTCCGGATTCTGGATAGGCTAGTATAGGGGTGTTGCATAGTTTTTCTTTTAATCGGCAGAATGCTTCATTACATTCGGTTGTCCACAGAAACTTGGTATTTGCCTCTGTCAATTTATGTAGACTCTTGGCGATATTCGCAAAATTCTCCACGAATCTACGATAATAGGTGCATAGGCCAAGAAAACTGCGTAGCTCATGAACATTCTTCGGTACTGGCCAATGTTTCACAGCATCAATCTTCTCGGGATCGGTTCTGACTCCATTTTCTGTAATGACGTGTCCAAGGTACTTCACTTCTTTGTGGAAGAGATTGCACTTTACCGGATTCAACTTCATGTTGGCATTACCTATTCTTCTGAGTACTTCTTCGAGGTTCATTAGATGCTCTTCGAAGTTGCGACCCATTATAATGATGTCATCAAGATAAACTAGGCAGGCCTTCCAGGTTAAACCATGCAACACGCATTCCATTAGACATTTAGACGTTCAAATGTTGCTGGGGCATTGCATAAACCAAACGGCATCACATTGAACTCCCACAACCCATTGCCAGTAGAAAATGCTGTCTTTCGTCGATCTTCTGGATGCATTTCAACTTGCCAGTAGCCACTCTTCAGATCTAATGTGCTGTACCATTTGGCCCCTGATAGTGTATCCAGTGTGTCATCAATTCGTGGCAGTGGATAGCTGTCCTTAATGGTTACCTCATTGAGCTTTCGATAGTCTACACAAAAACGAGCTGACCCATCTTTTTTTTCTAACTAGCACCACTGGTGAGCTCCATGGACTCTTAGATGGCCTGATGACTCCATCACTTTTCATTTTGTGCAGCATTCCTTGCACTTCCTCGTGTTTAGCCAGTGGTAGTCTTCTAGGAGGCTGTCTGATAGGATGAGCGTTTCCAGTGTTGATCCTATGTCGCACGATGTTTGTTCTTCCAACATCTTCATCTTCAGTAGAGAAAACGCTGCTCATCTTCGTTAATACCCTCTTGATTTCTTTGAATTCGGCTGGATTCATTCTTTTAGTAAGATCTTGAAGTATTGCTACTAATGCGGGATTGTTTCTCTGCATGAAGACCTTTTGCTCTTCTTCACAGCTGCTTATCTCTTTTATGGTGCTGTTGTGTAGCACAACATTATGCTATGCAACGGAATATATAAATAAACCTTTAGCTTTCTAATTAACCTGAAATTATAAATACATTTAAATACATTTTTAGTACATAAGTTATTAATGTACTAATTAGATATTTAAGGAGAATTTTAATTGAAAAACATTCAGAATTGATCTGATGATCAAATAATAAACATCTAAAAAATAAATATTTTATTTAATTTTGTAAATAATTAAAGTTTTTTAAAATAAAAGAAGCAAAGAAAGTTTTTATTATAAATGTTATTATTCATTTTTGAAATTATGGTTCTTTTGTGTTTTGTGAACGACGACCACCCACAACACTGGTGACAGCGGAAAAACGCTATAAAAATCGTTAAAACAAATGTTTAAACTAAAAATGCAATTATATAGTGAAAAAAACTAAAAACAATCTCTGTGTAAATTAAATTAAAAAAAAATTAAATAATGTACGTATTCTTAATAAACGTACATATTTCATAATTGAACTCAGTATGAGGAAAAACGTTTCTAAATTTTACCGAAATAATATGAACAGTTAAACTTAAAACCTAAATGAAATTATTTAGTGGTTAAAATAATAATTAAGAACCATTTATTCTACTACAAACATTCTTAAATACAACAAATAAATCAAATTTTGAAAACGCTGGTTTTCAATACAAAATAATCCAAATAAATTTCAAAATTATAAAATATAATTCTTTATTTTGCAATCACAAACATTAAACATATTTGATCAAATGGTCGTGTTAAAATATAAATGGTGATTCCTAATTATAATTATCTAAACTAAGTGAAAAAACTATTGAAAAATAAAATTTGTTAATTACAAAATTTGTTAATAAAAATAAAATCTATTATTATAATTTTAATTACTATGATAATGTGCTGTAAATAATAAGATCAACAGTAAATTAAATAAAAAATGCATCCAAACAAAACTAAAATAATCATCTACATTGATAAAAATCACTCAACAATCAAATTATGTACCAAGGAAAACCAAGGATAAATAAACGAATAATTACGTCATCATTAAATTAAAATAAAACAAGTAAGAAACAACAGCCAATAAATAAATTTTTTCGGCTAACGGCTGTAAAGTTTAACTTTACTGCCGCTGGGGAGTAGCTAAAGTCTTACTTTTTAGCCGGCGGCTGCAAAAGTGACGTCATTTTTACTTTTTCTGCCGGCGGCTGTAAAGTAACTTCCATATTTTTACGGCGGCTGTAAAGTAATTTTCATATTTTTACGGCGGCTGTAAAGTAATTTTCATATTTTTACGGCGGCAGTAAAGTAAAATAAAATGATATTATTAATTTGTTCAAAACAGAATGCATTTCAGTTCATTTTAATGAATAAAAATAAAAAAAAATTAATTTCAGAAAATTTATTACCTAAAACATATTTTTAAAAAATTTGATGCATTAATTTCATATTTTTAAACAAATTTAAACGTTTGCCGAAAAAATAGTGTATTGAATTCGGAGCTAAAGTGACTTTTTGTGTTTCGTCTATAATTGTCGGCCTCCCTACGGTCGGCCGCCAAACTATAGACTCAACACAAAAAGTACGACTTTAGCTCCTAATTCAATAATATACTATTGATTTATGTTAAAAAAAAAAAGTAGAAATTATATTAAACAATTTTTCATAAATTTTTTATTCAATTAAATGTTTTTCTCATAATTAGATATATATTTTTGTTTAGATTTGTTTTTCTCCTATATATAATATAACGGTCACAGTTTTAAACAATTAAAATCAGTGATTATTGACTTTGTTCAATTATAATGTTTTTTCTTTCGATTTTATGAACATTTTTAAAATTAATTGTTTTTCCAAATGTCTGATGACGAAAACAACTAATCTGACAATTTATTAAAACTAAGAAGTGGAAATACTATTCAAAAAGCATCAAACTTCGATTTTTCTTTAAACTTTGAAAGAAAAGAAACGGCAGAAGTAAACGAACAACATTTTCCAAATATGACAAATTTAAACATATCGGAAACTTTAAAACTTATTTCTCCATTTGATGGAACTCCTTCCCAACTTCATCAATTTATTCAATGTAGTAATTTAGTGTTTGATGAACTACATATTAATCAACATAAAAAATTTTTACAATTAATGAAAAAGTTATTGGTTGGTATTGCATACGATGAAACCGTTAAACATTTAGAATATGATAGTTGGATGGATCTAAAAAACGATTTAATAAACAGGTTCACAGAAATTAGATCCAAACTTGAAATTTTGCATGAATTAAATACAATTAAACAAAAACATAATGAAACGGTTAAATCATATGGTAGTAGAATACAGATTCTTTTAGCACAATTAAATGAATTGTGTATTGTGGAAGCAGGTAGAGATTCGAAGAAAACTGTTGAACTGTTGAACGGTCAAACAGCATTAATCGCTTTTCAAGAAGGATTAAACTCCAATATTCGAATGTTAGTCAAATCAATCAATTGTAAAACGCTTAAGGAATCTATATCTAAAGCTTGCGAAGAAGAATCACTTTACAACCGACATTATAATTTAGCTTTGGTAAAATGCCAACTTTGTGAAAAACTTGGCCATTTAGCGAATAATTGTTATAAATTAAAACTTGTGCAAGCGTCTTTTGAAAAAAGAACATCACATTCTGTTTCAGAAAATTCTGATAGACCTAAATCAATCCGCAATTTCAATATAAATTGTGCATACTGTAAAAAATCGGGTCATCATATAAACAACTGTTTTAAAAGAAAAAATGCTGAGATTCAAAAAAATAATATTGCACAAACCAATTCTCCGTCTTTAAATAAAATAGAGTTAGTTAAAACGGGTGATTCAAAAAACCTAATGGGGCTCAACCAGTCTACGTCGATGAAAGCTGTGCGAGCCAAATTTCTTTAATTTCTTCAAGTTCGACAATTTTTCATACTTTTTCATACCTGATGACTTGGTTTTCATTTTTGACACATGACTTATTTCTAGGTAAGACTTCTTATATGCTGAAACCGAATTTTTTATATATTTTGCCAATTATTATGGTTTTTTTTATATTTGGTTTTCAATTTTTTTCTGTTTTACCTTCTTTTGTCATGGTTTTAATATTATTAATAATAATAATTTTTTTGAAAACTCGGGAAATCAGTTTTTCAATTTTTAATTTTTTTTTGAATAAATTAGGATCAAAAAGATTTTACACTTTAATAGCATTAAATAATCTCGACATTGTTCCAATCAATATAAACTTGCAACCCGATCGCGAATTAAAATTTTTACTTGATACAGGTGCAAGTATTAGTATTATTAAAAAAGGATCAATTAATGGCGAAGTTTTATGCTACCCTGATGAAAAATGTAAAATCACAGGTATCTCCTCAAATCCTTTTTGGACATTAGCTAAATGTTATGGAGAAATTATACTTGATGTTGACCACAAGATTTCTCAGACATTTCAGTTAGTAGATAATAATTTTCCAATTTCTTGTGATGGCATATTGGGAAAAGATTTCCTTGAACAAAATCGTTGCATTATTGATTATGCACAAATTTTTTTAACAGTATCTTGTAAAACAAAAAACTTTAAGTTTGTTTTAAAACAGAATACTCAATTGCCACAAAAATCTATTGCTGGTCGCACAGAAAAAGTGGTCGGACTAGTTTTCCCTGGTATTAATGATGGGGAATATTTTTGTAACACCAATAAATCCTCTGAATCTTTATATTTAGCCAACTCATTAATAAAAATAAATAAACAAATTGGTTATACCTCGATATTAAATTCAGGAGATGATGAATTATTTTTGGAAGATATAGATATAGTTTTGGAGCCGTTAGATAATAAAAACATAAATGTTGTAACTCGTGCTCAAGCTAAGAATAATGAAGATAAAATGATCGATATGTCTGTGTCAAATGACGAAATAAACGAAGATTTGCAAAATAATTCAAATATTGTAGAGATTACTTCAGAAACCGATATAAATTCAGCTATTTCTCAATTCCATGATGGACCATTTGGGGGACATCAAGGAATAAATCGTACCTACAACCGCATGAAGTGCTATTTCAATTTTAAAAATATGTTTAACCGAATCAAAGATTATATTAATTCATGTAAAAGTTGCCAGATAAATAAAGTTTCTAAAAATACTAAAATGCCAATGGTCATTACCGACACTTCATCACAACCATTTGAACGAGTTGCATTAGACATTGTAGGACCAATAAACCCCGTTACTGTAAATGGTAATTCTTATATACTAACGATGCAAGACGATTTGACAAAGTATAGTATCGCAATACCACTACCTAATCAAGAAGCCGAAACCGTCGCTCGTGCATTCGTTGAACAATTTATTTGTGTTTACGGTGCTCCGACATCGATACTGACAGATCAAGGTAGTAATTTTATAAGCAAACTATTTACAAATGTTACACGTCTTTTCAAAATCAATAAAATGAAAACATCCCCATATCATCCACAAACGAATGGAGCTCTGGAAAAAAGTCATTTAAATCTTGCAAATTATCTACGAAATTACACAAATTTAGATAAAAACGATTGGGATAATTGGATTCCATATACATAGCTTTGTTATAATAGTACACCACATAGTGTTACTAAATTTATGCCTTATGAATTATTATTTGGTCATAAACCTATCATTCCATCATCATTTCTAAAAACCATCCAACCACCATATAATTATGATGATTACGTTAAACAATTAAACTTTAAAATGCAAAACTCTTTTGACATAGCGAAATCTAATATAGTTAATTCTAAAGAACGATCTAAAATTTTATATGATAATTCTATCAACCCTACGAAATTTATTCGAGGTGAATTAGTTTTATTAAAAAATGAAAATCGTAAAGGAAAACTTTCTCCATTGTGGTTAGGACCTTATAAAATTAATGAAATCTTAACAGAAGAAAATTCAATAATTGAGATTGGAAAAACATTAAAAACAGTTCATAATAATCGATTGAAAAAATTTAAAAACGAATTCGATATTTAAATAGGTAAAGAAATAAAAAAAAAACAAATTTGTACAAATTTATATAATAAATATATAATATACATATAAGAACTTTGTATTATATTTTTTTTTTCTCAAAATAAAAACAATTTATAATTGTCTTATAATTTAGTTAAAATTCATATAAGAAATATATTACTATTTTGAATTATTAGAAGTTTATTCTAGTTTAAAAAAAAAAAAAATTCATTTAAAACAATATTGATTAAAATAAATTTGAAATAATTTTTATAAAATGAAATTAAACTTTAATAGTTCTAGTTATATATATAATTTTTCTATTTCTATATAATCTATTTATATTAATCTTATGGGTGGAGGGGTGTTGTGTAGCACAACATTATGCTATGCAACGGAATATATAAATAAACCTTTAGCTTTCTAATTAACCTGAAATTATAAATACATTTAAATACATTTTTAGTACATAAGTTATTAATGTACTAATTAGATATTTAAGGAGAATTTTAATTGAAAAACATTCAGAATTGATCTGATGATCAAATAATAAACATCTAAAAAATAAATATTTTATTTAATTTTGTAAATAATTAAAGTTTTTTAAAATAAAAGAAGCAAAGAAAGTTTTTATTATAAATGTTATTATTCATTTTTGAAATTATGGTTCTTTTGTGTTTTGTGAACGACGACCACCCACAACAGTGCTGCATTTGGCGATTTCTTCCCCATGATTGATGACCACTCGTTTATTCGAGAAGTTGATCAGTTGCACTGGAACTACTCCCTCTTTTGCTGCAACTAGCGTTCGGCCAATCATAATGTTTCCCCCAAAGTTGTTGTTAGCTGGCTCAATCATCACAGGTGAATTTTGGTCACTTTTATCTAGTAGCTTAGTCCATATGATTTTCTCAGATTTTGCCGGGATCTCAGTTGGTCCATCACTAATAACACGGACCTCAGCATTGTCGTTGGTGGCGTTTAGCACTATTTCTGTGTTTCCATATCTCAGTACGTGGCTTCCCAGATCTAATATAAAATTGTATTCTTTCATGAAGTCAAGCCCAATTATGCACTCATCTTCTATATCTGCTACAATGAATCGGTGCCTAAATGAATTTCTTCCAAGGTGAACTTCTTGGTCGCTTTCTCCATGAACTAGAACTGTCTCACCCGTAGCTGTTTTTAGGGTGAATCGTCTTGCTGTATCGATCTGACTATCACAAACCACATCTGGACGCACTATCGATCTCGAAGCACCTGTGTCCAAAGTCAACATGCACGTTTTGCTTCCAACGGTTGCCTCTAAGACTAGACTACTATTTTCTCTTTTTACTTGTGATACCACCAATGTAGGGCATTGTAATTGAGCCAGCTTTCGCCCTCCAAAACTGGCACAATCTAGTTTCCCGAATCCGGAACGCGGCCTCTGTCTTCCGGGTGTGGCTCCCATTTACATTCTCTTCGGATGTGCCCCAACTTCCCACAGTTCCAGCATCTTACTCTGCTAGACCTACTTCGTTGATTTCGCTCAGGCTTATCTCCCAGACTTTTGACACGCATGATCACTTCATCAAGCGCTGCTTTCAGTGGTTCCTCAGCAGCTTCCATCTGACGTACTCTATCTGAGCCATACGCTCTTTTTCCGGCTTCCATTTGCAGGGCCAAAGCTAAGACTTCCGCAGGTGATTTCTTCCCGCTTAGATACAGCTGATTCCTCATTTGTACATCTCGAAGAGCATTGATAAATGTATCAGCTGCCAATTCGTCTCGATGTTCAGCGTTATAGTTCGGGTATGACAGATTTACCAGTCTCACAATGTCAGCCTCTAATTCTTGCAAAGTTTCGCTGACTCCCTGTTTTCGTGTCTTGAGCTGCATGCGATGGAGAGCTTGCATATGACTTTCCCCATATCTTACTTCTAAGGCCTCCATTAGCTTGCTGTAATCACGCTCTGTCGCTGATAGTGTCTGCAAAATTTCAGCAGCAGGTCCCTTCAATGCCAATATAAGCGCGTTTGCTTTTTGTTGGTGATCAACCCCAGTTGTTGCTATCTCAAATTGCATCTTAAATATCTGATACGATGTAAATCCATCAAATGCGGGTGTTTTCACTCTAGCTGGGGCTGAACTAGTTGATGGATCGATTATGTTACCTGACTTCCCTTGTGCTATTTCTTGGCGTAATTCACTTGAAAGTTTGCGTAATTTCTCTTCATGTTCTTCGGTAACTTTCCGTAGCTCCCTTTCCACGTTGTTGATTTTAACCTCCGCACTGGATATACGTGACTCGATTACTTCACGTAGACTTTCTTGCTTTGCCATCATATCAGCAAATTGTTATTGTTGAATGTTTCCTTGTTTGGCCGCTAATTGCTCTTGTTTGGCCATCATATCAGCAAGTTGTTGTTGTTGCTCTAATTTTTGTTCTGCTGCAAGAACTTTTTGTTCTGCTGCCTGTTTCTCTTGTCGAGCCATCAGATCAGCAAGTTGTTGTTGTTGGTTGTTTCCTTGTTTGGCCATCATATCAGCAAATTGTTGTTGCTGCTGTGCCATCATTTCTTTCATCAACACCATCATCGGATCAATTGCTGGGGCATTCTGGACCGGAGTTTCCTCCCGCTCTACTTCTATGACCTCTGTGTTTTGGCCTGCTTCTTCTAAAACTTTACGCAGCCGGAATGCCAGTTCTGCCTTCGTTCCATGGATTGGAGCAATCCTTTTCTTCAACTCATCCTTCAGCTGGGTCTGGCTGAGATCACTAATATTTACTGTCTTGACCATTGTTGCAATAATCCCATTTCTGACACCACTGTAACGACTCTTCGTTGGTTCTTTTCGATTATTGAGCAAATGCGACACTGAAAAGACAGATCTTTAGTTAACAGAATCTCAAACTTTATTTGTCAACAAATTACAGCAGCTTCCGTTTTTCCTTACAATAGATTCCAGGGTCTCCAATTTATGTACAATAAACTTCACCGCTTTTCCACAATTTGAATCAATAATATTCGGAGTCGTAAAATCTATATTTACTATTCCACTAAGTTCAGATTCTTTCACTATTAGTACCCAGGCTCAAGTACCACCGATTATTCCTTATACTTTCGAATATTTGTAAAACACTTTTAATTGCAAAATTAAAACTGACTATCTGATATTTTTGTTTGCTTATTTATATCGAAAAATAAATAAATCGAAACTTCTATAGTCCACTAGAAATCAATACTACGTAGTCTGTACATCTTGAATAGGCCACACCTGTTTTCATTCATACTTGCATTTGTATTAGCGAACTCAAATTTAATTTATGCAAAATGTATTAGGTAACTCCTTTTAATTCATTAATGTAAACATTTGTATAACAAATTTAATTTACATTAATTTATGCAATACAATTTGCAATACAAGTAAAAGATTGAAAAAGGAGTTAACTTTTAATTCATGAATGAGTAAATAAAATTAACCCATTCTGGACGAAGTTTATTACAATATTTAAAATGAAGTAAAATAAAGAGAGTGATTGTTTGTTGATTGCATGAACTCTCCCGTTTCGTTTTATTTAGCAAAGAGATAAAATAAAACAATTAAAATTCGAAATATTTTAGAGGGAATTCAAACATATAAAAAAACTATAATGCCTTTGATGTTTTTTACAGGAAGTCCGAAGATTATGTATACTGATTGTTTGGTAATAAACAATGTTAATGAAAAAATGTAATGTAGCCGTATTATACATGAAAATGGAAATGTTTGGTGATTGAACAGGAATTTAGTTTCTACTATTAGTTTGTTGTTCTAGAGTTGGTGTAGATTTTCTTATAAAAAGCTACCTGTTAAATATCACGTAATTTGGCGGGCAAAACAGATTCTAGCGACCTACCTCTCAACACAATAAAATTTAAAATAACCAAAAAAAAACAAAGCGTGCCTTAAAACATCACCCAGGTTCTCCAGAAGGTAGATCTGCCATAGCACAACCCTCACTATCATATTTACACTTAGCCACGTATGATCTTTTTAAAAAAAATATATAAATACAAGAACAACAATAATAAAACTTCCCTGCAAGTGTTGTCCCGCGCTGATGGTCCACTTTTGGCTTTTCTGCATGTTTTTTTTTTCAAAATTAATCAACAACAACCAAATTTTTGCTCTCGTCGTTAAACCACACTAAACCGAAAAAAATTATCTATTTATTTTAATCCTAGAGAATTTTATTTCCATATGTAAAGCCCAAGTATCATCCGGGCAATAAATATAAAATAGCTTACGATATAGTAAAAACAACTTAAACACATTGCATCATTTGAATTGCAAGAAAAAACAATTTATTTGGGTTTTCAAAGTTTACAATTTTGACAGCTCTTAGTTGGATTGCTATGTTTTTTTAAACATCCGTAGTTAGATTGGTATGTTTATTTTTTCGAGCTAGTATAACTTACAACTATTACAACGAAGATGGCGCACTTTAATTATTTAAATATCTTAAATTTGTTTATAACTTTGTTAAATAAATTATTAAATTAACAATTAAATAAATATTTATAAATTTTATGCATTTGTTACAAAAAATTACTAGTGCGAATGCGTTTTCTAAACGCGAGTTTGTGCAGCGCTCCCCACGGTCGTGTTGCAAACTAACTCTTGTTTGGAAAACGCATTTGCACTAGTAATACAATCTACTATTGTATTGTATTGTTTCCCTAATTAAGCGAAAAAAAAAATATAGAGAATAAATAAAAATTTAATATAGGTTTACGGTCAGGTTTAAATGTACTTGTACGGAATATTTTAAATACTTGTGCTGTTATACAAGTGGTTTGAAAATATTTTACTATTTTCGAAGAAGTCGAAGAGTATAACTTTAGGGCGGAAAATAGAAGAACACCTGATAAGGAATATCTTGCTCATTGCACAGAAACGCATAGATGGTCAGTTTGAGAACTTTAAGTATTCGTTGTGAAGCATTTTCCTTGCAGTTTTTGTTTATTTTCAACGCTTTTGAGATCTATGATCGTCATACCATTCGTTGCGTGATTTCAGTGGTCGCTTTCAGATTGTTACGACTTTCAGTTTTTTGCTGTGGATATAATCTGATTGTATGAAGCATTTGCCACTCTTTTTGTACGTTTAGTGCCATCTGTTGCGGCATGACAAACTTTTCTATATTTTGCATTACTATTTACTGATATATATTTTTCATAATTTCTCTCTAAAAAGTACACTTTGCTTTAATTGTCCAGCGTTGCGAAAGCTGTCAATATCAAAGCAGTTTAGATAAGTTCATATCGTAACCGCTGTCAATTACTTATCGTAACTGCTGAAGTTTTGGCCTCAAATTTTCTTTTTTAAATCAAAGTACGCGAGTGAGTCCTGTCAAACAAACTATTTCAGTTCATTGTTCAACAATTTACTACTTTTTAGAGAGAAATTATGAAAAGCACTGTTCGTAACTCGTGGAGAAAGTAAGTTATTTCAGAATTGGTGAATTGTTTGCACTCGCTATCGCTCGTGCACAAACTTTCACCAATGCTGAAATAACTTCCTTTCTCCACTTGTTACGAAATGTACTATAGCGTTGCCCGTTGTTAAAAGGGTTTGACATTCGATGGGGGTATGAACTTATTTGCTTATCTATTAAATCTAGATGATAACTTGTACTTGTAATCGAAGATTACAAGCATATGATAGCTCCATGTTAGCACCTCTGTATGATCGATCATCAGTAACATTAGTGCAGTGTCTCTTAGAGATCATGACTTGATCGATTCGATTTTGCGTGCTTTCTTTATTTGATTTCGACGTTTCTTTGTGCCTTCTCTTGTGAGCGTATGCAGTGCCATAAAAATAACTAGATCACACATCAAAGTCAGATCAGCTGCGCGGAAGCTGTTATCGCTACTGGTATAATTCACGCCGTAAGGACCTGAATTTGTTTTAAGTTCTGCACTTCTATCAATTTGAACATTGAAGTCACCTGACGTCGTGACCGTTGTGTTAATAAAATTAATTCCATTATATTAATTTCTTTGGTGGCGCCACAAATATCTTTATCATTGTAATATCATTAATTGATTCAGTTTAGTGGTTGAGACTTATTTGCACCCCTCGGTGTGTGGTTGGTTTTGCAATTTTAAGAAAACCTGATAAATGTTTTGCTCTGAACTGAACGTTACTTGTACTCGGGATATCTAAGTCTTGGTCAGCATGACTAACAACTAGTCTATCCACACCTTGAATTTTACCTCTAAATAACCAATAAAACGTTTACAATTTTTGAACAATTTTTGTACACGCATTTTTCTTGAACGTATGTATATCAATCGTGCAAAAATAGAATTAGATGTATCCCAATTCATGAATATTAAACATTTTGAGCTGTTTTTCACCTTTTACGAAAAATATTAAACATACTTTTTAAGTCAGATGTCAGTTGTTGTTTAGTCAGTTATACATCGCACTTATATCACTTTAGTTTTTTTTTGCTTATCATAATTCATAATTAAAAATGATCGTTGTTGTATATTGACATGTAAGTTTGCCATATTAAGTTGTGCCATTATATATAAATGTTCTCGTTGGTTTGGTTGGGGACAGTTGAAGTTTTTATTAAAGTTTTGGAGTTATATTTTTTCATCGGGCCAAATATTTTTTAAGGTATAATATTTATATATTTAAAATGATTTATTTGTGTTTAGAATATGAAATTTAATTTTTTTATTGTAAACAATTACATTTGTTTTAACTTTTAAGTCTATACGCATGTAAGGATTAATATTTTTTGATAAATTTTTTAAATTTTTTAAATTTTGTGACAATTCCGTATACTCCAGTCCGTGCTATATGACATACGAGAAAACGTGATATATCACATACCACTGGTAATAGCAGTGACATATCCCTCCTCATCCAGTAACATATCACTCCTCAGTATCCTCAAAAGAGGAGGAAATGAAGTCTTCATATAATTTTATATCTGGTCATAATCAAAGAATATGCTACTAGCTAGATTATTGGCAACCAATTTTAAAATCTTGTTCCTGCAAATTTTTTTGTTCCTCCGAATTATCCTTATTTTTTCTTATATCCTCCATTTTAACATGAAAATATTGGTCTATGTCACATTTTATTATGTTGCAGGACTTAATGATTTTTTAGAAACAAAAAAAAGTTCAATTCACCGGCATCTCAGAACGCATATTGTTGTCCCTGGCTAAACTATCCCATAAGAAAAGGTACAGTCCTATAGAATTTTGATGAAAATTGGATAGGAAAAGGATTTTAATTGGATTAACCGAGAAATTCTTTACTTCATAAAAATGTTGGGTAGGAAGGAGTCATATTCAATGGGAAAATGGAATTAAGCTGATAATCCTTTAAATATCAGACTTTTCCTATTGAAATATGTTTATAGGAATGAACGTAATTGAAAAGGAAAATAAAACTTACACAATTTTTTTCTTACGACCATATTCCTTAATAGGATTCTTTATAGTTTTAAAGGATAACATTGAAACAGTTTCAACGGGAAATAGAAAATTTGTAAAGGAAAATAAAACTTAAGAAATTGTTTTGTTACGACAACATTTCCCAATAGGATTAATAGTTTTACAGGAAAACAGTGAGATAGTTTCAATAGGAAGTTTATAATTTCTACAGGAACATACGACTTTAAATTTATTATTTCACGATAGTATTTTTCAATAGGATTCTATACAGTTTTATGGAAAGACATTGATAAAGTTTCAATAGGAAATGGATAATTCTTACAAGAAAATACGACTGAAATTTTTCTTATGTCTGGTTAAAATTCACTAGAGTATTATCCATTGAAAGACTATAATAATAGCGGTTAAGGTTGTATATGTTTATTTTATTTTAATTGATTAAAATTTAATAGGAAATTTGAAGGTTTTAGAAATTCCCATTAAAACATAGTCAATCCCATTAAGAATCGAAAAGGATTCGAAATGAAATTCTAAGACTAAAAAACTCCCTTTCAAATGTGTTTAGTCCTATTATAAAGTCAAGTAGGATTCTTTATTATTTAATAAAAACTTTGACGGTCGCAGAAAATTCAATTAAAATGTAGTCAATCACATTGAAGAATTTATAATCCTATAAAATGTTTTCATTTCTATTAAAAGGATTCAATGTATTTCTATAGGACAATTGAATGGGATTCAATCGATTTCAAAAGGAAATAAAATTGTTTAATAGGATTTTATAGGATATTTCCGATGCAATTTTTCCATTAAACTTTGTTTTTCAATAGGATAGTTTAAGCAGGGTGTGGAACTTAGGTCTCAAAAAGTTTCTATGTGTTGTTGTGACGTGACACATTTTATAATCCCTCTTACACAACACATTTTGTTTACAAAAAATAAGTGATGTAGTGATCTAAAGTTGACATTGAAATCACGGAAATTTGATATAATTCTTTAGCTTTGGAATTTTTATAAATACTTTAATGGGTTAACAAATAAGCTTATTTGGAAATTAAGTTGTTTGGAATAATCTATTAAGCTGTTTGTTTAATTTTATTGTTTGGGCTTAAATTAACATTAGCTAGATTTAACATGTTTTGAATGTAATCAATACTTATACTGACTGCCTCAATAGTTACGAGTGTTTTTCGTTGTCCGGAAGTGTTGTTCATACAAATTTAGTTCAATTATGTTGCTACTCTGGTTTTAATATCTAATGTCTATACTAAATATTGTTCAAGTATTTACTCAAACAAATCAGTAAGTATTTGGGAATCAAGTGTTCGAAGTCCAAAATCACTACTAAGTTCACTAAACTTATTTAACTGTATGAAAAAATAACAATTGAAAAATATGATTTATTGTAAACGTGATTGCGATAAATTTGGAACGTGTAATAAGCTTGTATAACCACTAAAGCTTATGATAATCAAAAAGTTTTATTATTTTTCACTCGATTTTTTATTAAAAATTACGGTGTTTAGTGTATTGAACCAAGACCTAGTTATCAAATAAATTGAATTGAAAATTTTTAGTGACATATTTTATCCTTAATGAGATGAAATTTACGGTAAGGCTATTCTGTTATAGGAGTTTAACAACAAACTAACATTATTTTTATTAGATGGAATAAAAATGCAAATAATAATTGGAGAATGATACTAAGTTCTTTTGAATATGAAAGCCAAGGGGTAGATACAAAACCGTTGTTGAAAAAATACGAAACAACTGCTTTCAACAAGATATGCTAGGCTTCTCAAGATGGCCGGGTCTACGCCCCAGAAGCACTCGAAAGAAATTTCAACCAAGGACCATCACAACAATTTCGACGAAAAGTGCAATTTGCGCCATTCCGTTTGTTGGTTAAGGAAGCAGCTGCCACGGGCCTCACTGCTTCAGATTCGTTTCACAATGGCCGGCATCCAAATAAATCCAGGACCAACAGCAAAAATAAGGCACTGTGCTGTATGAAAACAAATTCTAAGAGCTAACGCAAACTCCGTCCAGTGCAAACGCTGTAAAGAATGGTGTCACCTTAAAAATTGCTCAGGCCTATATACACACAAGCAATGTAGCACAAATTTTATAGCACCCTGAATTTCCATATTAGTAGTAGCTTCCTCTTATTATGTAGTACTTCCCCAGCTTACGTGAATACGTGATGTGAATCAGCGTCATTGCCGACTATGATACCCAGGTTTTTATGCTTGGCATAGTCAACCACGCGCACCAATTCCTGCGCTGGCGAGGACAAATGGAGTCGTACGGAAGAATAGCAGACACAATGAGTATCCGCCCTTTTTCCGTAGCTGTTTTATAACTGAGCATTCCTACGGTTAAATCACGTGAGGATAACTCAGCCAGATGATGCATATCAAGACTTTGGTGTGATGCTATGCGGGTTCTGGTTTTGTCAGGACCTGCTTTATACATAATGTCCCAGCCTTTCAATGAAAGAGCGGCTACTCTGTTTTTAATAATGTAGGGCTATTTAGCAAGTGAAACCATGAGATTATATGACCCACTTATGCTATGTTGCAGATTGATTTGTCGAAACTCAAGGTTATTCATTGCCATCATAACAGTCATATTCGCTTATGTCTTCAAGCGCAATCCAATAAACTTAACATCAACTGAACCGCACATGCAGAAAAGTTTCGCTTTCCGATTGGATATTGCTTTCGCACTATCTTCATCGAAAAGAATGTACATGAGGTTTCCTTCGACGGCGGTTTTACCCTTAGCCACCCCGTACAATCGGATCCTCCATATGGAATTGTCCAAGCCATTTTGACGTTTGAAACCACCCAATAAAGCTTGTCTATGACCTGAAATCCAGATTTTGGCCAGGTGCGTCTTAGGATCACACAACTTCATTGCTTAAAGCCTTGCTCCTTCCCATGGAATGCAACCTGGAATTTCCTCCACCAACCAGTTCAATGAAAAGTCGTTTGAACATCAGAAATAAAATTTTCCTTCTTTCATCGACACCCTATCAAAGGTTGGCAGAGTTCCTGTTTGTTTCAGCATATCTTCAAACAGGCGTTGCTGGATTAAATTGCTTTGTTCCTGGCTGATAATCCCATTGTAAGATTCAATAATTCCAACTAGCCTTCTCTTGGCTGCACTAGCATAGCTTGATGCAACCTTGTTCGACTTCGATGGAATCGTTGAGACATTACCACTTGAAGCCTTTCCGTTTTTGTGCTTCAAGACCTAGGTTTTTGTGCTTCAAGACCTTTAAGGCCTAGGTGAGTCGTGTCGTCAACCCCTTGTATAGGATTTGCACTGCCTTCATAGGTAGATCTATTATGAGTCATACAAAGGCTCGCTTTGTGTCGCGGGACCGAGGTGATCGGTAGACGAATCAGTTCGATCACCTCAGTCCCCGTGTCCAAGGGAGGTGTTATTGCAGAGAGACCGCTAGATGTAGTGGCCTGCTCTGCAATACCTGTTTGCAACGAGGAGTCAGCCTTAACTTCTTCTTTTTTCTCCTCAGTGAACCACAAACATTTTTCCTCTTCCTCTTTTTTCCAACTGTTATAGTGGTCTCGGAAGCCTGCATTTCCGAAGATTCGCTGACTTTTGATTCCGACTGCACCGGATGGAGACTTTCAAGAGACTTTTTTAAACCTCCAAGAGCAATGTGTGACACGACCTGAAAATTTTCACAAGCCTCCGAAGTAGACCGTATTACCGTCCACAGAATGTTCCTTTGGTTCTTTGTTGTGTTTTTGGACGTTGTGGTGTTGTTATGTGTGTTTTTATTTTTTTAAATTATTGTTCAATTTTCCCACAATGCATATATTTATGGGTCAGAAAGACGGTCGAGTCAAGCAGGACCGCCTTACTTGACCAAGTCACAATACTGCAGGGGAGACCATCATCAGCCCATCGATCACCTCGGCACGGCTGCCACACCACGGGATTAAGTGAGAGTGTATGGTTCGGGGTCCCTATTTGATATTCGGGATCTACCCTGTACGCGATCGTACTGTTAGTAAACAATAATATCGGAACAGGGGTAACGCTATCCACCACCTGCGACCATTGCTTTCTTCTGTAATTGTTGCGGTTAAAATTACTATAATCCATTTTTCTTCTGTTACAGCATCTTTTTCCACAATCGTAACATTAAAACAGTTTGGTCAGAAATCTTCAAGCTGAGAAAGCATCATGCTACCAAATTTCATGAGGTAAAAATTTTGGTGGTAGCATGATATTCAGATTATGTCCAAAAATATTCACATCATGTCCGATGAATATTTTCTTATTAGAATGTTTAAAATGTCTGAAGTTTGATAACGTGGTCTCGGATGATCTGACAACCATGTCAGTACTACAGTGAAATTAGTCAAACACTAAATATTTATACCTTCTAATTTTAGTTCACCTTTTACTCGTTGGTACATTTTCGCCAATCGGGGGAATGACACCTCACTGGAACTGGTTTTGCATGTCAATAAATGTGAACGAAATTGGTTGTTTTCCTTTCGTTTACTGCATCAGCTAATGCAAAAATTTAAGCATTCTTGCAATTGATCTCAGATTTGTTTTACTAGTGAACTATATTCTGTGGGGTCACCATTTTAACTAGCATAGACATTTCCGTTATAATGGTTGCCCTTCTTAAACTCAACTCTTCTGTTAATTGTTGATCCCAACTAAAAAACCAAATCCGTTGTAAAAACAAATTAAATATGATTGCCATTGGCGATAACCAACTAAGAGGACCCAAATGTTTTGTCGGCTTTGATAAAATTGCTCGTTTTTTTTGGTATTATATCCGTACAAATATTAATGTTAAAACTGAAAAAATCTTAACTTGAAATCTATTTCCGACCATTTTCACCTTTTTTTGACAATGGCACCCTAACTATAATTAACATCACTGACTTCTTTAATATTTGTTCTTCATTTTCTCAATTGTAAGCCTTCTTATTGATGGCAAATCGAATCAAGCTGTGAAACGATCATCGCCGATTTTAATAGTCAAAAATTAATAGTTGTTTCCTAATGTTAACACAGAACCAACTAGCATTCGAACTTCTATTAAAATACCAAACAGTCTCACCGAAACTAGTTTCCTCACCTTCATGGTTTCTTTAAAACTTCTAAGTAGTTTTGATAAAGATCATTTGGAAAAATTTCCCCGCCTTTAACGGAGCTATGATTTGTATAAAACTTCGTAAATAACTTCGGTATGTCTTTTGAAAGCAGTCATGTAAGTTCTAGTTTTCACAAGTTCTGGGTTTCACAAGTTATAGTTTCGTTAAAATGCTTCAATTAGATTGTTTTTAGCAATCTTTAGAAGTCTAATAGAAACTATTAAAAAATTTTACAAAAATATTGCAAAACTTTTTTATATTTTTATACTTTTTTTAATGTAATTGTTGTTATTGCCATGTGATTATATATAACGTTTTAATTTTAGTTTTTCCTTAGGGAAATTTAAACTCTGGTCCTATTTAATCGATTAATGTTAAGAAGCATCTAAATATTTTTATATAGTAGTTACAATAAGTGTGTTACATTTACCACTTTTTCCTTTACTTTTGTACTAAATTTTGTTTTTAAGTTAACCATATCGAAAGGTGGTAGAGCTGCATACCAAACTTACGCCTCCATTCTACACCAGAGTTTTATCAGTTACGAGAAACATTTGTAAAATGTTTATAAAAATTTCAGATCTCAGCCCAAATGTCAAATTTATTTCATTTCATTATTTTCTTTTGCACGGATCATATGCAATTTTTAGAAATCTTTCAATGTTTAATTCATTTTAAATTAAAAAAAAATTATATTTTTAATTTTCTCTAATATATAGTTTTCTGTGTTATTTTTGTTCACATTGTTCAGCAATATTAATTTTATAATTTTTTAAAAATACATATATATATTGTCAAAAAAAATGTCGGGAAGTTGTGCTAAGACAAAATTTGGGTTGTAGTCTTAGAAAAATAATCTAAGACACCTCACTTTATTGCCGTTCCATTTAAAATTTGGTTCGGGTAGCAAGTTTACCGCAGGTAATAACAATGACTTCTATAAGACTTCCATAACATTTAGTTTTATAATTTAGATGTAAAAAAGATAGTATAATTCAGCGGCTTCAATAGCTTTTTTAAGAATAAAATCATAATCTGAAATAACAATCTATTTTTTTTATATAAAAGTGTTGTAATTGGCTTTCCAATAGGTGTCACAATAACATGCGTCTTAAGGTGCTGACCCATTCCACTCTAGTTGGTTCTAGTGACTTGATGTTTTAGCTATTTCAAGACTCTAAATAAAGAATATTTTATATTGTGCAAATATGTTTAAATAATGGATTCAAAAAACAAAAACCACCGGGTACACAATAGTTTTCTAACAAAAACTAAATGGCCGCTGCATTTTCAATTTCAAACAAGCTCCTATAGTAATAATAAAAACACTAGCTTCCGTCAGTTTAACATATTTCATTTTCACAAAACAGTATCGGCAAAACTTCTAAAGCCTAAATAACTTCTATGAACCTTTTTCGAAAGCTTTATTTAAAGCTATGTAAATTAATATTTTAATTCAAATATTAATTTAATTAAGGTATTACGGTCTTTGTTCAAAATAAATTATTATAATTTAAAGCTATGTAGATAAGTCTCAGTAAAACTTCTAATAATAAATATAGAAATATGTATAAAGCTTTCACTATAGTGGTGGGGAGAATTTCCCCATGGAAGTGGTATCGAAACTTTATAGAAGTAAAATTTACCTACCTTCCCCTTAAAAGCTTTAGTGAAGCCTTATTAAAGCTTAAGCAGGTGTAGCTTAAAATTGAGAAGCAAGTTTGCTAGTTGAGGGGTGGTTCGAAATTTGTTAAAAAATTTAGAGACAGTGAAAGTTTAAAATTAAATTGTGCTCGAACGGATTAAGTAAATTTTTTTGGTTGTTGTTTCGAATAAATTATTATTAAAATTTTAATTCTAGCCGCATAAGAGGAATGGTTTACATTAAGTTGTTGGTTTATTAGATTTAACAGGTGCTTGCTCAAACGTCGACGGCATATCACCATGTAAAACTTTCCTAGTCCGATTTGATTGAAGGTATTCCATGACGTGTATCATACATTTCCTATGTATCGTATCTATCTTTGAAAATGTTTATAAAATCCTGTTTAGTTGAAAAAACCCTTTTTAATATTTTCTAAGGACCATTGCTTCTCGGTATCTTGGTACATTTTATTCAAAACATTTATAACAATGATTAACAAGAAATAATGGATATCATAATTGATGTAGAAATTGAATCAAAACAATTTTTTTTAATTGAATAGAGCATACTAATTGCTTTTAAAATCCAGTAAAGCATAACAATTGTCTATTAATTTTTTTAAATTAAATTATTTACATCGAATTAACAATAACTTTAAAAACTCTGCCTACGTTTGAAGGGATTAAAAATGAAAGATGAAAGTAGAAAAACTTTATTTCCGATGTTCAAACGGCTTCTCATTGAACTAGTTGGTGGAAGCGGATGCCCTGTTGTATCCCGTGGAAGCAATTCTAGATTGTATCCCTTGAGAAGGAGCAAGGTTTTCAGCAATAAAGATCTGTAAACTTCTTAAGCGGCATCTGGTCAAAATTTGGACTCTAAGTCCTAGACAATCTAAAACGGATCAACTGGAATGCTTATGTTGAGAGCAAATGCGCAAACGAAGCTCCGTGACAGTGTGTGAGATCTTTTGGCGTTAAATAGGGTCTGACTCCAAATATGGTCCACTGCCTTGGTTCTCGAGAACTTTTGTTGCAAATGCAATTAAAAAATTGGAGGACTTAAAAATTATGCATCACAATTGCTATTAAACAGCGCTTACAGTGAGTTTTCATGTCTTATTAAGGCTGTGTTTCCTGCATGTATTTGTACGAATGAATGCTCTTAAGGCCATAAAATGGTTTGAAGTCCTAAGAACTACCAAGGGCAGTTTTCGATATTGGAAAATTAGTCAAACGCTATGAAGGGAACTGAGGAGGGAAAGAACATCTAACAGATTTGTCTATACCGACTGATAGCACAGAAGTTCAAACTGTCTTTCGAAGGTAGTATAGAATTATAAATCCTATGAAAGTGGACCAGTCTGTTCTGTAGCTGATTTGCTACTAAGTAGTTCGACCGATACGTTGTGCATCTACGCAGATAGATCATCACTCACTGAAAATAGTGTAGAAACTACTGCTTACTTCAGAAATGAAGATCTGGATGCAATTTGCACTTCACTTGGCGAATACTGCACAGTTTTCAGGATAAAATATTTTTCCATAAGTAAAGCATCGAGGCGACAACCAAGCTTAAGAAGTCTGACAAAGTCATTAATATTTTAACTGATGCCAAAGCTGTTCCTAAAGCTATGGAAAGCTACACTATAACGTCAAAAATATTATAACAATACTCTGCTCCGTCTTTGAACTATAGTGAACTCAAGAATAGCATATCACTGGTGTGAGCACCGAGGACTGTCGGAATTTCCAAAAATAAAAAGCTAGAGAGTTAGGAAAGAACTCTCCAAGAAGACTCGTAAGCTCTGAACCACCAATTGGTATATCGCAAAAGTTTACAAGTCGAATAAATTCTCATTCGATCCACAAACTCTCAGGAGGAACACAGATGGCTGCAAGGTCTCCAAGATGTTCACTCCAGAGGTGATCCGACAAACTATCAGATTTCTGTTTAATCTGACCACATCAGACTGTAGAGTAATGGTGGGAATACTAACAGGTTATCATCATGTGAATAAACATATGGAAAGGCTTATCTTGAAAAGGATAAAACAGTCCCTTACATCAAGGAAGAATGTTTGATCGTCTGTAACGACCAACAATAATTTATTAAATATGCATTTTCTTTTAAACTCTAAACCACACGGACCTCTCAATATTTATGCTATAAATCCTACATTCGTTCAGTACTACCAAAAAATTTAAGATTCGTTTCATAAATAACATCTGTCTGGTTATGACGTTCCACTGTAACGCATATTTTTATTATTTTTCTTTTGTCATTATGCGGATATAGTTTTTCTTGATTTAAACAAAAAGCAAAATAAAGCAAATTGATCAAGCGCAGAAGCGTTGATGCTGAATTATTAATAGGGTACTTCATACTATGAGTTTTGGCTAAAATATGTTTGCAATATCATTAATTGATTAAATTTTGAAGGACCTTATGTTTCTTTTGTTATGTAGTATTTGGATGGTTTTTTCTTTGTCTGTTTCAATTGTTTTATTTATACGCACGGTAAATGTGCAATGTATCAGTCACAGCCACAAGACAGGGCTAGTCTTAAGTTCCACAGTGATCAATCAGGAATTTGGATTTTAATTTCGGTAGAATAGAAAAATTTATACTGATGAAAATCTGCGGGAATAGGAAAAATCATCTACAATCAACCGTATTAGTTAATTTTTTTTTTGTATAACACTTTTTTTATCTATTATTTAATTATTTTTTCTAAGCTCAAAAAAAAAAAAAAAAAAAAATTTTCACTCCATACCAATTGCTCCATGTTTATAAGTCATATATTCGTCCCTGTATGGAGTACTGCTGTCAAGTTTGGGGTGCTGCCTCTGTTTCCATCTTGGCCCTCTTGGACTCTGTTCAAAAGCGAGCTATACGAATTGTAGGTGATCGAACTTTGATATCAAAACTTGATTCCCTACAACATCGTCGCACTGTTGCTGACCTCGTTGTTTTTTACAAATATTGTCATCAGCAGTGCTCAGATGAAATCAGCGGCATCATGCCTCAAACTTATTCTTACCCCCGTTCCATTCGGCAATCGGCTGCCGCAACCAGTGAAACGGTAAAGATCCCGCGCTGTCATACTGGCAGATCGCAGAGAGACTTCTTTGTCCGAGCTGCGTACAAATGGAATAGTTTGCCGGAACACTTAGTCTCAGGTGGCTTCAACCCACAGATGTTTAAAAAAAGCGTTAATCTACACCTCAGAAGGCCAGTTGTTGTGGGACCCAGGTCTAGACCTAGGTCTTAAAAGTATTTATGTGTTGTTGTGACACATATTCTAAACCCTATTACACAACACATTTTATTAAAAAAAAAAAAAAAAAGCTTGCCAATTTTGTAGACAAATAGATTTATTGGCATACGTCTTTTCTAGAGATATTCCTAAGCCAGATGCTTCTATCCTTGGCTATCTAAGGATAGAAGATTGCTGCAAAAAATACCATTCAAGGCAATTTTTTTTTTTTCAAAAAACCTAGGCTATGCTATGACTATGTAATAAACATAGGGTTTCTGCTTATACCGGGTTGTTAGAATTATTCAAAATCAACGCATGCTCTCTGGTCCAGGAAAACCTCTAATTCAATTTAAATTAATTTTTCGTTTTAAGTCCAAAACGTCAGAAAATATGCATATAAAATAAAATAAAATAAAAGAATAATAATAAATATATAATATATATAAATATAATATAAAATATAATATAAATATAAATAAAATATAAATATAAATAAAATATAAATATAAAGAATAATATAAAATAAAAGAATAATAATAATAGAAAAAAGAAAAAAAACATAATTTAAGATGTTGATTGTTGTACATTTGATCCTCTTGTCCAATAAAACAATCAGCTAGTCCGTTTAGTAGCAACTGGATTGACGACAATTTATCACAACATTTTTCAACAAACGTTCCGTATAATGCTTTCAAAAACACTCAATAAACAACAAATTTCTTATTCACTTTCTGCTCACTTATACATTTCAGTAACTGTTCGGTTGTTGCTATATTACAACCATCAATTTGATACACATAATCGAAATCTAAAAACGTTCATATTAGTTTCACTTCGATTCCCTGTTGTTTCTTAAGCTTAAAAACCATCCAAAGCATCCAAACCAAATCAAAAAATCTAAATGATCGAATTTTAGATTCATTTTTATTGTAAGATGTACTAAACTATTTAACTTCTTCAACATCGCCCAAATTTATTTTTATTATATAAATACCTTAATTCATCGTAAAATGGTTTGGCGTCAAAAAAACTCATTCTTTGAAATTTTATTATAATATTAATTATAATAGTTTAGTTAGTTAATTTACTAAACCAAAAAAAATTTTATACAATTTTGTACAAAAATTTCTGTCAAAATTATATTTTTTAATATATATAATATATATATATATATATATATATATATATATATATATATATATATATATATATATATATATATATATATATATGTATATATATATGTGTATATATATATATATATATATATATATATATATATATATATATATATATATATATATATATATATATGTATATATATATATATATATATATATATATATATATATATATATATATATATATATATATATATATATATATATATATATATATATATATATATATATATATATATATAATTATAGGTTGTGGTTACACATAAACCAAAAAAAACTATTTTATTTTTAATTAATTTTTATTTAATGATACTTAAACAACCTTATACATTGAGTTGATCTTAATAACTAACTTTTAAATATATTTTTCCTTAAAAAGTAAATTATTTCTTAATATTAGATTTCAGTAACAATGCAAAGCTAATCATTTTATTTTATTTAAATTTTATAATAATAATTTGACACCTCACAAACCATGGGAATGGAATGTTGTATGATAAATGATTAATGTGATTAATCAGCTTATCTCATTGTGAGACTGGTAATATAACTCCTCCGGGGGGTAAAGAATGGGCGTCCTCGACCATTGGTTTTATTCCCAAAGCTGCTAAATGGCTTGAAATTTTTTCAATGTCTGATGTTTCCTTTGCTGAATTTTTTGATTTTTCAAATTTTATTGTTGTTTTAGATGAATAGCGCTGAATACCAATATAGATGCATAATAATACTATCCCAATTGTCGAAATAGATATACTTCCTGATAATGACCAAATCCAGTTCTGGTGATCAATCTGTCTTAGATAAACTGTTTTAGTTGTTTTCGATTTTCAATGTTTCCTTGGACAACATCGTCAATATTGATACTTGAAATTAATTGACGAGTAGCTTGAATATTGTAAAATGCTCCTTGAATCTCTTTTATTTCACTTTTTATCTCGTATGACTGAAATTTCTTATTATTGAATGAAATTGAACAGTTTGAGAATGTAATTAGGAAGTTTCCATTCAATTTTCGATTACTTGGTCCACAGTCTGAAGACAGTGTTTCATTTTTAGCGTTGTTAATTAAAAGTTTATCTTCTGCGATGAATTGCATTGTTGTATCTTTTTCTGAAGTCACATTACAATGACTCTCGGTACCCATTATCAACGGTTTAACACAGCTATCTTCAAATTCTTGTATGTCAGCATGCTTTTGTACAAAACTTTTGTAGTTGGTAGTTGTGAATAATATCTGATTAGATTTGATAAGATGATGTGGATATTCTTTGATTAACGTATTATTAATATTTAATGGAATAATCATCATTGCTGTAGAGGTTTGCTTTTCTAGTTTTGGAATCTGTAATATGTAAAGCAGTGTCTCCTCGTTTATTGCTATTTTAGGTGTGACGTATTGTAATGCTTCATCAGGTAGTGAAATGTTTACTTGGTTAACTAATAAATCTTTTATCAGAAGTATTTCCTTTATTGTTAAAATTTTATTACTTGTTAGCTCTGCTTTTGTCCTTATTATTGCTTCTTGAATATCTTCCAAGATGCCATTTATGGTATCGATGTTTATAATTGTAGCGATGATTTCAATTTCAGTTAGCGCTATCTTGTTGACCATAGTTGTATTTGCTAGCGCCCTATTTACCGTTTCAGTGATCAATTGTATTCGATGGTTTATTTTATCATTCATCTGGAACTGCTGATTATTTTGACTTATTAACTCATTCATTGTGCTGTTGATAATTTCTAAATCTTGAGCGTCCGGATTACCGGCTAACCATTTCCAAGCTGACCCTAAAGCATCCCATCGTTTGTGTCTAGTACTTTTAATAGGCTTAATTTGATAAAAGTTATCATTTAATTTTCTAGATTTTTGTTCTACAATTCTATTTAGTTCTAATCTATCATCAATTTTATTTATTATAAATTTATTTATAGTCTTTACAGTAATTTCTAAATTAGTAAGATTTATTGGGTGTATTAGTTTGATATTACCCACTTGTAATTTACAATCATTATTTTTAATCAAAAGAATTGGATCATTATATAAATTTCTTATTTCTAATTTTTGAAATTTGTAACATTGAATTAGAACAACGAAAATTAATAATTTTGAAATCATTTTTCTGAAATGAAAATAAAATTTAATTTATTGTATTTTTGGGTTCACCGACACTCGTACGATGAACAATTATTCAATTTATTGAGAATAATCGATTATTTAAAAAAAAAAAGAAAGGATTTATTACAATAAATAATTATTTATATTTTTTGTTTTAAAGTATAATAAAACAATCCAGTTATAGTGTAATTGTAATAAAAGTGAAAATTACCGTGAACAAGCAGCATGTTTCTGCCAACCACATTAAAGTAGACAATAAAACTACTTTTAAACGTCATTCTGGAATAATCAAATTTAATAACAGTGAAGATCTCCGCAAGCTTATCAAGGCCAGAGACAACAACAATACTATTCTTAACATGGGAAGAAATAAAAACCGCCGTCTAGATGATACAATGGATACTACTACAAGCAACAGTTTCAATGGACTAAGCATAGATGTTGTACCTTCAACAGAAAATACAACCTCAACAACACATAAACCGCAAAGTAAATTACATGTACCTCCTATCATAGTTTCGGGCATATCAATCAGTGATTGTAAGTCTACACTACAAGATCTCAAAATCAATAATTATGGACTAAAAATACAAGGTAACGATTTAAAAATTTTATTAAGTGATATTGACTCCTATAATACATTAAAAACAAAACTCGAAGAAAGCAAAAACGAATTTTTCACGCATCAATCAAAACACAATAGACCACTAAAAGTTATCGTATCCGGTCTACCAAATGATACTCTACCTGATGATATCAAAACCGGACTTAGACATCATGGTATTAATAAGGACGATATTTATGAAATTTGCAAAATTACTCGTGAAGCGAGATGTCTTTTCCTACTAAAATTTAATAATAAAAACATCAATCTCAAATCATTACAAAATATAAAAGATATCAATCATATAGTTGTTAGATTTTCAAACTATATTAATTCACGCAACAAACCTACGCAGTGCAGAAGATGCCAGATGTTTGGACATGGCACTTCACATTGCTATAAAGTTCCAAAATGTGTTAACTGTGGACTCAATCACTTTTCGTCTGAGTGCAACAACAGTCAAGCCGAAAAAAAATGTGCAAATTGCAACGGCGACCATCCGGCAAATTTCGATGAATGCCCTAAGCTCACAGAATTTAAATTAATTAAAGAAAATATTAATATAAATCGTCAAATAAAGAATATATCATCAGTAAAAAATTTCAATATGGATATCCATAACCTTTCCCAATTTCCGTATATCTCAAACAACTACGCACGAAAAAATCTAAATGTTAAAACCAATACTGTTGATAATAATTCATTACATCAAAATACAATTACTAATACAAATCAGCATTACTCAAATGTATTAAAAAAAACTGTAAGTAATTATGAAAACAATGATGAACTGTTTTCTTTAGACGAAATTACATCATTAGTTACCGATATAATTAAACAATTATCTAATTGTAAAACGAAACAAGATCAGCTGGTGGTGATAACAAATTTAACAATTAAATACCTGTACAACAACAATTCCAAATAATGGCTTTAAACGTCATTATCTGGAACGCACAAAGCATTAGAAATAAATGTGATGAAACATTTGATTATATTAAACAAAATAATGTAGATGTCCTGCTAATAAGTGAAACTCATCTAAGTCCTAACGACACACTATTTAATCCTGATTACAAAATTCATAGACTCGACCGTATTGGAAGGAAAAAAGGAGGTGTGGCAATTTTAGTTAAAAAAAGCCTGCAACACCACATTATACCTGCATTTAACCTAAACGTCATTGAAGCAATCGGAATAAATCTTACCACCACTTCAGGGAATTTGATTATAATTTCTGTATACTTTCCTGGCACTACAAAATCACAAACTCTTAAGTTATTTAAATCAGATTTACAAAAACTTACCAATCACCAAAGCTCCTTTATAATTGGTGGAGACTTAAACAGCAAACACACACTCTGGAACTGCCACAAAAACAACGCAGCCGGTACTGCACTATATAATGAACTAGCAAATAACAATTACGTTATTCAATTTCCAGCAAACCCAACTCACTTTTCCAGCAGATCTAAATTTGGGTCAACACTCGACTTTCTAATAACAAATAACACTAGCATACTTTCAGAGCTTACTACAATCAACGAGCTTAGCTCAGACCATCTGCCTGTGAAATTCAATGTTTTTTCAAATGCGAGATCATCATTACATAAAATATCTTACCATGATTATAAAAAAGGGAACTGGAACGACTTTAAAGTATTCCTGAACAATTACATCGATCTCTCTAATGAATCAGCTGTTCGCAACATCAATACTAAAAAGGACATCGACACATTAATTGCTGAACTAAACTCCAAAATTACAGAAGCCAGAGATCTCTATATTCCATTCATACAACATAAATCACAAAATGATGAACTCCTGATACTTCCGCCTCATATCAAATTTATACAGCGATTACGAAATATCCGGCGACGCCAATGGCAACGGAAAAGAGACCCAATCCTAAAAGCTATTACAAATGAATTAAATGAGAGAATACGTAAAGAAGTTCAAGAAATACGCAACAATAAATGGGAAACATTTCTAAAAAACATCGAACAGAATCGGCATACAAATAAAATGTGGGCTGTTTCAAAAATCCTAAGAAATAAGCAAAAACAGTTACCTACTTTGATATCTAGTACTAGCAACCTAAGTAACGTCACTACACGTCAAAATTTATTGATCACAGATCAGGAAAAATGTGAAGCACTAGCTTCGCAATTCGCCAACATACACAATACAATCATTCCCAACAACACCCATTGTACAACAGTAGAAACAGAGGTAAACAATTACATAAACAATAACATCAACACAGATAACAAAATATTTTTGGTTAAACCAAGCCTCCTAGCCAAACTGATTAAAAATATAAAGAAATCCAAATCACCAGGCGAAGACGAAATCAACAACCATCTTATTAAACATTTACCACGTAAGGCCATTGTATTCCTAACATATGTCTTCAATGCCTGTATTCAAAAATCATATTTCCCAGATTGCTGGAAAAGTGCCAAAATAATACCCATTTCAAAAATCGGTAGAGACAAATCCAAAATTGAATCTTATCGCCCCATAAGCCTTCTTAGCTCTTTAGGGAAAATCCTGGAACGTATATTATTAACAGAAATTAATTTCTTTCTAGATAAATACCCAATACTACCCAAGCAGCAATTCGGATTTAGATACAATCATTCAACCACTCACCAGCTACACCGAATTTGCCAGCATGCAAAAGAAAAATTACGCAATAAATGCTCTACTGGTATGATACTGTTCGATATTGAAAAAGCGTTCGACAAAACATGGCACAATGGGTTAATATACAAAATGATAAAACTTAACTTCCCACGGTTCATAATCATGATTATAAAGTCATTCCTAACTAATCGTAAATTTTTTGTTTCTATAAACAACAAGCGATCTATAATTCACCATGTAGCTGCTGGAGTACCTCAAGGTGCTGTCCTGTCGCCCATCTTATATAATATATTCACATCGGATATCAAACACGCTATACCCAGTTCAGTTGAGTTCGGACTCTTTGCAGATGATACAACTATATTTAAGTCTTCCTATAATGTCAAAAATATCACAAAGCAGTTGCAACTCACGTTAAACTCATTAGATCAATATTTTCAAAAATGGAACATTTCCATAAACCACTCTAAGACCCAAGCCATATTTTTCACCCGTCGTAGGGCTGCCAAACATCTGCCTAGCAACCAATCATTACGTTTTAACCAACACTATATAACATGGTCAAATTCGGTGAAATATCTTGGCCTAACTTTGGATCGTAGGCTTACGTTCAAAGAACATTTTTCAAAAATATCGGAAAAATGTCATAAACTGATCAGAGCCCTATACGGACTTCTGAACTTTAAATCAAAACTTTTATATCATAATAAAAAACTTATTTATCTACTTATTATTCGATCTGCAATGCTTTATAGCTCCCCCGTCTGGAGCTGCGCTGCTAAAACCCACATTAAAAAATTACAGGTGATCCAAAACCGATGCCTCAAAATCATCTACCGTCTACCAAGAGATTTTTCCACCAGAAGACTATCTGCATTATCCAATATCCCATTAATAAAAGACTTCATAGTAGGAGCACAACAAAAATTCATTCACTCATGCCAATTATCTGATAACATACTAATAAACAATTTACACTAATAAGCATAAGTAGTGGTTGTCTTCTGGTGACTGCTGTATTGACTTGACAGACATCTATTAAGTCTGTCGAGTCGATCTAGCGTTCACCGGAGGATAGCCATTGCTTTCATTTAATTTTAAGGTCAATTCTAGGTTAAGTTAGGTTATACGATAGTTTTATTTAATCTTAAGAAACACAATGAAGTTTTTATATATCTTTTCTTCCAAAAATATTTCAACACATTTTTATTCTCACTTACAGCTTATTTATAAAAAATAAGAATTATTAAAATATTAAATTAAAAATCAATTTCAAAGATGAAAAGTATCATACTGGTCACTGAATAAAATGTAATACTTGTATCCAAAATTATAACTGAAATAAAGCAAATCTAATCAATTATTGTATTTTTGACTCTTTTAATTTTGTTTTTATTTCTTTTTATATTTCTATTATTTTTAAATGTTTTAAATGTTACATCTTTAATTTTTGTTTCGATTCCTCTAGGAAGAGCTTTCGTTCTTATATTAGGTTTTATAAAAATTACTTGATTTTCTTTTAAAACTGGGGGTTCTTCTTTTCTACAATTTTGTTTTAACAATTTATTCTTTGCTGATTCTAAATTATCGATTACATTTTTAAAAATTATGTTTGCCTGTGCCTAAATTTCTTGTGGGTTAATTAAATTAGTTTGGTTGAAGATTACCTCATTTGGCGTGAAGCCAGTAGATGAATGCACAGAATTGTTATATAGTGCCACTGATAGTTCTATGGCTTGTGGAGTATTAGAATTAGAAATTTTGTTTTTATTCGTGTTGAATATTTCGATTAAAGTGGCGTGAGTCTTTTCGATTTGACCGTTCGACTCAGAGGAAGAGGCGTATTCCAATCGAATATTTAGTCTATTCAAATACTCTTTAAATTGTATTGATTGAAATGTTGTTTCATGATCTGAAACTATGGTATTGGGAATACCGAAAAGGGTAAAATACTTTGTGCACCAGTAACCCAGTGCACCAGTAACATTTATAGGCAACATTTGAAGGTGCTTAGAAAATGAATCAATAATTGACAAAAAACTGACTTTATTAATACTGAAAATGTCTATATGAACTCTTTCCAGTGGTTTTTTTGTAGTTGGTCTTGGAGAAATTTTTATATTGTAGGGCTTTCGATCATATTTATGAGCGTTGCAAATAGAACATGTGTTGACATGGCTCTTAATTTTGCTTAGTAAGTTTGGGAAAAAATATGATCTCTTGATTTGATTTTCCACTTCTTTTATACCTCTGTGTGCCCTTTCATGTTCTTTAACAATGATTGCATTTTGGCGATCTATGTTTGTAACATCTTCGACCATTCTAGTGACGAAAACTAAATGACCATGTTCTGAAAAGTTTTCTCTGAAAGATTGTTGGATTTTGCCATACAATTCTTCAGGAGCAAGAATTGCTGATTGTTTGCCATTATGGAAATTTTTAATGAAATTAGTTATATCATCTAGCTGAAATGATTTTTTTGATAGGATTATTCTTTTGAAATTTGTGAAAATATCTTCTGTGATGATTGTGTCGACATTTGAAATTTTAAAAATCAACTGATTTCTGTAATAATTTATAGGTCTTTCGGAAAAATGGATAAAATAATCTTCAGAAGTTTCTGCAGAGTGAACTGTTTCTAAATCACTACTATCACTTGCGGGATTTGCTACAACTTCTGGATGCTCTTGAATAGGATTAACCAAAATTTCATTAACGTTGAGTTCATTGGTTTTAGATGTAGAAGGCATTCTACTAAGTGCATCTGCTACGACGTTGGCTTTTCCTTCTTTGTATACGACATCGTATTCGTAATTTTCCAATTCAAGTCTCCATCTTAAAATTTTAGAGTTTTTTTCGGATGACTTTATGAATGTTAAAGGTTTGTGGTCAGTTATCAACGTGAATTTGTTACCGTAAAGGTATGGCTGATATTTTTTTACTGCCCATATTATTGCTAATGCCTCTTTTTCATTGACGGCATAATTTGTTTCAGTTTTATTCAGTGTTCTAGATGCAAAAGCTACCGGTCTTTCAACATTGTTCTGAATTTGTGAGAGAACTGCACCTAAAGCCAATTCGGATGCGTCTGTTGTCAAAATAAATGGTTTGTTAAAGTCAGGATAGGCAAGTACCTGATCGGTTGCTATTGTATTTTTTAATGTTTCAAATGATTTGATATACTCTTGATCTGTTCGATCCAATGGTATATCCTTTTTCAAATATTTCGTCATGTGCTTAGCAATTTTCGAATAATCTTTAATGAATCGTCTATAATACCCAGAAAGACCGAATTGTTTAATTTCTTTCTGGTTTTTTGGTAATGGCCAATCTAAAATTTTCTTAATTTTATCTTTGTTAGGTTTTACACCGTCTTGAGTTATAACGTGTCCTAAAAATTCAGTTTCGCGTTTTAAAAACTCGCCTTTGTCTAGTTGGATTTTTAAATTGAATTGTGATAATCTTTTCAAAACTATGTTTAGATTATTTATGTGATTTTCAAGATTTGTTCCTACTACGATTATATCGTCTAGGTAAACATGGCAAATATTACCTAGGAGACCATTTAATACGCCTTTCATCGCTCTTTGGAATGTAGCTGGTCCGTTTTTTAAACCAAAAGGCATTCGACAAAATTCGAAATCTCCTTTATTCGTAGAAAAAGCTGTTTTTTCTTGCGACTTGGCATCCATTGGTATCTGATGGAATCCCGATTTCAGATCTAATGTTGTAAAATATTCTGCTTTTTCTAAATTGTCTAGAATTTCTTCAATTTGAGGTATGGGAAACTTATCGTCTATTGTTTTCTCGTTTAACTTACGGTAGTTTATGACAACTCGTATCTTTCGTGTGCCAGATGCGTCTTCTTTTTTTGGGACCACCCAAATAGGTGACGAGTAAGGGCTACTGGAATTTTTTATAATACCGCTGTCAAGCATCTCTTGTACTTGATTCTCGACGTCTTGTTTAAAAGCGTGAGGATATCTATACGTTTTAGTATAGACTGGCATTTCGTCTTTTGTTTGAATTCTATGTTTAATTATGTTAGTAGTAGACAGTTTTTCGTTTTGCCGTGACAACACTGCTTGATTTTTGTAAATAATTTTAACAAGTGCTTCTAGCTCATGTTTGTTTAGGTGATCGGTTCGAATTAAACCTTTGATCGTTTCTATACTAATAATGGAATTGTTAAAGATAGGTATAGGATTTAATGTTTCGAAATTATTTATTTTTAGTTCTAATTTGGGTAAACAATTCGGCGGATCCGGATCGTTTGTAAGAATTTTAACTACTGTTTTATTGTTTTTCGCTTTATACAGACCTTGTTGGATTGTTATATCTTTATTTAAATGACCGAATTCTGGTACAAACCAGTCACCAGTTTCTTCTGTATTAAATCTTACAATGTGGTTGTAAAAGTTTTCGGTTGAATAATACCGGAAAAATTTGAATTTTATATTATTTAGTGTAATGGTGTTAGACTGGTAGTCTATTTTTGCTTTAGTTTCAGCCATATATTGCGATCCTAGTATTCCATCGAAAAATCGGTGGAAGTCTAGCTCGTGATATGTTTGTATAGGCAAATTTTTACCTAATAAATTTATTTTGCTCTTTTTAATTGAGTTGTGAACTCCTAGTATGTTTTTTACGGATATAGTTTGTAATTCAAGTAAATTAATTGGAATTATACCAGGTTTAATAATGTTTTTATTAGCACCTGTATCTATTAAAATTTTAATTTTTTTATTTAAGTACGTGTTATTTAAGATTAGATATGGTAAAAAGTTTAGCCTTCCGCGTCTGAATCCTGAAGTTTCCGAAAATTTATCTCTGTTGGGATTAATTCTTCCAAGTTTTCATTCTCTAAACTATTTTCTTCATATTCTACATTATCTGGGTTTGGATATATTTCGTGATTGTTTATAATTTTTTTATTAAAGGGCTGCCTAGACCTTAAAGAAGGATCTACCTCCATTGGTATTAGTTCATTGTTTGATTTCCAATGCTGTTTTGAATTAACAAGACTGTTAAACTGTTTGGGTTTGTTTTGTATTTCGAAAACATTTGGTTTTTTTACATTAGATGCGTACATCTGTTGGTTAGTATTTGGTTTTCTTGAATTATTTGAAATGATTTCATTTGAATTAAATTTACAAAGGAACGCGTATGCTTCTTCTATGTTTTTCGGTCTCGCTGCCTGAGCGTATCCAAAGTATGGCCTTCTTAAGCCAGATAAAAATGCGGCTAATGCGTCTTCATCTATAAACGTGTTTATAGCTTGCCATGAAGCATTATATAAATGATTTTGCTTCGATAAAGTTTTAATATTTTGAATTATTTCTTTTACTTTATTATAGTAAAAATGAACGGATGTTGCGTCACCTTGTTTGGTAGACCACAACTGGGATTTGTAATAGAAAAGTTCTTGTCTATCCCCTAAAGATTCTATAAGAATTGTTTTAATTTCTGCAAAATTTTGGGGATTGCCAGCCAGACATAGGATGTCCTTGGCTTTCCCTTCGATTTTGTTACTAATTGCTTGCAGATATAAATTATATTGCTGCTTAGTAACGATTGGTAAGAAGACATTCAATGTGTCTTCAACTGTTTTTAACCATGCATTTAACTGCTTCCTGTTGCCGTCAAATACAGGTATAGATTTGATTGGATCTGGAATGCGGAATAAATCTCTTACTCCTTCATTCCATTTTTTAACTTCATTTTCTTGTAAACTTTTATCAAGATGGGTATTGATCGTTGACATTTGTCTGTCTTGATCCTCTTGTTCTGCCGACAACAGATTGAGTTGTTGGACAATTTGTGCTAGTTGATTATTAACTTCTTCCATATCGTATGGATTTTATCAACTAAGTCACAAAAAAAAATTTTTATTTATATTTTTAGCTTTTCGAGCCTATCTAGTAGTACTCGATGGATACTAACGCCGTATAAACTAAGCTGATGTTTCTGAACTTTTATCTGGTTCGTACCTATCTGGTAGTATACGAAAAAAATTAACCCAAACTATTTTCAAAAGACAAAGCTTTGTTTATTTAATTTTTAGCTTTTCGAGCCTATCTAGTAGTACTCGATGGGTACTAACGCCGTATAAACGAAACTGATGTTTCCAAACTATTACTTGGTTCGTTCCTATCTGGTAGTATACGAAAAAATTAACCCAAACTATATTTAGAACCAAAGTTTTTTGTTTATTTCACTATTAGTTTTTCAAGCCTATCTTGTAGTACTTGATGGATACTAAAACCGTATAAATTTAGGTAATAATTTTAAATTTTAAATTTTGTGTTCGTACCTATCTTGTAGTATACGAGAGAAAAATTTTATTTCCACAAAACACAACAAAAACTGTTAAATTAAACTTAAAATTCTTACCTCTGCTGTCGTTGAGAGCTAGTTCGGAGTAGCTAGTAATGTGAAGCGGCGTGAACACAAATCCTCTAGGCGGTTAAAACCTTCAGCCCGAGATCTCACGGTCTTTTGTTAATCAGAATTTAATCGACTTAATTTTTAGATTCACTCTGAAATAGTGAAGAGTGAGTATATTCTACTCTCTTTAAAAAAGGATTCTCTATTTATCAATCAAGAAAAAGTATAGAGCGAGTATATTGTACCCCCTAAAAAGGATTCTCTATCTTTTAATTAATTAAATAACGTAGAGCGAGTGTATTCCATTCCCTTTTAATTAAAGATTTCCAAACTAAAACTTTGTGAATCACAAATCAATCAAAAAAACGCTTATAACAAAAAACACTTGGACGGAATCACTATTAATTAATTTTTTTTTATTAATTATTGCACTGTTTTAACAACACACTACTTAGAAACTCCACTGTGCGGCTGCGCCAATTATAGGTTGTGGTTACACATAAACCAAAAAAAACTATTTTATTTTTAATTAATTTTTATTTAATGATACTTAAACAACCTTATACATTGAGTTGATCTTAATAACTAACTTTTAAATATATTTTTCCTTAAAAAGTAAATTATTTCTTAATATTAGATTTCAGTAACAATGCAAAGCTAATCATTTTATTTTATTTAAATTTTATAATAATAATTTGACACCTCACAAACCATGGTAATGGAATGTTGTATGATAAATGATTAATGTGATTATAATCAGCTTATCTCATTGTGAGACTGGTAATATAACTATATATATATATATATATATATATATATATATATATATATATATATATATATATATATATATATATATATATATATATATATATGTATATATATATATATATATATATATATATATATATATATATATATATATATATATATATATATATATATATATATATATATATATATATATATATATATATATATATATATATATATATATATATATACATATAATATATATAATATATATATATATATATATATATATATATATATATATATATATATATATATATATATATATATAATATAATATTTTTTAATAGATAATATATAATATATATATATATATATATATATATATATATATATATATATATATATATATATATATATATATATATATATATATATGTATATATATATATATATATATATATATATATATATATATATATATATATATATATATATATATATATATATGTATATATATATATATATATAATAATATTATATTTTTTGACAGAAATTTTTGTAAATGTACGTATTCGTTCCAATAAACCACTTAAAATTTGATTAATTGAAAGTTAAAACATAACTTAAAATGGTTTCACTGAACGACTTTATTTTCCAAAAAAAAGAAATCCATTTATCTCATCGTTGTGTTCAGTTGTCTCATTTTTTTCAAATAAATATTACTCATACATTGAAAATGTGCCGCGTAAGAAAAAACAAAACGAAACAGATAGAGAAAAATTATTCAAATTAACCGTCCCATACTACCAAATTAAAAAAACATAAAATCATTCAGAATTCAATCAAATATTAATATTTATTCAATCAATTATTATAAAAAAATATATTTGTTTCTCAAAAATAAAAAATAAAACTACAATTGATTATACACCGAAACATAAGATCCGTTAATTGAGTTTGTATAAAAGATATATACATTATGAAGAAATGAACCGAAAGATGAATTTATTTATGCAGTGAAACGTTGTATACGGTCAGATATTATTTATGAAATGATCTTAAGTTGATAATGTAAAATGAAGGCTTGATTAATGTTATAACTGTTTTTTTAGGTTTTAAAAGAAAATGTGCACTGGTCAGCTTTTTGTTATTTGTTACAACTGGCTGTGAGTCGCCTCACTCTTGAAAATTTATTTAAAATTTAAAAAAAACATGCAATTTATTATAAATTTAATTTAATATCTATTATTTTATACTTTTATTTTAATTTACCCAGTCAATATAATTACACAAGCAAGAAACTTCACCAGACAAACAAACATTTCTTAAACTCTATAGCCTAACTGCCAAAAATGGTGACGATTAATAGGAAGTACCTCCCGATCAAGATACATTGGTTTCTCTTTTTGGGTTCAATGGCTCCCATTATAACACAAATTGGATTAATTGGAAAGGACCTTGGCATTGGAGCTCATGTGATTGGAATGATGATATCCGTTATACCTATTTTCTATTTATTTACGAAAATATTATTAGGATACTTGACTGATCGGTTTACGGTAAGTCCAAGCTAGTTTTATCACTTGAAAACTAAATTTTCATCATATTTTCTTTGTGTTTGCAGCAATATCGACGACTCATATTTATAGCAGTTATATTACTTACAAGTTTAAGTTTCAGCTCAGTTTATTTTCTTCCACGACCGCAAGTGAATACAAAAGAAACAATTCACAACAGTGACATGAATATAACTTTTAGCAACGATACTAATCAATCGCAAGATCACGAGTTTCAGTATAACTCTTTTCCATTCTATCTATTTGGTTTTGCTTTATGTTTTGGTACCATATTTTTTCAGGTGACTAATACTATTAGTGATGCGATCTGCTTTGATATGTTAGGTGAGTAAAAACTTTTATTTTTAATATTAACTTCTCCGGCTAAAACATCAAAAATCTGATTTGTGCTCTTTTACAACTTTAGTTTACCTAAATTCCTCGTTGCTCATTCCTAGCTGGTGAGGTATACTTCAAACCACCCAAAACGTACACATTTTAAAAGTCACATTCGAGTTTTACATTTCTTTCTTTTCCATAACGAAATTGTTTACAATGAGCGAAAATTGCAGTTATTTAATATTTGCCAGCTATCCCTATTAGTCGATAGTGGCTGGAGATTCATACAATAGGAACATTCTTAGAAAAGTGCATAGCTTAGTGGTAAATTAAAGTCGTTGAGATAATATACGAAATAAGCAATTTACCGTGTTTTAACCGGCTTACAAAAAAGAAGGGGGTTCTGTGTTTTGTAATAAGTAACTTCAAAAATTCTTTATGGCTATTATTAAAATCAAACAATTAGTTTTCGAAATAGTGTTAACCTGCTATACGAAACATAGTATTAGAATTTGAGTGTGACATAAAGAATTTTTCACCACCTATAAATATATATTGCCACAAGTTACTAAATTAAAAGATTAATAAGATGCAATTCATCTGATTAACTTTATTCGAAGTTAATTCTCTTAACTTCAATTCCTCCACACGTCGATTCAGTATACACAAGCAGAGTTACACATATCTAATTCAAAGTTGATTTATTTTAGGTAATGATGAACTTAAATATGGATTTCAACGTTGTTTTGGTGCAATCGGCTTTGGCTTATCAGCATTACTGAGTGGTTTCCTGAACGAGTACTTTTCGACTGATTCTTATAAAACTATTACACCCGGTACTCTAATTACGATTATTCTCTGTATGGTTAGTATAATCAATGCAACTCAACTAAAATTACCTAAACTCATGAAAAACGAATCAATTTTAAGAGATGTTGGTAGTGTTTTGCGACAGCCGAAGATTGTTATTTTCTTAGTTTTTACATTGTTGGCTGGAATGATAGAGTCATTTACGATTTACATGTTTTGGCATTTGGAAGATGTTGCACAAAAAACTGAATTCAGAAATTCCATTAAACTAATCGAGGGATGTGTTTTGTTCACAGCAAGTGTTTTTGGAGATATTTTATTTATGTCGATTTCTGGAAAAATAATACAAAAAATTGGATACGTTCATTGTCTTTCAATGTGTTTCTTTGCATATTCAGTTAGATTTGGATTGACATCATTGCTTACCAATCCATGGTACTTAGTTTTAATAGAAATATTATGTCGTGGAAGTTCAACTTCACTAGCATATGTATCAATCGCAGCCTATGGATCATCGGTGTCACCATCTGGTACAGTGGGAACTATACAAGGATTTGTTATTGGGACTTATGCCGGACTCGGATGTTTCTTTGGACCATCAATTGGGGGATATTTATTTAAAGTCTTTAAGGGAGAATTCAGCTATCGTTATTTTTCCATTTTTTCATTTATTATTTGCGGAATACATATTATTTCGAGGTCTGGACACAAAATGAATACAACCATTAAAAATACAGTAGAATATGATCTGCCCATCGAACAGCATAAAATTGAATTCGTAAAGAATCCTAAAATTAATGGATCTGATCAATTTTAAAGAATTTAGTTTATAACTGGAACGCAAAGTTTAGGTGTTAATAAAGGGATTCAATAGATCAATTAAACTAGTAAATTACGTGTAATAGTATATAAAATAAAAACATTTCCATAATTTTATTCAGCGTTAATTTCTATTGTTCGGTTGTAGACGTGAAAGCTAAAAAAATTTAAGCTCCCCTGTTATCACAGCTAGCAGTGGAATCTATAACTCAAGTTGTCTTTTCGTTAGACTGCTGAAATATCAGGACTACCCCATACCAGTTTTATGCACAACAAGAAAAGTCTATTCTTACAGAAGCTATTTTTACAGATGTTACTAAGCACAAACATCCATACACACTCTCATACCGACGGAGGTTAACATGCCTATAATCGGTGCTTATTTTCTCTCAAAGCATGATATTTTCATCAATATGAAAAATAAGAAAATAATTGAGTCAAAAGCATCAATAAATTTTAATCCAATGAACAATGTAAAGCGTTGAATCCTGTATAGATCCTTGATCCCAACTAAATTTAAAGCTGCATAGACCGAACTTAAACCTATGGTGGAATTAGGTATTAATGGTTTTACTTATCTTCTAATGATGACCTTATGAAGACTATAGACAGCTAAACCCCACCACTGTCGGGGGTTAGATAACCCATTCCCAACATACAAACATTTTCGTTCCACGCAAGATAAATGTTTTTCCAAAATAGATCCAGCGTATCCCCAAATCCCAACAGCAAATGTGAATATTCGCAAAATTGGACTTACTACTAATAACCATTTCCAAATAAGCTTTAAATTTCAATAACAGAAAACAATCCACAAATTTGCAGTTCCAACATCAATCCACCAAAAACAGCAATTCGTTTTGTTTGCTGACTTTTTATGACCGCTTAACATCAAGATTTGAAGAATTGGCTTTGCTGATAAAAAAGGACTGAACTAATCAATGTGAGTTTAAGGTCGCAGAATCTATTGCCACAACTATAATCTCTTACGGCCAACATTGCCTATATATTTATGAGTTTATTAAGAAATTATGAAGACTCTTGTGATCAAACCTTTTTTCTTACTTCTCAGAGCCAACCCAACCAGACATCTTTATCCGTACACATATTTTTGTGGCACAAGATCACAGATTACAGGATCACAGAATAACAATCATGGACTTCCGAGGAGTCGCGCGTCAAGAGTAGATTCCGACCATACTCAGTTTGTGAGTTAGAATCTACATCCTTAACAAATTGCAATTCTGAAATCGGAATAGAACGCCCATTACTGCCGCAGTACACCACCTGCTCCTGATCAGGAATAAAAACAAACGTAAGATAAATTTGTATCGTTTTTTGGTGATAATAAGTTGTTGTTTGCTAAAAGATGGTGGAAAATGTTTCCTCACCGGACGAGTGACTTCAGTGCCGTGCTATTAAAATAAAAAGAAATCCGCGCTTTATTTAGAGAATCGCCACAGTAAATGAACCGAAAGAATTTAATAAAAGAAATTTGCCTATTTGTGTACGTCAATAGTAATTACATGATTTCTAAAACTAAGTCATTAACTTTTTTCGATACTTGTTAAAAGATGGTGGGAAACTTTCCTTATTTATTTATTTGGTTTGTGTTACTATTAGCTAAGTGAATAATCAAAATTAAGTAATTTAGTTTTTGTTGATGATTCGAATTGGAACTAATCTGTCATTTCTGTCAGATTAAAAGTAAAAGGAATTTTCCTTCAGTTTTGTTTCTTGTTGAATAAATTCATGATAATTAATCAAAAGAAAAATTAATAAAATAAAATTAATAAAATAAAATTAAATTAATTGTGTTGTTGTATTAGTAACTAAAAAACTAGTGAACTAAGTAGCTAAATTGTGCTTAATTTTTCTCTGTTATTCAATCTAAGTTCGTGACAAACTGTTTATAATTATCAATGTCAAGTGTAAAAAGAATATGGCCATAAATATCAAATCCGGATGTGGTTGTTTTTTTTCTTTAATATACCTATTATTAAAGAAGTTACTGTAGCTCCATGTCTTGGCTTTCGTCATATTAATACTGACACACCAAAAGGAATAAATTGTTTTATAAATTGTTAAATAAATTGTTAGATAAAAAACAGTAACTAACAAAAAAAAATATACATGTTCTATATTGTTAAAAAAAAAAAAAAATTGTTAAAAAAAAAAAAAAAAAAAAAAAAAAAAAAAAAAAAAATTGTTTTGATGAAATAGAATTTAATTTGAAATATTTTATGAAGTAAAAGCTGCGTTGACGTCATTTCCAAATTTGGGCGATAACCGCTATCCCAACGGATACGTATATTAAAAATTATAATAAAATTCGGCAGTGCATGACAAAAAATTGGCCAGTGATCTTGAGGCCGTCTGGATTAGCATTGTTAATGGTGTCTTACAACCCAATAACGCTAGTTACAAATGGATATCGTCAGATTCATCACCGAGATTTAACGGTGAATCATCGCTGAAACCAGTTGTTAATAAGATCAACAATTTTACTTCCACCAGTGGCTATTTTATGTCAAGATTATCTACTATAAATTTACTACCGTCACAGTTTCCGGATTGATTCATTATATCTATCATAAAATATTACCAATTTCTATATACGTTAATTTATCTAACACTTGGATCTTAACCAACGGTTGGACATTACCACCGCCTTGGCCGAGCTCAGGTCTAGGTATGACCTGATGGAGCTGAGCGGCTGAATGTGAAGGATAGGAGAGTGGGACTGGTCAACATCATGTGGTGAGTCATATCTGATTTTTTTATTTTTTGTATCTTTTATGCATGAATGATTATGGTGATGAATGTAGGTGTAAGAATGTGTGTATTTGGATGTGGGGATGGGCATATGTATGAGCGAGTGTATGTGGTGCATGAGCGCATGAGTCAGAGGCGAATGTGCAAGATTAAATGAGTAAATGAGTTTCTTTACGCGCATCAACGACGTTTACGGCTATTTAAGATCGTAAGGACTACCTTCATTTTGATTTATTTTTGAAGTCAAACCTGTTTTATTCGATTATCTCCATCACATCAAACCAAGACCTACCGTTATTTGTAGATTCTGGTATAATAATTTATTTTAATTTTCAGAAAGGTGATTAATATTAAGCGATGTTGAGATGGTCGACTTTGCGTAAATAATTGATTGATGGTAATAGCATTTGGTAATGTTGATCTGGGTAGTGGTTTGGACATATTAATCATTTGAGTATGGGAGCGTCTATATTGTGTATGGGAGCTTCTACCGTGACCGGGGGTTCCACCACACCGCTAATTAAGTAAAATAAAACTAATGACGACAATTTTGACACTATTCGTGACCAGACCCCCAACCCCCACCTCTTATTTAACTACACTGAATCCGGTCACCATTTTTATCATCACCATTGATCTCAGCATCTTTGATTATGTTAAAATCGAAATAATGACGATAATTTTGATACTATTCATGACCAGACCTCCAACCCTCACCCCTTATTGAACTACCCTGAATCCGGTCAACATTTTTACTATCATCAACTCAGCATGTAAAAATCGATAATAATGACAATAATTTCGATACTTTGTGTAACCGACCCCCCAACCCCAACCTATTATTGGACTACCCTGAGTCCGGCCCCAATTTTTACTATCATGTTCAGTTATGCAGCATCCCCGATTATGTTAAAATTGATAATGATGAGGCTAATTTCAATATTTATTATAATCGACCACCTCTTATTGAACTACCCTGAGTCCGGTCAACATTTTTACTATCACTATTGAGCTCAGCATCCTCGCTTATGTAAAAATCGATAATAATGACAATAATTTCGATACTTTGTATAACCGACCCCCCAACTTCGCTTCTATTGTCTGCTATACCCCTGTTGAAAAAAAGGTAGATCATGCTGTTAAACGTTACTGCCCAATAAGCAATGCGCACAGAAATTCGTACCTTTTCGCACTGAAAATTGCACCGAGTATTTGGAATAAGTGTCTCTCAGAGCACGGACTTCCGTACCCTTAGCGGATGAACTCTGTCACAATTTTCCAAGTTCAATATTTTTAATATCGCATGTATGTATTGGTGAGTACGAATTTTCAGTACGCATTCCAGACCCATTCAATGCTTATTTTCGTACCAAATTCCATGCGCTTCCGAATGAAATATATAAAGATTGTGTGCAATAATAGTTCGCCCTAGATATAACGTAATTTCATAAGTAAATTAAACAATTTTTTATTGTTTTGATCTATTAAATTAAATAATTTAAGTAATTCATTATTCAATAGTATTCAATCAATATAAATTTTACCTGACACTTTGGGACAACAAAAACCAATCACATCTATTCCTATAGTATAGCTTGAGATAAACTTTAATTTTAATTCGTAACAACATTCTCATTCATAAATGAAAAATGGGTATGGAATTCCGTGCAAAAATCGTTTACTTTTGGGTACGTACGTAAAACTGTTCGGTGGGTGTGGTTTGAATTCGCTCCGGTTTTCGATACATTTTAAGCCCTATTACATCGTCAGGTTTTGATTTCACCATTTTTCTTCTTTTTTACCGTAAACTAGATTGGTGGTTCCATGGCATTTACAATTTAATTTAATTTGAAGAACATGTTCCACATATTCATACACAATTTTAAGCAATTTAAAGAAAAACTTTTATAATTCATGTTTTAACTTCTCTGAATAACTTACGACTACTTCATTTCCTTCACTATACAATCTACCTGTTGTTTATAAGTAGATAAAAAAACCTACACAAACAGATACTCAATACTCATCTTATTCTTTTTATAGAACAAAATAAGTTGAATGAATTTGAAAAATTGTATTTCTTAGGGTTGAATTAGAATAATACGCTCAGATTTTCGTCCGTTAGTGAGATTTCTGTCCGGCAAATAAGCTGATAATTTTGTACAAATGAAATTATATTAATGGGTGGATTAACGTGACTACGATCAAAAAATGAAGGGTACAGGGGAAAAACAACGTAAGTCCGTTTTTTTCGAAATCGAGTTAGCGCTGCTCTGTATTGAAGAAATACAAAAGCTTTCAGCTGGTACATACTACATATATTCAATTTTGATGAATATCAATCCCAGCCCATATATAAATCAACTGAAAAGAATTCGCATACAGGGGATAAACAACCTTAATCCACCATTTTTTACCAAAAAACGCCTCCAATGGCCCGGTTCATTTAATTTCCTGAATTTTTTTTGATAATTTCACTACAAATTTTATTCATTGTTTAATCCGAATTCACAAATTTTCTTGCATTTTAAAGACTTCAAACGCAAATTTTCAATTTTCTCGAAATTTGATTTTATGGACTTGCGTTGTTTTTGCCCATCAAATAATTTATTTGATAACTGTAAAATGGATATTAATTTGAAAGATAATCGACTCGACCTACAGACTCAAAATATTGATTTAGAACAACATAAATCAAATTAAATTTAATATTAAAAAGAATGTTAAAATATTTATCTTGGAATTATAAGTTAAAATTAAAAAAACTCAATAAATTACAAAATTAAAGTTACAAACGTCAAATTTTAACATTTATTATTTTTCTGCCGATAATTTAAATTTTTAGAATTATTTTATTCACTAAAATTAATTATTATATTTACTAAAAAATATTATAAAAAAACAAAATTAAAATAAATAAAATTATATGTCGACGCAACACAAAAGTTGAAAGAAAAGAACTGATTCTTTTCCTTCAGATGTGAACGTCCGTATGGCAAACACATCTATTGTAATTAGCCATTTAACTGTATAACTAGTACATATATCACGCTTTTATACTATCTTAAGAAAAAATGTATTATTTATTATTATTTATTTATCCAAAAACAAGATTTTTTTCACTTTTTCCCACTACTCTTCATTTCTAACAAAAACTTAATCAGAATAACGTTGTTGTGGTTGACGGCTGGTTAGTTAATTTAACTGGTTAGTTGAGCTTATTGCTTTCTACAAAAAATATCGCGAGTCTTAGTTTTATTTAACCAATATTAATTTCAATTAAACTAATTTTATTGAACATATATTATGAATTTAATTAAAAATAGGAAAATTGATTGAATTTAATTTAAGTGATTTGTTAAATAAATTGTAATATATAATAGTTAGAATTAAATCAATAATTTAAAGTGCATATGTGGATTATTTTATTTTAATATTGACCTAATAAGGTAAATTAAAATTTTTTAGTTAATTTGTAGACAATTTCCAACTTGTTATCTAAATTTTTTTATTTACTTTTATTTTTTTGTTTGTCACAGTATTTAGTTTGTTTGGGCAAAGTTACTGTTTAAATATTTGAACGATTGGAAGCAACGATCTAGCTCGGGGATTTTATAGTAAATTAATCAAACAAATTAGTCAATAATTATTACAACAAAACCATGAATAGTATATTGTTTTAAGAGCACAGAATAACATTAATATTCTACGAATAGAATATTGACGAGTACTTTAAATTCATACGATACGAGTTTTATACATTAATTTTTCTACGATTTTTTGTTTTAGTTTTAATTTGTTGTTTGAAAATAAAAAAAAGTCAGACATGTGCGAATATAACTTGCTCGTCGAGGGTGCCGGACATACAATATTCTACGAAAATAGTTTTTCTTAATAATACATAATTTTAACATAATTTAACATAATTTTAGAAATAAATTAAAATATGATTTAAAAAATACGAAAAAAATTATTTTGGAATAGAAAAAATTCACCTTTCATATGACACACCACTGGTTAGGGTCAAAAATAATTTTTTTTCTAAAGTTTCACTCCCAACCCCCTCCAAATAACATTTCAAATAATCGACCGACTGCTATAGTTTTCATTCAATCTGTATAACATTTCCTATACTCGAGATTTTTTTAATTTTTTTTTCGTTTTTAGGGTTCCGTACTTTGATAAAGTAAAAACGGTACCCTATTGGTGAGACTTCGGTGTCTGTCCGAATTTCTACATAATCGATTTACTGACAAACTATAAGTGCTATCAACTTAAAATATTCTACAGTTATCAAATGTGTATTCCCACACCTGATAATAACAAAAAAATTTCAAATATTTATTTTTATCTATATTTTATGGTTTTTTTTAAGGAATCGAGTTTGGTTTAGAAAAATGGAAGCATTTCAAAAAAATTTTCATTGAATTTTCGACTGCTTAGTTTTTGAGTTATTACCAAAGATGAGTGGTTTTTATGCCTTCCCCCTTATCTCCGAACATTACAAAAAAAAAACTTTTAAAAAATTTCCGGGTGTAGGGATTTTGCTAAATCGAAACCAAAATTTTTTTTTGGTTGTTATAATTTCAAATGTTCATTGGCGGGGGGAGGGGGTTTAAAATAGAAATTTTGAAAAAAAAATTATTTTTGATCATGGCATGTCCCCCAAAAAATCCCCACATGTCATATGAAAGGTGATTTTTTGTAGTGCAAAACATTTTTGTTTGTAATTTTTGAAAGCACAGTTTTCGATTTATTTTCAAAAATGTAAAATTTTTTTTGTTGTTCGAAGTTTAGGGTGGAGGACAGGAAAACAAAATCAAGTTTTTAGTAATAACTTAAAAACTAAGCAGTCGATAACTTGTTAAATTTCTTTTTAAATATTTCAATCTTTATCGATTTTTCTAAATCAAACTCGATACCTTAAAAAAAAATTTGTTGTACATGCTATTTTTCAGTTTTCAGTTTTCAGTAGGTGTGGACACATACATTTTATAACTGTAGAAAATTTCAAGTTGATAGCACTTATAGTTTATGAGAAATTCGATTATGTAGAAATTCGGACGGACACCGAAGTCTCACCAATACTCACCTTATAGAAAGTATTTGCAATAGTTTGAAAAAATTTGTATAACATAGTTTTGTATATGTTTAAATTGCACTAATGTTGTTACAACTACATATATTGGATTGTTTATTATATCATTACGCACTAGCGCGTAATAAATATAGTACGTGCCTAGGTGATTTTATCGTCATAAAACGTCTTAAATCGAATTACAAAAAACTGTATCATAAGTAACAATTTACAGTTTGGTCGTTGAAAATAATACTTATCATATATGTAATTGTTATGGTAGTAAATGTGGGTTTTTTAAGATCTGTTTCCCGCACATGTGTTGTTATTGAGACTGAGTGGCAGATTTGAATTTAATTTACTCACATATAAAATAAAACAGATGATAGAAATAAGTATACGTTTAACTTTAACGTATTAATAATGATTCAAAAAACTAATAGCAACAAAATTGATATAAGACATCTTGAAGTAAATAAAACAAATAACGTTCAAAACCAAACATCATTTCAACTTTTGTTTGTTGTTATAATAAAAGCTGTAACGCAATTTATTTTTATTAAACTTGTTTATATGACGTATAATGGGATATTGAATCATGGTAGTTTTCCCAAGAAGATCGAAAAAGCACCAAAATTGATTTCAAATATCAGTGTTTCGTATGACTTTATTATTTTTATTAAATTTGAGTGATTTTTGGATTGTAGATTGTGCTTTCTAATCTTAAAGTTAGTATTGAATTAATTTTAGTTTATCTGTTCTATTAATTAATTAAAGACTGGCTTTAGTTGTTTGAATGGTGTAATCGTACATGAGGTTATATAGAGCTAAGAATCCAAAAAAAGCAACTTATTTAATTAAGCAGACGGAAGTCGGTTTAGTGGCAAGGTGGTGTTTAGCCAAACAAACATTCCACGCCGTTCTTCATTGGTGTTCCTTAGCTATATGGGGAAAAAAAATTATGATATATTTTTGGTCTCATCCTCTAAATCGGTGTGTATACATATAACAATGAACTGCAAGGAATTTTAGGTCAATCAAATAAAGTCAACCCGTGCCGACTTGAAATTGAACTTTGGTTCCATATGAAATCATCGAAAAAAAAAGAAAAAGTGCTGCTTCACTGTTTTAGATTTTACTCAAACTTTGTGGAAATGTTCTTTAGGGTTCAAAAAATCAAAATCCACATGGATTTGATTTTCGCACGCGCCACTTCCGGTCCACACAAAATAAAGCACTTGAAAAGTCGTATTTTTGTGTTTTGTGGTTTTAGCTGCAAAACTTTTTCTATTGAAGATATTGATTCGATCAAGGTGGCATTATAAAGCTGAAAGATGGTAATTTTTTGAACAAAAATAAAAATTGACTTCCAGATTTAGACTGTGAACTTGTCTCGATCTAGACTGTTGAACTTGTAAAGTATACTTGAGAGAAAAATAAAAGTTTCCTATGAAAATGGGAACATAGCTTTGGGATCTTACCTGGGTGCAAAAGCCAAAATTTAATATATGATATTCGGTTTATAGTTTTTGTATTCGTGTTTTAAGAAGAATCTTGACAAACTGTATTTTCGGTTCTTGACTCTTGTCACAATTTTTAAAATAAACAGTTTTTGAATTGTAAAGAAGCGTAAAATTTTATGAACGTGTTATTCAACTGAATTTTACTGCAATATTAACAATATAAAGATAGTGATGTAATAAAAAGTAACAAAAGCATGACTTTACTATTATTGTATTTTAGAGTGTATTTGAAAGTCTTAAATATTTAAAAACTAAACCAGTTTACCGTGTTTCTTAAAAACAGGTTAACGCTTAAATTGTATATATACTCTATTATTATTTATCTATAAATTAATTAATTAATTAACATAAATTTTTTAGCTTTCACGTGCTATAATCATCTTAGTAAACAATTAAGATCTAGAATTTTTTTATTATTTTATTATTATTGTGAAACAATTATCAGTGTGTACATACTCGCTGGCACGTTTTAGTTCATACATACATGAATATATGTTACTACTGAAAATATTAAAAAATTATTTATTGTAACAGAATAACAAGACTGTATTCATCAGAACAACCGTTTATGTTTCTGAAGATTTCCAGTTGAAACACGATATTTCCATTTATCACTTTAATCAATCTTAATTGAAATTACATATCGAAGGTTTTTAAGCAAAACGTATATTTGTTTTAATAAAAATAAATTAAAATTCCTATACAGAATACATTATACAATATTTTTTTGTGAAAACCTATTTGTTTTAATATAAATAGCCGTTTTTTTAATAATAGTATATTATTTTATTAGGAGAAAAAGTATGACTTTCCATGGCGGGCGTGCCTGCGTTTACCCGCCGAACGCAGTGAGGCGGGTAACAGAAGGCAAGCCATGGAAAGATACTTCTCCTCAAAATGAAATATGTTATTTTTTCTTCAAACGCTTTAAAATGTGCCATGTTTTTGTGGTTTTGATACTCAGTTCTTGTTTTAATTTATGCAAACAATAAATATCTAAGAAGGCGTGATTTATAAATATGAGTGGTTTCGATTGTTTACAAAAAAACGTTTTGACATATGTATATAAATTGTTCATCGTTGTTGTCAGTTGTGATTGACCAGTTTTTTAAATGCAATCGAATTTTGTATGTTATTATTTTAGCGGTATCATAGCAACACTAGGCATGGAAGTTGAATTTCTCCGTAGCCAGCTCAGTATAATTATGACCTAATTATTTGACGTTTGAAGAAAAAATATGTTGTGTGATTTAGGAATTACAATATGTGTCAGAACAACACATAGAAAGCTTTTAAAACCTAAGTTCCACAACACATGCGTCCTGAGGTGTTGATGGGCATAAGTGTTTTATTTTGTTTTTTCCTTTAAGAAATTGATTACTAAACAATAAATCGTATCACATTAAAAAATATGACAGGGCCATATTTTGAGAAAATAAAAATAAAATAAAATGTAAACAGCAATTTTTTAAAAACAATTTTAAGTAACAAAAATAAAATGGGGTGGCGAATAATCCGGCCAATGGCATATTCCCATACCATGCGAGTATGTGACCCACTGTCTTCTCAATTAATTAAGTCTGATGATATATCAGAGTAATATATTCTGATAAAATATGAATCAAGTTTGTTGACATTCAAAGTTAGTTTTAACTTTTTAATACAAAGCATCAACTTGATTCATTCCCATGAAACGAGATAGTTTGGTGATTTTTTATATATGAGCAATTTCACGAAGATTCAACAACGTTTTGACTTGACCACTTTTAATTTTGATTACTTTTTGATTATAGATAGTCTTTCATAAATAAAAAATACTAGTTCTCTTAGAATTTGTTTTTCGACCCGGGGTCTTCACAGGGTGCCCCTCAATTTTTTGTTATTTTGTGATGTGAGTGCATTTTGACGAGCGATTGTAGAAAAACTACTCAATCGATTTTCATAAATGATATGTCATTGAATAGGTATTAGAACAAAGTTTTAAAAATGTACACTGTTAATTTTTTGAAATAATTTTTAACGGTGTAACATAAGAAAAAAACGGTGTAATTGAACAAAAGATGGCGCTAAGCCTTATATTTTTTTTTTTTAAACTTAATTGAGGCTTATTTTATATCTAACAACTTGTGAAAGTTTAGTACTAGTGATATTTTTTGTTTTAAAGATAAAATTCGTTGCGCATATGACTGTCGGGAATCAGTTTTTTTTGTTCTGAAGGAAAATTATAAAAATGGCGTTATAAACTAAGAGATTTTTTCTTATGTTAAATATCAAATATTTTATTATTAAATGAACTTTTTAAAATATTATAAAAATTATATATGTAGTACAATAAATAAAATAAATACAATTGTTAAAAATGATTTACTTATTTTACAAACCGAAGTTTCTTTTGAATAGGAAAACACTTCTGCAATTATTTTCTTTGTATTAGATGGCATAAAAAATGAAATGTTTATTTATCACTTTTAGTAATCACTTATCACTCTTATAAAAAATAATTTGACAGTCTCGACTGCAAACAAAAAAGCCGTATAAATAACTAAATCTATTTAGGAACTTTTGACTGGAGAAGTATTATGTTCGTATTATGTTATTATGGAATCATAAGTAAAAGATTGTATTTTAACATTAAATTACAAATATTTTATTATTGAATAAACTTTTTAAAATACCATACAAATTATATATGTAGGTTAAAGAAAATAAATATAGTTGTTAAAAATTATTTACTTATTTTACATTCAAAAGTTTCTTCTGAGTTGGAAAACATTTTTGCAATTATTGTCTTAGTATTTGATGGTACAAAAGAATGAAATTTTTGAGTTCCACTTATAGTAATCGCATTTTTATATCGATTTTGTAATTTTTCTTTTGTTAATTGATATTCATTTTTATCGGCGTATCCAAAGTTCATGGTATATGCCCATTTTAAAGCCCATTCGAAAAGTTTTTTTGGGGTATCAATAATATCTCTGTTCCCCATACTATAACGCTGTGCAGCACGCTTCAGTGTACCACCAATCCCATCGCAAGGTCCCTTTCCATGGCTGGTAGCATGAAAAAGGCATTCTGCATCAACCTTAAAGTCTTTTTTATGGTGTTTTATTTTTGTATTGAGAAGGTGCACCGTCGGTTTTATAATATATTTTCTTAATATTAGAATTTATATGCGTTCTGATGAATTCAATAAGTTTTGAAATGAAAAGATGGACTGTAGTACTGTTGTGATATTCGAAATGAGTATAAAACTTCAGTGCTGTATATATTCACTTGCGGCATTTTTAAAATAAATGACAAATGGATGAATAGTAGCTTGTGAACTTTTATAATGATAACCTTGAAATGAATCCTGAATTATGAAGGCGTAGATTTCAGAAAAATCCCCTTGAACGAAGCACTCTCCTGGTTCTAATTTTTTTTTCTTTCCTCAATGGATGTAGATTGCTGTTTTGCTATAAAGTTGTGTGGTATCAAAATTTGTAAACGGTAAACAAATTTTTTCATAAATTCTTCTACAGTTTCTATTAAAGTATCCAAATTGCATCGATCAGTGGTATTCCATTGTTGACATTTGACTTGAAGGATTCCTTTAACGTCAAAATCATTTAGTAATCTTTCTTCCAGTTGTTGAAGTTTTTTTGAACATTCATTGCACTTCAAAGTATGACAATCTTCTGTTAATTCACCACATGAAACAAAGTTAATTAATGTTTTATAATTCTAGAAAGCAGCATCAGTAATTCAAGACATCTTAGAGTGTTGAATCATTAGTTTCATATTTTGATGTATGGTACACACGCACACATTATGAACTCTTTGGGATAATTTTATACATTCTTGTGGTGGAAGGGACGTGAATTTAGTAAATCCTATTTTCACATCAGGAAAATTATTTTTAAACTCCACATAACCTTCATTTAATGTACATAGCAATAAGCGCTTTTGTGGATTTATGCTGAAATTTCTCATATTTTCTTTATTGTACATTTATTAAAATATTTTAAAAAGTTTATTTAATAATAAAATATTTGATATTTAACATAAAAAAAAAGTCCAAGCGGCGCGTATATCCGCTAGAAATAGGTAGATTTTGGGACCAGACAGCTTTGTGTACAAATAGAATTGGATGTGTCAGATTAGTTTTAGTTTAAATAAAAAATTTAAGTAGAATAGTCCAAGTCCAGAATAATCCAAAAATTTATCAAACCAAACTAAATACATTAACGGAAACTACTTTATGAATGCGATTTCGGAACAATTTTATTTAATTTGGTTAAAACTACTTTTAATAACATATCAAATCCACCAAAGAGCAAATAAACGTTCTCACAACGTCACACCTACAACACTACCACACATAATTTATAATCTAAAATTGTCAAACAACTTTTACAGCTCAAATAATTCAAATATCTACAATTTATTTATTTATTTATTTATTTATCCAGTGTAGTTTCACATAAGGAATTCCTTTTTAAACCTAAGTTTATCGTGAACAGAGTTTAATATTAAAAAATTAATTATTCATTGATTAATTAATAAAAAAAAAAAAAAAGAATTAAATAATTGTGAAAAAAAAAAGAATTATTGAAAATGTTACAAAATCAATCTGGTGACATTAATGAACTGCTTTCTTTAATAAATAGCAATTTGAGTTCAAAAAGCCTAAACTTATTGATTATCACTTCTGTGCAATGACCAAACCCTTAACATGAGGAGAAATGAAGCAAGCATTTCCTCTTGAAGTCAGAAGTTGATTCAAGAATTCTAATGCCTGCTTCAAGATTATTCCACAATCTAATACTCTCAACAAAGAACGATGATCTAAATTGTGAAGAAAGGCAACTGTTTGGAAGTTTCAGTAACTTATTTCGTTGAAATCTTGGAAAAATGAGAAGTTCATAAGGATAGTCTGGACATTTATATTTTATTAAATTATGCAGAAATAGACAAGTACGATGTTTAAGATAATTTTCAAGAGAACAATTTAAAATTTGAAAAGAAAAGGTAGAAATTGAACTAAATCTGTTTCGATTAAATATATATCTTGCGCAGTTATTAAATGTTACATTTAGTAAATCCCAACTTTTTCTTGAACAATTATGGAAAATATTTGAGCAATATAGTAATTTTGGTATTATTAAAGCTCTAACAAGTTTTAAACGTAAATTGACAGGTGTGAAACTAACTGATTGATAAAGCATCCCTAAGCAACTGTTAACTTCACCACAAATTTTAATAACATGATCATCAAAAGTGAGATCATAATTAAGAATTAAACCTAATGATTTTGTTTTTTCAACATAATTAATGACATTACCATCAAATAAAATGGGAGGAGGATTATTAATTTTCTTTCTGCTAATAATCATAGCATGTGATTTTAATGGGTTAACATAAACATGATTCAAATTTGTCCAATCAGAAATAGAAGAAAGAGAAGCATTCATTTTATCAACACATAAATTAAATTGATCAAACGGAAAAGAACAATAAATCTGAGAGTCATCCGCATAAAGATGGGTATTGATGTCAACATAATCAGGAAGGTCATTAATAAAAATAGTGAATAATAAAGCAGATAAAATGCCACCTTGAGGAGTACCAGAGCTAATCTCAACTTGATGTGATAAAATATTATTAATAGAAACTTGTTGTTTGCGATTAGATAAAAACGATTTAATAAAGTTACAAGATCTGATTGAGAATTTGAATTTATTTCTTAGTTTCAACAAAAGAGACATATGATCAACAAGATCAAAAGCTTTTTTGAAGTCAAGGAAACAAATTATTGACACTTTATTCTCTTCAAAGGCAAGGCAAAGATCATGAATAACTTTAAGCATTGCTGAATTAGTACTGAGTCCATTTCTAAACCCTGATTGAAATTTATAGAGAAGAGAATTATTATCAACATAACTTTGAATTTGGTTTTTCAATACTTTTTCCAAAACTTTTGATAATGATGGTAAAATGCTAATTGGCCTGAAGTCTTCTAGATTAGTTGGATTTGATTTTCTTAGGATAGGTTTTATAATACTACATTTCCAATGCTCAGGGAAATAAGACTGTGTAATACAGTTATTGACAATATAAGTGATAAATGGGATGATGAAACAACCAAGCATTTTTATGAAAAATATTGGAATCTCATCAACACCACAAGCATTAGTTTTAATAGAACTAAGATAAAAATCGACATCGATATCAGTGATAGTAGAGAATTCAAAACAACCAGCTTCATCACAATCATTATCAAAAGTTACCAGATGTGCAGTTTTTTTAGAAAATGAATTTGAAAAATAGTTATTGAATTCTTCAGCCGAAAAACTGGTAATAACATTATTAGAATCTTTAGTAACACCATTATTTTTCAAATTATTCCATAATGTCTTAGAAGGAAGGTCTGGATCAATTTTAGAATTAAACCATTCACGTTGAAGATATTTTCTAAGATTAGTACATTTGTTACGAAGTTTTTTAAACATTATGAGATGATTGTTTTTAAGGTGAATGTTCACTTCAGATTTAAACGATGAATAGTAAAAATTTTTACGATTAATCAAATTTATTAGTGAATCGTTCATCCAAGGTGCAGCAGTGTTTTTCTTGATTTTAATTTTCCTCAAAGGAGCAAAAATATTCATTAATTTTTTTAATTCATCGGTCAAAACTTGAACTTGGTCATCAATATTAGAAAGACAATAAATTTTATCAAAATCACATTTTGAAGCACAAAATAATAAATTATCTAAATTAATATTTTTGAAATTACAATAAAATTTAAAACTATTATTAACAAAAGAAGACATGTTGATTGAATAAGAACCGATTGATTGAATAAGTACGACATGTGTCGTACAGCTACCAATAGAAAGTTGGGAAAAACTTTTAACTAAGCTACGATTTTTGACAATTGACAGGTCAATTAAACTTGGATTACATCCGTCAACAAAATTAGTTGGTTCTTCAGAACAGATATTTAAGGAAATTGATGACAAAAAATTTATAAAACTAGTTGTTTTTTTTAATTTAGAAAGAAGATTAATATTAAAATCTCCAACAATAATTAAATGAGAATATCTAATTGATAAATCAGAAAAACCACGCTTCAAATTATCAGAAATTTTATTATTGGGAGGATTGTAAACGACTCCAAAACACAATTTCTCATTATTATTATTAATGATTTCAATGAATAAATATTCAACAATACTATTTGATCTGCTTTTGCATACAATTTTACCCTTAATACTATTAAGTAAATAAATAGCAACACCCCCACCACGTTTTCCAACACGATCATGTCTGAATAAATTAAGTCCATTAATTGCAATTAAACGATCATTAATACTCTCATTAAACCAAGATTCAGAAATAGCAAGTGCATGTAAGTTTAAATTATTGATAACAGAACGAATTTCATTTAGGTTTGGTTTAAGACTTCCAGGATTAATATGAATAAAATTGAAATTATTATTGTTATTAAAAGCTGATTTTAAAATAATATTATTAATGTTAAGAGTATTTGTGGAAAGTTTAAATGAATTAATCTGGGAAATTAAATTTTGATAGCCTCAATAAGAGAGGCAAACATTTACATATCATGAAAAAGGCATAATCAAAGGCACAGAAATAAAAATCAAGTGATGAAATAAACAACAAAATTAAAAAAGGAAACAAAAGAAAGCATTTCATAATAACACTCACCAGATTGAGGATAAAAAAGGTTAGTTTTTCATATATATTTGTTTTTGACATTATCTTCGGAAAAAAGAGAGCTCCTATAAAACTTGGTTTGCGATAATCATATGATTTAGATCATTAATTGATGAGAAACTAGCTTTTCTGCCATTGTTAAAAGTAACATCAAGACCGATTTGTCCAACTTTGACATTTCTAATTTTTCGTTCCTTTTTAAATTTCATGGCCTCTTTGAAAAGTGCAAATTGATTTTTGGACATCGCAAATTGAATAAAGATCCTATTGAAATTTCCTGGTTCGTTAAAGATATTTTCAACGGTTAGACGGTTTGCAATTTTCATATAGTTGAAGAAGAATTCATCCTTGTTAAATTCAGATTCAAAGTTTAACAATAGAGAATCACTTTGATCATTAAACTTGGTCCGGTAAGCTCTGACTCTTGGAGGATTTTCAAAACCAACAGCACTTGAAATCTTAGACACGATAATTTCATTTGAATCATTGACAATTTTGGGGATTCCATTGATGACCAGTTTTGTGCGGTTATTATTGAAATCATTCATTAAACTATCTTTATCTTCAAAGGAATTGACTTTGTTTTCAAGGGTAACAACCTTTTTCTTGAGAGTTTCAATTTCTTGGTTAATTTCTTCCAAGAAAGCTTTCTTCAGATCCGAGAAATGATTAGAAATTGTATTACGCTGATCTTCAGCCCATAAGGCAATTGATTGATCCAATTTCTTTAAAGTCTCACTTTCGAGTAACTTGAATTTTTCATCCAATTGCTTCAGTTTTTCATCATCCAAATTAGATTTATTTTCAATCTTGAAATTAGTTGAATTTGCAGTGAGAAAACTATTTCTTGTTATCATCTTTAGTATTAATGTTTAGCAGATGTTTATAATACAATTTGATATAAATTAAAACTATACGATTTAAATAAATAAATTTTTCGGAGCCTTTCTTAATATTCCTTAATTTAAAACAATAATGACTCAGCTTTGTTTTAATTTTTTTTTAAATTTTTGCGAAAAAAACTAAAAACTGAAAAACAAAAACAAAAAATTTTTTTAATATTTTTTCTATGGGATATTTTTATATTTTTATGGAAGTTGTTGTTGTAATTGAATGGCATGCATTAGCTTTAATGCTAATTACATTGAGATCTCTTGGGTTAGAAAGCTGAAAATCTCTGAGTTTATAGTTGAAAAGTTTATTTAAAATTTAGGATGAGTTTAAACAACATAAACTCAAAAATGAGGAAGGCTTGGCCGTTTGCGTTTGTTTTTGTTCTAACAGCCCTGGTGTGTAGCCGCCCTGGTGTAGCCCTCTAGACTTGAACTATTTTTTTTTAAATTTTGAAAAGATTTATGTTCTAGTTAACGTATGCGTGAATATTCAAAAGTGAGATTGGCCATTTTCAACCAAATCAAGGACAACAAAGTTTATTAAATTTTTAAAACAGCTGATTTTTCAGGAACCTCGAGCGCCAAGATTGTCATTTGGAAACAAATGATAGAAATATGTTCAGATATTCAATATTGATGAATTTTATTAAAATATTATAATTCAAACGGAAGTTATAACGCCTTAGATTTATCGATTTTTTTGGCTCTAGCCACTTAACCTGTACCTGGATATGGCCAGTTCGCGAACTTGTCCAAAAGATTTTTTGCCGCAACGTATACAGAAAAATTTTTGTTGTAGGTCAAGAAATGCGATCGTGAGAGTGCCGGTAAATTCCGTTATAGCTCATTTCGTTATATATATATATATATATATATATATATATATATATATATATATATATATATATATATATATATATATATATATATACATTTTTTTTTTGTTTTTCCGTCTCCGCTCATCATTCATAGTCGTTTGGCACCAAAATTTTTCCAAAATTCCGAGATGAAGCCCATTGCAATAGGTAGATTTTTATATGAAATCTACCTAAAACATGATTTTGTTTTTATTAAATAGAAAGTCCTGATATTTTTTTCGAATGAGGGGTTTTAATCGCTTTCCTAAAAATATTTTTATATGGCTTTCTTTTATTATCTCTCTTGTTTTTTTAATTAAAATTCCAATGACTTTTTAAACTTTTTTAGGCTTGAAATAATAAAATATTATGACAACAATACAATTTTTTATTACTTTTGCTGGTTTTGGCAGTAAAAATAACGTATACCGTCTTTCGCTTCGCTTCTTCTTATCACAAAAACAAATATAAAAATATGGAGGGGCTGAAATCTCACAGCTCTGAGATATCAAGACTTCGGTCTGGGTTAAGGATTTTGAAATAGTTTTCGACAAAAACCTTGGTTTTTAGTTTTGGGCAGCGATGTATATCAAACATAACTTTTTGTTAAAGTACATGTATTTTTTATCTCTGTTTAGATATGTATTGCAAAACTAACACGAAACATCAAAACGTTGTCGGAAAATTATAACAGATCATAAATTAACATAATTTAGTGAAAAGATTATACATTCAGTAAACTACTCAAAAACCACTATATTTAGCGTTTCGAGAAAATATTTCAAAATCACAAATTCATCTTTCTTTCAAAATTCCAAAAATATTGTAAAACTAAATAAAATCAAAAATTCAAACTTTTTTCAAACAAAATTCTAAAAATATTTCAAAAATTATTATAAAATCAAAGATTGAAACTTTTTTCAAAAATTCTAAAAATATGGCATAAATAATAACAAAATCGAAAATTGTAACTTTCTCCAAAATTATAAAAAATTATAATAAAATCAAAAATTTAAAATTTTTGAGAATTCTAAAAATATTCTAAAAATTCTTACAAAATCAAAAATTGAAACTTTTTTCCAAATTCTAAAAATATATATAAAATTCAAAATTTTTTTTTTTTCAAAATTCTAAAAATATTCCAAAAATTAGAATAAAATCAAATATTTAAACTTTTTCTAAATTTAAATAATATTCCAAAAATTGAAACGTTTTCCAAAACTATAAAAATTATAATAAAATCAAAAATTTTAAATTTTTCAAAATTCCAATTTCAAAAACTGAAAAATTCAAAAATTTCCATGTTCAATTATATTTACGTAAGCAAACAGCTAAATTTTTTTTTCCAAAAAATTATCTAAAAAAATAAATGAAAATCATTCTTTTGACACACTTGACAAAATTTTTTTGACAAACTTATAATGCAATAATCTAGTTTTTGATCTCACATATCAATCCCGACCATCCAGATTTCTTCACATTCTTTGTTCCTACTCATTATCACTAAAAACGAACGTTTTTTAAGCAAAAAATATGCATATTTCCTTGTTTTGACACACTTGACGATTTTTTGACACACTTCCGGTACAGTTATCGAACACAGCGTCCTTTCGGCTCTTTCCATTGAGTAAACCTATTTTAGAAAAAAAAATTTTGAAATCCGTCCAGTGGTTTTCTAGATTTCGTAGGTTGTGACGGACGGCCGGCCGACAGACAGACATAATTTTTTTTTTTGCTCTTTTAGAATCAGTAGGTCCTAAAATGTCGAGAAACGCCAAAAAAGTGGGGGTAAGAGTTTCACTTTTAGCTCATGAATGTAATACTTAGGTTTTTCAGACCGAAGTAATAATCAAACATTTTCCGAAGCAACTATTACTTAAGACTTGGGCCGAAAAATTTAATTCATGCTTTTGAGAATCGGATTATCTATGGATAGAAAATAACTGTTTTTACGACAACATTTAGCGTTTAAATCTACATTAAGTCTACCGTTTAAGTCTATATGATTGTTTTTTCGTTATTTTTTAATTTTGTTGTTTTTGTTGTTTTCTCCATGCAAAAACTCATAGAAAGTATAGTGACAAATTACGTCAATCTCAAAACTAATGCTGACAAAAAAACGATAAAAACCATAAAAATATCTCGGATGTAGTAATTTTGGATGTTTTTTTCGAAGAAAACTATCAATAGGAATGAATGTAGACTAATTATCCCAATTTTTTTTATTTTTAACCTTAATTAACCTTGATATTAATTTGTTATGATGGTTTTGACATTTAGATAAATTTTTTTACGCTATCGGAGCAGACAATTTAATTTAATAGGATTTTTAATAATCGCAGATTCAAACAATTATTTAGTTTATTCTGAACAATAAACAAATCGACGAAAATAAAACAAAGTCGAATCAAAACAATGACCTGTTTGGACTTGTAAAATAAGCCTAAATCTTTTAATATGATAACGCTATTTACTATAAAATAGGAAACATATAAATATAAAATATAGTTGTTTTGTTTAATTCAAGGTTCTTAAAAGTAATATTTTCTATTTATATAACACACTAAACGCTTTTGTTACCTTCAGAAACTTCGTATGAATTATTAACATGTAATATTACCATAAACGGAAATACAACTATTGGTAATAAAATAAGAATTACATTAACAGTAACTGCAACAAGTATTTTAGTTTTATCTTTATTAAATCAGTGGATTAAATAAAGTAAGGTTTTTCCAAATAATACAAATCGTTTGAAAATCAAAACCAGTGATTACGCTCCTTATATCAGTTTTTTACTTTAGTCTTTCCGTGCAATTAACTTAAAAAATTAAGCATTCATTCAAATAGAGGAGTGAAAATAAAAAATATCGTTCTTACTCCTAAATCGAAATAAATATTTTCTTTCACATACTCCCACAATATGTCCTTTGATTAAAAAGTAAAAATACAGACATTATTTGTCTCAACGTGTTCAATTATATAATTATGAAAAGGATGACGAAAAAGTACTGATTTTCTTCTTCTGCATATGGAATAAAAAACTAACAATATAACCCTTTTTAAAGGAGTAAAATAAAAAAAACAATTTGCTTCTTAGAGTACGAATGAAATAAAAAATCAAATTTAACACTAAACACTATTTTAAGTGCCAATATGGCTTCAATAAAATAAGCTTTGAATGAAATACACATGTGTTGTGTTTTTATGGTACCAATAAATCTTATTTATCGCACACAAAATGTTTGGAATACAATACAAAAAAAAATTAGAGCAAGTTTAGAAATTTGGAAAACATCATCAACAACATGCGCTACCACTAACTCAAACCAAAAACAATTTTATTACGATTTCAGGCAATGCCATTTTTCCACGATTGTAAACATAAACGATATACATAATGTTTTATTAGATTGTAAAACTACCACTATTGAAAAACTTGAACATTTGCATTTTCCTCTCTAGAGACGATAATATTGGCATATTTGTGCTACTTTCATAGGAGATTCAACTTACACATATATGAGTAGAAATAAATGTTGCTACATTTAGATCTGTATTTCATCCTTCCAACAACTATAACAATGGGTTTATTTTTGTTCTTTTTTACAACCATAATTATTTGCGTTATTATCCTTAGACCTTAACAGAATTAAATAAACAGCTGTTAATTTTATTCTGTTGCGAAAATCAGCGCATTTTCTTGGAAATTTATAAAAAAAATTAACAAAAACATTTTCGCTCTCATTTAAAATTAAATAAAAATACAGTAAATTCAAACTAAAGCCCATGTTCCTCTCTCGAATAATGATTTCATTTGAATTAATTTACCAGTATGAAAAAATTAGATTTTTTGTACAATTTTTGTTTTGGTTTCGTATTTGTATAAAATTTGATGTCTTTCATTGTAGGTCATTTCATTTTAAAAATACCAAACAATCATATATGTGTTGAAATTGAATTAAATTTATTTCATTGTGTGGAACTAATGGTACAAAAAATAAAATACAATTAATTTTTCATAGAAATAATAGAAATACGTTTAATTAGGTAGATTTCATATAAAAATCTACCTTTTGCAATGTGCTTCATCTCAAAAATCTTGGTGCCAAACGACTATAAATGAAAAGCGGAGACGGAAAAACAAAAAAAAACAATTATATATGTACATATATATGTATATATATATATATATATATATATATATATATATATATATATATATATATATATATATATATATATATAAATATATATATATGTATATATATATATATACATATATATATATATATATATATATATATATATATATATATATATATATATATATATATATATATATATATATATATATATATATATATATATATATAACGATATGAGGTATAACGGAAATTAGCGGCACTCTTACGGTCGCATTTTTCGACCTACACTAAAAAACTTTTTTTATATGTTGGGGCAAATAATTTCTTGGACATGTTCGCGAACTGGCCATATCGAGGAAACATTTAAGCAGCTAGAGCCTTAAAAGTCGAATAATATAAGGCGTTATAGAGTTATAGCGGAAGTTCCGTTTGAAACATAATGTTTAAATAAAAATGTTTAGATAAATATTGAATATTTGAACCTTTTGTTATCATTTTTGTCAGATGACAACCTTGGCGTTAAGGGCTCCTGAAAAATTAGCTGTTTTGAAAATTTACTAAACTTTGTTGCCCCAAATCTAGATGAAAATGACCAAGCTCAAAAATGAAAACTTTTGCACACGTAGCTACCAACATAAATCTATCCAAAACTTAAAAAAAAATTTGTTTAAGTTCAGTGGTTGAGACCCTGGGGCTGTTGAAATGAAAACAAACCCAAAATGCTTTAATCATTTTTGAGTTTATGTTATTTAAATTTATTTTAACTTTTAAGCATATTTTCAAACTATAGCCTCAAAAAATTTCAGCTTTCTAACACAAGAGGTTCCAGTTTTATAAGCAGTATAATGTACCTATTGCAAGTCAAATCTCAAGCCATTTAATACCATAGGAAAATTATCAAATTATCTTTTGTTTGTATTTTTTCACTAAGTAAACCGTTTGAAAAAAGATTAAATAAGAACAAAAAAATACAACAACAAAGATGATTTTGAATTAAAATTGCTTGATAATGTTTGATTATAAATTAGGTGTGATGGTATAATTGTAGTTGTGACGTAGTTCATTTGATCTTTGTTGACGTTTATTTGATCTTTGGTGGATTTAATATGTTCTTAAAAGTAGTTTTAACCAACTTAAATAAAACTGTTCCGAAATTGCATTGATAAAGTTGTTTCGGATAATGTATTTAATTTGGTTTCATAATTTTTTTGAATTATTCTGTTTCTACTTAAATTTTTTATTTAAACTAATCTGACACATCTAATTCTATTTGTACACAAAACTGTCTGACCCCAAAATCTACCTATTTCTAGCGGATATACCTGCCGCTGGACTTTTTTTTATAAATTCATTTTAAAAGAATTAAATTTAAATTAATCCATGTTACTCTGTCTGAGGTGTAAAATGTCCCTCGAAAATTTGCATTTATGGGAATTTGTACTCGAGAATAAAATATATCATTAAACACTTACACAATAAAATACTATTGTTTACGACTAACTATTAATAAACTTAATTATAATTTTGTGTCAATAATAATTATATTTACTGCTGTCAAATAAATCGTTTGTTTTACTATAATTTTTTAAATTTTATCTTGTATTCATAAATATTAATAAATTGAGGCAATTATATTAATTAAATTCAAACTTCTTTTGAAATATCTTTTGTGAAATGTATTCGATTTGAGTGAAGCAATTGAAAGTTGAAACAACTGAAAAATGTTATGCAATTGTTGTTTTTTTTTCAGTTGCTTCAGTCAAATTTGTCAAATCAAAAATTTGTTTTTACTCTCCTTCGTCCCAAGGCTTCGAATTCCAGATTTATTTAAACATTTATTTTTCATGTCTCATGACATTCCATCTCTCATAACCATATATCTAAGTTTCAGTTCAGCTAATAATGCAAAATGGCATTAATTTAAATTACAACATTTTTCCCATGTTTCGTTTTTTGTAAATTTTACAGAAAACAATAAATGTATAGTTCTGGATTAACATAAGTCTTGATCCAATTTCACTTTATTTAACTCTCATTTTTGTTTATTTTCTTCTTAAATCTGGATTTTAGCCTTTCGATTTTTTTGTAACTAAATAAGTTTTTCGTTTAATTGTGGGAAAGTTAATGTTTCCCACATTTTGATTAGATTTCTGGAATTACGTTATTTTTTTCATCTAATTATTATTACTTTCGTCAATTAAGGGCATTTTGACCAGGGCTTGGCTAACACCGGAATGGCTGTGTAAGACTGGCTGGGTCTTTGTTGCTCTTCTCGTTTATTTACCCCTATTAACCGCTCATATGGACTACCCGGTTACCGGAAAAATCCCCGACAAATTATCGACTGAGCGAAGTCGAGAGCGGTTTCTGGATCCACAGCCAGGTAATCAATTCTTTAGCGTGGGCTAGTGCAATCTCTGCTCCGTTCTAGGAGTCTATGTTGCACTGCTAAACGTTACAGGCTACGTATAGAGTAAAAGCTGTGCGCAAAGCGGTGCTGAAAGCGTAGCCAACTAAAAAACTGCACGCGTATAATAAAATGAGGGTATTCACAGTAAATCAAAGCTGTTTGCTGCGCGTAAGCATTTTCACAAGCGGTTAGCTTTGAAACTGTTCTGTACGTTTTGATTGTTGTTGTCTCAATTAAAATATAATCAAATGTTTCTATATAGACATTCTAGTATATTCAAAAAAATTTGTTTTATCCTCCCAAAGTTGAGGATTGATGAAGTTTACCTTTGATTTTTAGGTTTAAATTGATGTTATGTATACCAATTTTCGTTCTTAAAATTGTTAACCTTCAAAAAAAGACTTTCAAAGACTTTAAGAATAACTCTTCTTCTGAACATGAATTCATGTTGAAAAATGACTAATAAAATCGCGATTGCCGTATAGCTTCGCATAAAGCATTACACATGCTGTGAACACTCAATTGCTTTCCTCCAGCGCAAAACATCACCGCTTTGCGCACAGCACCGTTAACAGCTTCCACTGTGTACGCAACCTAAAAGATTACACTCATCGGGCCTTATCACATTCATTAATCGAAATCAACTTTGAATCTAGATATGTTTATTGTTCGCATATCATGAAAAAATTTAATTTCTTTGTTCGTTTCATGGTTGTAAAGAAAGTAAAAGTTTATTTATTTTGTATAACAAATGTATTGTGTACCAGTAGATAATAAAATATAATTCCATAAACGGATTCTAGCTACATGTAGCTCATTTTCATTTTATTCATTAATTTCAATTCAAATATAATAAATTTTTCATTTGTTAGTACATATTTATCAACTAAATATAATAGTACATTATATAACAAGGTTGAGAAGTAGGCTATTATTGACCGAGAACTTTTAGATCCTGAGGCGCATAGCGCCGAGGGATATAATGTTCGAGGTCTATATTAGTCTTCTCAACCGAGGTATATATAGAATTTTTTTAACTACTAACACTAATTATTATATTTGCTTTCATTAGATATTTATATTAGTCATTTTCCATTTCATTTTTTAAATATCTTAAAATATCAAGTAGCCTGGAAGTTTAGTTTCATACAAATAAAACGAAACAAAGCAATGCAATTATTATTTGTTTGTGTTTATTTATTTATTTATTTATTTCAATTTAAATACTAGCAAACGGAAATATTTCCAATAACATGCTAGTATAGAAGTAATACAATTTAAAGACAATATTAAAAAATTATATAAAAAATTACAGTAAAAAGCTTAAATTTAAAAGTAATACAAATTAAACACAGTATTTAAAAAATAATATAAAAAATTACAATAAAAAGTTTAAATTTAGTTTATAAAAAGATAATGTTAATGTAATAAACCAAGAATGTTTAACACAAGATAAAATGAATAATATTAGAATTTAAAATATATATATGAAAATAAAATTAATTTAATTTAATTTAACAATTTGTAAAAGGCTTCTTTTAAACTGGACTAAGTTAGAGCAAAACAAATTGATTTGATTAAATTTAATGTTGTGGCTGTACTGTAATCTAATTAACGGTGAATGAACTCTTAGGTTAGTTAGAAAAGTATTATAATACAGAGTGTACGAATGCCTAGTATTATAACAAGGTGTGGTATTCAAACGAATTAGACTAGCCAAATCTGATTCAATACTATGGTTAAGAATTTTATCAAGGGTTGTTTGATCAGCAATAGTACGTCTTTGTTCCAATGATAATATATTATATCGTTTTAATCTATCTTTGTATGGTTGATATGGGAAGCTTAATTTAAAGTTCAGAAATCTAGTAAACTTCCTTTGAACCCTCTCAATATGATCAATATGAGTTTGATATTTTGGATTCCAGACCGGCGAGATATATTCTAATGAAGAACGAACTATTGAATTAAAAATTGTAATAAGTGTTTTAGACGAACGAAAATTTGAACACACTCGCATAACAAAACCAAGCATTTTGAAAGCTTTGTTAACAATGTCTTGAATATGTATATTAAATTTTAATTTGTTATCCATAATAATGCCTAAATCACGAATACTTTCTTTTTCGCATAGAGTTGAATTGTTAATATTATAAATAAATTGTAATTGAAAAGATCTAGGCTTAAGCTTAAAGGTAAAACATTTATTAATGTTGAGATATAGATCGTTACTTTTGCACCACTCATATATTTTATTAAGATTTTTTTGAAGCACTATACAGTCAGCTATGGATTTGATTGATTTAAATATTTTCAAATCATCAGCAAAAAGGAGTGCTTTGCAATCCAAGCGTAAGCAAATATCATTAATAAACAAAATAAACAATAAAGGCCCCAAGATTGAACCTTGTGGTACACCCGAATGAGGACAGAAAGAAAATGATTCATAGTCATTAATGCATACAAATTGAGATCTTTGTTTTAGATAAGATTCAACCCACCTGATAAACTTTATATTCAGACCGAAATTACGTAATTTTTGAAGGAGAATATTATGGTTAACTTTATCAAAGACCTTTGAAAAATCCATATATATGACATCAACACCAGCGCCAGAGTCAAGCGATTCATAAATATATTCCGTATAGTTAAGCATATTAGTAAGAGTTGACCTACTCTTAAAAAACCCGTGTTGGTTTTTAATAATATTAATATTAGTAAAGTCAAACAGTTTGTTGTGAACAATTCTTTCGAAAATTTTGCTGAAACAATTCAATGTTGCAATTGGTCTATAATTTTCTACATCAGTACTGTCACCAGTTTTCAAAATTGGAATGATTTTAGCTATTTTCCATCTAATAGGAAAAACATTATTTTCAAAAGACTTATTAAATAGAATGGTTAATGGCTGACAGATCAATGCAGAAGTGTTTTTTAAGAAAATAGGAGGAATTAGATCAGCTCCGAAACCTTTATTTAGATCAAGTTTATTTAATACCGCTAGTACTTCTTCTTCCGTTACAGAAAATAAAGAATCTTCCAAAGAGATATCACTTATTGCAAATGTTGGTGTGGAATTAAGATGGGTACTGGTGTACACAGATTGAAAATAAGTCGCAAAAAGATCACAAATTCCTTTGGTTGAACTTTCTATATTGTTTTTAAAATTAGTTTTTTTTAATTTTTTTGTAAAAGACCAAAACTTTTTAGGATCTGACGAAATGGAACTTTCAATATCACTTAAATAATTTGCATAACATACATTAATTTCCCTTTTAACAGAGCTCCGCAAAGAAGAAAACATATTGTAATAATCAAGATCACCAGTTTTTTTAAACTTTTTATGAATTAGATTTTTAAATTCAATCATTTTTAACAAACTTTTTGAATACCAGATGGGATATTTACTAGACTTAATTTTGAATTTAGGGACAAATTGATTGATTAACTGATAAAGAAGATCATAAAAAGCATCAACTGACTGATCAACATCTTTATTGCCAAACATGTGACACCAATTAATTTCAGATAGAGCTACGTTAATTTCATCATAATTTCCTTTGTAAAAATTAAAGCGTACAGATTCATCGGCTTTTAAGAGATCAAATTTTTTAAGATTTATTGAAATTTCAATTGGGGGATGATGTTGATCAATTTTTGATAACACATCCGTAGGATTGCTTACCGTAACATTGCTTACATGCAAATTGGATAAAACCAGGTCTAAAATTCGATTAGATTTGTTAGTTAAATGATTGAATTGGGTAATATCAGTGAAACTCAATGTTTCGATAAGTGCTTGAGCTGGTCTAGTGACACTTAAAAGGCTTGGTTCCAAGATATCAGCAACAAATGACCACTTAATATTAGGTATATTGAAGTCACCAACAATAAGAAAGTTAGAATCAATTTTGTGTGTATTTATAATATTGTTGATATTTTCAAAATAACCATCATAATCCAAGATAGTTGCATTAGGATAAATATAAGGTACGTTCAAATATAATTTTTTGTGTTTAAACTTAAGACATACCCATATTTCCTCCAAATAAACTTCCCATAATGGTAAACGAAAGCTTTGAAACTTGGAATTAATTGCTATCAAACAACCCCCACCATCTTTTTTATTAGGAAAAAGATTAAGATCTCTATCCCTTCTATAAACAGTGTATTGATTAGAAAATAATTCATTATCAGAAATGTTATCATTTAGGTATGTTTCAGTAAGACATATTACATCATAATTAGACGCAAGTAAGTTTTTAAAAAAATCATTTGTTTTGCTTCTAAGACCATTAAAATTTTGGTAGTAAATTGATAATAACATTATAAAAAACTATGTATATAATGAATAAAATGAAATAAAATAACACTAAACTAAATAATATTAAAAAAAGGAAATAAATTAATTATCTCGTAAAAATTGAATTATTTCAGCAGATGTAATTTTAGTGATTTTATCATTATCGAACTTTCTTACCAGGATATCGCCATTTTGAACCCATACATATTTAGCTAGTTTATCAGTTAATAACTCTCTGGCTTTCAAAAGTAGTAGGTAGATTGTAGTAGTAGGTAGATTTCATATATTTTTGTTCATTTCAATCAAAAATAAAAGAAAATTTTTCATTATTAACCTAGGTAATTGTTTGTTATTATTATTGACCTAGCTTGAGAAAAATTACTTCTCATTGGGGCATTCGAGTAAATAATTACGATTTCTCAAGTTAGTAGTTAAAAAAAGTATATGTTATAACCAATTAAAAAAAATGTATATATTTTATAACAGCGATTAGTGAGAACTATGGAAAAGGCGAAAAAAAATAAATAAATAAATTTATTCTCTTCCAATCATTAATATCAATCAATCAATTTGATTTCTCAATTAAAACAATAAAGATTTAAGAATAGTAGATTCTTGTATGAGCTTAGAATGAAGGCAATTCTTCACGAGGATGAAGTTTCCCGAAACAAGCGTAGCGAGTGGAGGGAATCATTCGAGTGAAGAATTGCCATCATCCTAAGCGAATACAAGATGCGATTTTATCCACGACTGTAAAATATTTCGTTTAAGTTCCAGTTTTCATGCAAAAATTTGTATCGCCATATTGAAATAAATACATTAAAGATAGCGAAAAACAAAACAAGTTTGTTGTTTAATTTGTTAGGAGAATATTTAATAAACTATAGAACTGTTAAAGAATTTTAATCAAACTCACTAGTTGTGGAATGAATACAATTACAATGGAAGACATACGCATGGAAAGCATATATTCTTTAGTAGTCGTGGATAAAACATTTTTATCTTATATAATACATAATTATTTGTCAGAGAATAAAGTAGTGTAATCGATTCGTGTTTAAAGGATTTCATTCTCTCCCAAATTTAAAATTTTTTTGAACTTTGATTTTTTCGAACATATTTTTTTCAAATTTAGCAAGTATTTATATTCACTGTGTAGAAATTTGGTATCAGTATGTGCATTACATGCCATCGGTAATTTAAGTTGGATATGTGCAGCCTCAAGGATATCTCTTTTGTTTGAATTCTTTTCTAGATCCAATATTCTTGTTTTATCGAATTCAAATTACCGATGGCATGTAATGCACATACTGATACCAAATTTCTACACAGTGAATATAAATACTTGCTAAATTTGAAAAAAATATGTTCGAAAAAATCAACGTAGCTTTTTTAGATCGTTTTTATTAGCCTAGTCTTTTTGTTTTTTAAATTTTCAATTCATTTTAGTTTTTCATTTTATACGGATAGTTTTTTGTGAACCTAATTTGTGTATTATTTTATAATTTTTTATATATTTTTTTTCAACTTGAAAATGGCAATGTGCCGAAATATTGTTTTTATTAATTAAATAAAAATTAAATTTTAAGACTGATATAAGTGTTTTCAAAAATATTTTAAAAAATAAATATCTAACAGTCAAAAATACTAAAATATATATATATATATATATATATATATATATATATATATATATATATATATATATATATATATATATATATATATATATATATATATATATATATATATATATATATATATATATATATATATATATATATATATATATATATTTTTTTTTTTTTTTTTTTTTTTTTTTTTTTAAGGCGTTCATGCTCCATGTAGGAGCGTTGCCAGGCTAATCAGCTTCGAATATTCACCACGGTCATTCGCAACAGCGACATAGTTACCATGGCAGCCGATTTTTTTAAGGTCGTTTATTACGTCAGTCTCCCATTGTAGTCGTGGTCTTCCTCGCGGTCTACCACTCCCTGGGGTACTAACGTACATTTTTCTAATCATTCCAGACTGTGAATCGGCTCGTAGAACATGCCCAAACCAAGCAATCCTGTTAGAACGGATACAACCTATTATATCAGGACCCTCAAGAAGGTCTCTGATCTCAAAGTTATACCGGGTTCTATACTCTCCATCGTCTGTCTTAAGTGGACCAAAAATGTAGCGTAGGATCTTACGCTCAAATACAGATAAATGCGATTCGTCATTTTGTGTAAGGGTCCACGTTTGTGACCCATACATCACAACCGGTCTAATCAATGTCTTGTATAACTTGAGCTTGGTGTTAGTTGATACATACGGTGATCCAAGGAGAGGTTTAATTGAGTAGAAAGTTCGATTACCTGCAGCGATTCGAGCTTTAATATCTGTAAGTATGCTGTTGTTTGAGTCAAGCATTGATCCCAAATATTTAAAGGATTCAACTCCCTCAATTCGTTCATCGCCGCACATCAAATCTTTCTTCTCAGCCTCTCTTGAAACATTCATATGTTTGGTTTTATTGTAGTTAATTTGCAGACCAATTTTCCTAGCACCACTCTCAAGCGACTTGAAAGTCTCACTCATAACAGCTTCACTTCGGCCGAGGATGACAACATCATCAGCGTAAGCAATCATCTGTACTGAGTTTATTGACAAGATATTGTTATTAGTCGGTAGTTTCTTTTGACGGCACACATATTCCAAGGCTAGATTAAAAAGTATAGGAGAGATAGCATCACCTTGTCTTAATCCGGAGTCGACTTTAAAAAATTTTGATATTTCGTTCTCTACTCGCACACAGCATTGAGAGTTCTGTACTGTCATTTTGCATAGTGATACCAGTTTACCAGGAATTCCCATTGACACCAGAGCAGACCATAGAGTCTCTCGTTCGAGAGAGTCGTAGGCCTGCCTGAAATCAATGAAAAGTTGGTGCACAGGTATGTTGAACTCTCGACACTTTTCCAAAATCATCCTTATCGAGAAAAGTGCATCGGTGGTACCTCGGCCCCGCCGGAAACCACACTGATATTCTCCAAACAGTTGTTCAGCAAAAGGATTGATTTTGGATAGCAAAATGTAGGAAAAGATCTTATATGCTGTGCAGAGGAGAGCGATTCCTCTGTAGTTTGCACATTGTAGGCGATTACCTTTTTTATGGATTGGTATCAGCATAGCTTTGTTCCAGTCCTGTGGCATGGTTTCAGTCCTCCAGATCATTTGAACAAGTTCAAACAATCTTGAGGATAGAGTTTCGCCACCATGTACAATCATTTCGGATGTTATATCGTCGATACCAGGTGCTTTATTGCATTTTAATTTTGACAGCGCCGCATCGAATTCCTCTTTGGTGGGTTCGTCTACATGTACCTTTGACGCACGAATAAGCTTTGCTCGTCGCCCGACTTGTTTCTGGTCACTTAAGTTGAGAAGATTCTCAAAATAAGCGGCCCAGGTATCTAAAATATTTTTAAGGTCTACTTGTAGCTCCCCATCTTCGTTTTGAATAGCAGTCGATCTAGTTTGAAGGCCCTTCCTTAAGGTTTTAACCTGTTGAAAGAAGTTACGCGATTGATGTTCCTTATTGAAGCTTTCAATCTCCTCACACTGTCTCTTCCACCATTCTCTCTTCGTTCGTTTACATAGCTTTGTAACGGCTTGTCTTGCCAGTTTATAGTTCTCCTTCGTGGACCTGGTATTGCGTCCTTGTAGACACTTCAGATAGCAATCTCTTTTGTATTGAATAGCGTCAAGACATGCTTGATCCATCCATGGCTTCTGGGAGTGGTTCTGTGGTCGTCCAAGTATTCCCTCAGCAGCGCTTAAAACAGCATCTTTGAGCAAATACCATGACTTATCGACGTCTCCATTAATGGTTTCTGATTTCTCCAATGTTTCGGCAATATGGATTTGATATCTCTCTTCTGTTTCAGCATTCTTTAATGATGAGATGTTAAAACGATTCCGTTGATTGAATTTTGGAATGCCTGGATTTGAGAAGTGGAACCTTATCGTTGCACATACAAGGAAGTGATCACTTCCAATGTATGCACCTCTAAAGGATCGCACATCCCGAACGCTCGAAAAGAAACGTGCTGTTACTAGAACGTGATCAATTTGATTTCGAGTGTTTCCATTCGGTGAGACCCAAGTCTGTTTATGAATCGATCGATGCGGAAAGAACGTACTGGCAATTCTCAAATTATTTGATAATGCAAACTCAGTCATTCTCTCACCATTATCATTCGAATTCAAATGCAGGCTGTTGGGACCCACCACATTTCCATAAGAGATATCTCCTCCAACCTGTCCATTAAAGTCACCAAGAACCATAATGAAGTCGCGTGTTGGTGTTTGTTTCATAACCTCTTCCAGTGCTATGTAGAAATTATCCTTCTCGTCGACGGTCTTAGCTTCAGTAGGTGCATGCACGGCAATAAGAGAAATATTGTTATATGTACCACGTACACGTAGGTAGCAGATCCTCTCACTGACCGGGATGAATTTCATCACGGCTTCTTGTATACGTGCACCAACAAGAAAACCAGTACCGAATTCTCTTCGAGAAGGATGACCACTACAGTATAGAGAGTGACTATCCAAATCTTGTTTTCCGATTATCGGCTGTCTAATTTCTTGTAGAGCAATAATATCCATCCTATACCTCTCAGCCTCTGTTTCCAGACTTATAAGAGCATCAGGAGCGCTCAGGCTGCGCACGTTCCACGTTCCGATTCGGTAGTCTGGTCCTTTTTCACGTCCAGGTAAAATTCTGTTTTGTTGTCCGGGTCTGTTTTTCTTTTTCTGATCACCAAATTTAACATATTAGTTTTTTTCCGGGGTTAGGGTGTTAACCTTAGGCCCAACCCAAATTGTCGTGAATGGGTCCGTTCTGCATATTAAGGTCACCAGAAACAACCTTTTTACACGTTTATATAGCGAGCCGCTTGATTCAAGACAGACGCCCGCTCCAAGCCGCCCCTGACATGGAGAACAGACGCTTGAGTCGCATTGGTTGTAAGGCGCCAATTCGCCGTGATGTAGCGTCATTGACTAAGCAGTTTTTACTCTGCTTGTCTCCAATACACCAACCTAATTCTGTCAGCATTACCCAGGCAGCACGGCGTGGACGTCGAATTTAGGATTTCGCTACCTATATATATATATATAGGTACCTATATATATATATATATAACGATATGAGGTATAACGGAATTTAGCGGCACTATCACGGTCGCATTTTTCGACCTACACCAAAATAATTTTCTGTGTATGTTTCGGCAAATAATGTCTTGGACAAGTTCGTGAACTGGCCATATCCGGGTACCGGTTAAGCGGCTAGAGCCTAAAAAGTCGAATAATCTAGGGCGCTATAACTTCCGTTTGAATAATAATATTTTAATAAAATTTAAAAATATTGAATATTTGAATCTTTTTTTATCATTTTTATCCAGATGACAACCTTGGCGTTTCAGGTTCCTGAAAAATCAGCTGTTTTAAAAATTTAATAAACTTTGCTGTCCTTGATCTAGCTGAAATGGCCAAGCTCATATTTGAAAACTTTTTTCACGTACATAAAATATAAATCTTTCCAAAATTTTCAAAAAAAATAATTCAAGTCTAACGGTTGAGATCCTAGGGCTGTTGAAATGAAAACAAACGCAAAAGGCAATGCTTTCATCATGTTTTAGTTTATGTTATTGAAATTCATCTTAACTTTTAAACATACTTTTAAACTATAGCCTCAAAAAATTTCAGCTTTCTAACCCAAAAGGTTCCATTTTTATAAGCGTTATAATTAACCTCTTGCAAAAAAATATCTAGCCATTTAATACCATAGAAAAATTATCAAAATCTCTTTTGATTTGATTTTTTTTTACTAAGTAACCGTTTGAAAAAAGATTAAATAAGATCAAAAAAATCCCAGCGGCAGGTATATCCGCTAGAAACAGGTAGATTTCGGGGTCAGACGGTTTTGTGTCCAAATAAAATTAGATAAGTCAGATTAGTTTAAATAAAAAATTTAAGTAGAAACAGAATAATTGAAAAAAATTATCGAATCAAATTAAATACACTATCCGAACTAACTCCATCAATACAATTTCGGAACAGTTTTATTTAAGTTGGTTTAAACTACTTTTAATAACATATTAAATCCACCAAAGATCAAATGAACTACGTCACAACTACAATTATACCATCTCACATAATTTATAACATTATCAAACAATTTTATTTCAAAATCATCTTTTGTTGTTGTGTTTTTTTGTTCTTATTTAATCTTTTTTCAAACGGTTACTTAGTAAAAAAAATAAAAACAAAAGAGATTTTGATAATTTTTCTATGGTATTAAATGGGTTGATATTTTTCTTGTAAGGGTTGCATTATAATGCTTATAAAAATGGAACCTTTTGGGTTAGAAAGCTGAAATTTTTTGAGGCTATAGTTGAAAAGTATGTTTAAAAGCTAAGATGAATTTAAATAACATAAACTGAAACATGATGAAAGCATTGCCTTTTGCGTTTGTTTTTATTTCAACAGCCGTAGGGTCTCAACCGTTAGACTTAAACTATTATTTTTGAAAGTTTTGGAAAGATTTATATTTTAAATACGTGAAAAAAAGTTTTCAAATATGAGCTTGGCCATTTCAGCTAGATCAAGGGCAGCAAAGTTTAGTAAATTTTTGAAACAGCTGATTTTTGAGGAACGTGAAACGCCAAAGTAGTCATCTGGATAAAAATGATAAAAAAAGGTTCAAATATTCAATATTTTTAAATTTTATTAAAATATTATTATTCAAACGGAAGTTATAGCGCCCTAGATTATTCGACTTTTAAGGCTCTAGCCGCTTAACCGGTACCCGGATATGGCCAGTTCACAAACTTGTCCAAGACATTATTTGCCTAAACATACACAGAAAATTATTTTGGTGTAGGTCGAAAAATGCGACCGTGAGAGTGCCGCTAAATTCCGTTATACCTCATATCGTTATATATATATATATATATATATAATTTTTTTTTTTTTTGTTTTTCCATCTCCGCTTATCACATATAGTCGTTTGGCATCAAAATTTTTCCGAAATTCCGAGATGAAGCCCATTGCAATAGGTAGATTTTTATATGAAATCTACCTAAAAACACAACAATAAAAGATGATTTTGAAATAAAATTGTTTGATAATGTTTGATTACAAATTATTTGTGATGGTATAATTGTAGTTGTGACGTAGTTCATTTGATCTTTCGTGGATTTAATATGTTATTAAAAGTAGTTTAAACCAACTTAAATAAAACTGTTCCGAAATTGTATTGATGGAGTTAGTTCGGATAATGTATTTAATTTGGTTCGATAATTTTTAGGTAGATTTCATATAAAAATCTACCTATTGCAATGACCGTCATCTCGGAATTTCGGAAAAATGTTGATGCCAAACGACTATATATGTAAAGCGGAGACGGAAAAACAAAAAAAAAAAAAATTATATATATATATATATATATATATATATATATATATATATATATATATATATATATATATATATATATATATATATATATATATGTATATATATATATATATATATATATATATATATATATATATATATATATATATATACATATAACGATATAAGGTATAACGGAATTTAGCGGCACTCTCACGGTCGCATTTTTCGACCTAGACCAAAAATTTTTTTGAGCGTGTTGCGGCAAACAATCTCTTGGATAAGTTCGACAACTGGCCATATCCGGGTACAGGTTAAGAGTCTAGAGCCTTAAAACTGTCAAAAACAAAGCGTTATAACGGCCGTTTGGGGCAAAATATGTAAACAAAATTTATAAATATTAATTATTTGAACATATTTCTATCATTTTTTAAAAAGCCAGACATCTGCAATAAAAGGTTCTTTAGCTATCTGCAATAAACTGTGTGAAGTACAACGGCATTTAGCGGCACTTTCACGGTCGCATTTTTTCACTTACGCTAAAAATATTTTCTGGGTATGTTGCGGCAAACAGTCTCCTAAATATGTTTGACAATTGGCCATATCGGGGTACAGGTTAAGTGCCTAGAGCCCAAAAACTGTATAAAATAATGTTTATTTTTAAAGTTAGTTTAATACTTCTGTTTTTAATTAGTATTTTTTATAAAGTAATCTGATAAATCCGATTCTAATTGCACACATAACTGTCTGATCCCGAAATCTACCTATTTCTAGCGGATATACCTGCCGCTCGGACTTTTTTTGAATTATTCTGTTTCTACTTATTTTTTTATTTAAACTAATCTGACTTATCTAATTTTATTTGGACACAAACCCGTCTGACCCCGAAATCTATCTATTTCTAGCGGATATACCTGCCGTTGGGATTTTTTCTTAAGGTACAGAACAAAACTTCTCAACTTTAAGTGACCGGGAGCACGCCTTAGAGTTGCACGATTGATTTAAAATTTTACACATAATTTTTTTTATGGGTATTGACACGAAATGGGAGGGTGTCGCACAAAAAAAAATGTTTTTAAGGTCCAGAACAAAATTTCTCAGCTTTAAGTGGCCGGGGCACGTCTTCGAATTGACCGATTGATTTCAGATTTAGCACATAATATTTTTATGGGTATTGACACGAAATGGGAGGGTGCCGTACAAAAAATTGAAATTTTTGTTTTTAAGGACCACCCTAATCCACATAACCTATAACCATAATCAACAGCAGCATAAATAATTCGATACGATTTATTAGAAACATTGAAAAACAGTAAAATGGTTTATCATAATCATAAACAACGATTATTAATTAAATCATACTTTCGATGGCTTACTGAACAATTTATTAATATTACGAATGTTTTTCTATTGACCAACACAAATAGTTCAATACTTTTTCTTTATGTATATGATTCGTTCATGATTCGTTTCTATTATGATTTATTTATTTTAAAAAAATGATTTAAAACATCGGTCAATCGATCTAATTTTCTGTTCTTGAAAAGAATCGATTATTTTTTCTATTAAATCCCAAATTTAAACTCTATGACATTTGAGTAACTGATCAACAGCTTTGCTATGAATTGCAATAAATTAAAGAAAATTCATTTGAAAACGCAAAGAGATAGTAAATCGGAAAAAAATTATAAAGTTATCCAACTAAGATTGAATGTGTCAACCACATTATTTTTTTCTTTCCAAATCCAAGATGTTCGAGGGGTTGTCGTTGAAGTGGGGGTGAAGCATACTTATGTTTCGGTTTAGGCGCCTCAAGCAGAACGTGTTAACCGGAGTGCTGCCATTCGTCCGTTCTTGGTAAATGATGATTTGAACTGTGAGCAATTGTCAAAGACAACCACTTCCGCAACACCAAAAACATGAAAAGCATGAGTTTCCAGTGCCCGACAGATGGGTGCGGCTGACAGTTTACGGAAAAAAACAGAAATGGGAACTTGGTAAAATGATCTAAAGTCACTAATATAGCGAATTGGACCTTGGTACCCCCAACTTCCATACCCCACCGCTAGCATTCCTTTTCGCTAACGGAGTAACTCCGTTGAGCCACGTTCAGTTATTTAGACATATAAGCAATAGGGTGTTCAACCCCTTGCTGGTCCAACTGAACAAGAACGCAACCCACACCATCATTACTTGCGTCGCATTGAAGCACAAACGGTTCCCGATTGTTTGGATTGGCCAGAACTGGAGCCGAAATCAACGAGGTGTTTAAAAAGTTAAAGGTAACATCTGGTCCCGGGGTCCAAAGAAATTTACCGCTCGATTTTTTAAGAAAATCCAGTATCGGAGTCAAGAGTAAGGCAAACGGCAACAACCAGGCACCCCTAAGAATCGTCGAATTTTTTTCACAGTTCTAGAACGAGAAACCGGCGATGGCAGCGGTTTATCGTCGTAGATTTTTAAAACGCCTTGCCTCTTTTCGACGTTTATAGTCAAGTTCGCACGTCTAAGTCATCCAGCGGTTTCCAGCTGTACGCCGATATGTTTGTCGAACGTATCAGTGACCAATAGAAGATCGTCCACATAAACAAAAACGCACGACCTTAACTGTGGAGGGATCACTTGTTCCATCAACTTTGTCATGGCATGTGGTCCATTGCACAGTTCTAAAGGTATCTTAGCGAACTGAATACAACGGTCGACATGGGACTGAAAGGCAATTTTCGCTCTGGACGATCGTTCTAAAGGATCTGCCAAAAAGCGTCATTTAGATCCAGACTGGATATGAAGATAGCTGGAGACAGCCGACTCAGAATACCGTCATTTGTGGAAGTGGGTGGGCATCCTTTTCGGTACAAGCATTGACCTTGCAAAAATCAGTACAAACACGGACCTTACCTGGCTGATATATAAGTACTACAGGGGCACTAAAACAAAAAAAAATTTAAACAATATTGTGAAGTTTTAATTGCATAACATTAAACGGGAACGGTAACGATTTTACGAAAAACGCATTTCACAATAATGTCTGAATTGAATTTAGATAATGTTGTGAAATTCCTTTTCCGACAATATTGTCAAAATTCACATTTATGTGTTCGGGAATAGCGCCCCAGGAGAATTCCAGGGACTATAACTCTCCTCTATCACTCTCAGCGCCAGCATGCATCCAGTTCATCTTCTATCATCTTCTCAATGCCGGTGAAGTAGAGTAGTGGCGTTGTTTGACGGTGACACAATCTCCAACATCGATCACACATGTGTGCATCCCAAGCCATTTACTGGAAATAACGAAAAATGGAGAATTACATCCTGTAGATTTGTATTTTGAGCCAAGGTAACACCATCCTTGACTGGTTGTACAGTCTCTATCGAAGGAGAAAGAAAAATTGGGTCAAGCAGAGTGAATATGATAAGAAAAAATCAATATCCAAGTATAATTCTTGCGTGAGTGAGGTATAACGAAAAGGGTGGTTGACCTTTCTGCATAGGATCTTGATGAAACTTTGGCAAATGATCCAGGTTCACTTGAAAATGGAAGACCATAATTCATTTCAAATTCGGACAAAATGGCGGGGGTCTCCCGAACACCTCTAAGTTTAAATCTTCAATAACTTCTAATCCCGGCTTATGATCTTGAACTTCGTATATCAGGTTTTAGAACTGTTTCCAATATTTATGCATACCAACTTCCGGTTTGTCACTTCCGGTTAAAAGTTTTTTTTTCAAGTGTTTATCCCTACTATAGCCTACAATTATCGATCGATTTTCATGAAACGTTGGTAAAGCTTTCAAGTATCATATGAGAAAGATTTTACCAGCTTTGGTGTACATTGGATAAAGGGTTGGGGGAACCACCATACAACAGGTGGTTTTCTACCCAATGTTTTTTATGTTTGTTGGGAGCATAAAACATTCGTTCGTGAATGAATTTTGTTGACACTTTGGAAAAAGATGCAAATATGTATGACAAGGAACTGATTAGTTTTTGAGTGTGGTGTTTCCGGAGTAGATTATAGGGGAACCACAAATAATTTTTTATGAAATGTTAGGGGGACTTCCTTGGTGTTTTCCAAGGATGATTGTTCGCAATTTTACTATTTTACAAAAGGTAAAAGGTTTGCACACTAGTAAATATTTATTTCCTTCAATGTTGTTTTATGTTTGTCACTTAGACTTAAGTTACACTTTTTCTTAATAGGCTACCGTATTTTGATTTAAATTTATTTAGTTGAAATAATCTTTTCTAGATTATTCTTCAGAGATTATTTTATTGGTTGGAACTTTTTTTACTCTTGCGCTTGTTGATATACTTCACGTTATACTTAGTTTGTTTTCGGGAACTGGATTTCCCCGCGATTATATTAAAATTACTATTCGATAGATCACGTTAGACTAAAGACTAACTTTTCCACTGAAACGTTAGTAGTATTTATTGAAAAGATTTTCGTTTTGGGTAAAACCAGTAAAACCAATTAACCAATGGGAAATCGTTTTCCATAAAAGAAATAAAAAAGAAATAAGTTTTGTTGTTTTTGTTTATTACTTCGGTCTGAAAGACCAAGTATTGCATTCATGAGCCAAAAGTAAAATTCTTACCCCCACTTTTTTTGGCATTTCTCGACGTTTTAGGACCCACTGATTCTAAAAAAGCAAAAAAAATGTACTATGTCTTTCTTCGTCTAATGCCGTTCGTCTAATGCCGTCATTACCTACGCTGCAGGGAAAACCGCTGAAGGGATTTCAAAATTTTTATTTCTAAAAATAGGTACACTCAAGGGACGCTGTGTTCGATAAGTGTACCGGAAGTGTGTCAAAAAATCATTAAGTGTGTCAACAGCAAATTTTCATATTTTTGGCTTAAAAAACGTTCATTTTAAGTGATTACGAGTAGGAACATTGAATTTGGAGAAATCTTGATGGTCGGGATTGGTATGTGAGACCAAAATCTAGATTTTTGCTTATGGTGACCATCCGTCCTGTATTTTACAGGACTGTCCTGTTTTTTGTCATGCTGTCCCTTGAGATTTTTTAGCAAATACAGCACAGTACAATATCCCTTATTTCTTAATTTGATATGCAATTGTCCTCTTTTTTGTATAAACTTTACAGGAATATGCATTTAAAATAACAATTTCTCTAAATTTCCCTAAAATTTGTCTAAATTTCCTAAGTATTACAATATCGAGCCAAATGTCAAAATCACAGCTCCACTTTTTGGAATTTTTCAACGTTTTAGGACCTAACGATTCTCAAACAGCAAAAACAAATATTTGTCTGTCTGCCGACCAGCCATTACAACTGATAAACACTAGAAAGCTAATTTAGTGAGCCAAAAAATTGGGTACTTCTTTGAAAAAAATAAAATTTAGTATTTAATTTTAGTATTCTAGTCAAGAAGACGTTTGTTATTAGTTTTTGGGCCCACGCCGATTTCTTGTGATGATTACCACATATTTTATACTTCGTGAGGCGCTTGTCCTTGACGAGTCCGAAATTTTTTGTTCCGCCATTTTCACCAAATCGGCCGATTTTTCGTTTAGCAAGCTCCAAAAAATTCCGATTGCCCGTGATCTTGTAAATTTGCTACCACAATTTTTTTTTAACTGAGAGGCTTGGAAATTCGCTGTAGAACATGAGGTTAATGTGTCTGCCATTGTCGAGTCCGACAACTGACATTTTGGTATGTTTGGGCTGTCGGACTAGACAATAGCAGACAAATTTTTGTCGGACAAGGTTACCCTCATGTTCTAAAATAAATTTCCAACCCCATAGTTAAAAAAAAATTTACAAGAGCCCGGACAATCGGCATTTTCGGTGCTTGCCGAACGAAAAATCGGCCGAATCGAAATGGCAGAACAAAAATTTTCGGACTCATCAAGGACTAGCGCCTTACGAAGTATAAAATATGTGGTACTCATCACATGAGAACGGCGTGGGTCCAGGGCCTATATTAGATTCATTTAATTTTTATAATATTTATAATAATAAATAACTTAAATATTTTTTTTTTTTTTTTTTTTTTTTTATTGGAAGTTAGACGTTTAGTGTTAAGTGTTAGTATAATTATTTATACATTAACGTCTCTGAATATCCGAAGATACCATGCCAACTAGGGATTATAATCAATTGAGAATTAAGTTTCTTTTAGAAATTTATGAACGTTGACTTTGAACTTTTGAGGGTTAAAGTTATCAGGGAAAACCCACGAAGGTAATGAATTCCAGAGATGAGAGACTCTGTTGAAAAAGTCGCGCTGGAAGGCTTCAGTTCTACATCTAATTATTTGAACCGTAAAAGGATGGGCTGCTACCGATTCTCTGGTATGACGCGATAGGTTTGCAGGATTAGGTAAAATCGATTTGATCTCTTCAGAAACCCGTTCATCCATGATATATTTGTAGAAAATCGTCAAATCAGCAACATTTCTTCTATGCTGCAAGGAATCAAGGTCATTGGTAAGATTTGAATTACCAATCAATTTAACTGCTCTCCGCTGTACAGAATCAAGACACTTCAAACTACATAAGTATGCTCCACCCCATATGTGAGAACAATATTCCATGCAGGGACGTATAAAAGATTTGTATATTAAAAGAAGTTGTTCGCTACTGAAAAACTTACGACATCGTCCTAAAAACCCCAATTTTTGAACACCGCTTTTTGCTAGGGTAAAAATATGAGAATTCCATTTCATATTATTTTCAACCTCAACTCCTAGAAGTTTCACGGACTCTTTCTCTATCAAAACGTTGGAATCAAACATCAATGGAAAAGGGTTAGGTGTTGATAATCTTGAAAAATGGCAAACTTGTGTTTTGGACGTATTGAATTCAACACTGTTAGTAACACCCCAATCAAAGATAGTTTTAAGATCAACGTTTAATGAATCTATCAAATTTGATCTACAGTTATTAAGCGCTAAAGGTGAATACGATCTAGGTGCAACATGAGATGCATGAAGAGTGCTATCATCAGCAAAACTATGAATAGGATTAATTGTTGAAACCAACAAGTCATTAATATAGATCAGAAAAAGAGTTGGGGACAAAGCGGAACCTTGAGGAACTCCTGCATTAGTCGAAAATACATCCGATGAAATACCGTCAACATTGACTCGAAATTTTCGCTCAGATATAAAGCTTTGGATCCAGGAAATTAGTGGCTCATCTAAACCATAACATCTCAACTTGCATATAAGATTTTTGTGCCAAACTTTGTCAAATGCTTTGGAAATATCAAGTGCAACACCGAAAGTCTCACCAAAGTTTTCAAGGGATTTGTTCCAAAGATGAGTAACAAACGAAAGCAAATCTCCTGTTGCTCTTCCTTTTCTGAAGCCGTATTGTCTTTCATTAAGTAATTTGGAAGACTCTAAGAAGCTCATTAAATTAAAATTGACATATTTCTCAAAAACTTTAGACACTACTGACAAAATTGAAATGGGTCTGTAATTGGATGGGTCAGTTTTGCTACCCTTTTTTGCTACTGGCTGTACACTAGCAATTTTCCATATTACAGGAAAAATCCCTTTCTTTTAAGACAAATAAAATATTTTAGTGAGGATAGGTGCTAGCTCCCTAGCAAACGTTTTAAGTATAATTGGAGGAATATTATCAGGCCCAGATGCCTTGTTGGTATTAATTTGTAACAGCATTTTTCGAATAATGTTTTTACGAAAAATTATTCGCTTCATTTTGAGCGATGCTTTAGGAATAGGTCTAGGTTGGAAATTGGGTTCGACTAAGGTAGAATTTATAGAAAAAATATGTCCTAGCAAATTAGCCTTTTCTTTTGGGTCAATAATAGGTATATCTCTATCAATAAGAGGAGGAAGAGAAGATTTACAGAAATTGCCTTGGATAGCCTTAGCGGCTTTAAAGAAGTTACGCGATCCAGTTGGGTGCTCAGCAAATTTAGAAGCTTTTTTCAAATTAAATAGATTTTTCTCTCCATCTATTAGTTTCCTACATAAATTCCTCTCTTTTCGATACTCTCTAAGGTTTTCATCAGTTTTGTTTTGGAAAAACTTTCGAAAAGCCTTTTTTTTAGCTTTGATTGCTTTTTTGCATTTACTCGAAAACCATAGATCAACCTTCGGAATGATCAACTTATTAGGAATAAATCTACGCATGCCTTCACCTATAATTTCAGAAAAATTAATAGCAGCAATGTTTGGATCTTGGCCAGTAAGACAACTAGGTTTCCAAGGAAAGCGTTTGAAGAAGATTTATAATATATTTAATTTTTTTAACACACTTTTATTTGAGGTAACAGAGGGCCGTTATATTTTTTAGCATTATATTTTAGTTAATTAATATCCTGTTTTTTCCTTTCCAAAAAATGGTCACCGTAATTATAAGTTTGTATAAGTTTGTCAAAAGAAAGATTTTTATTTATTTTTTTCCCAATTTTTTGAAAAAAAATAAAATGAATATTTGTTTGAAATGAAACTTTATTATTATTATTGAGATTTATGGCATTATAAGTTTGTCAAAAAAATGTTGTCAAGTGTGTCAAAAGAAAGATTTTTATTTAATTTTTTACCCAATTTTTTGGAAAAAACATAAAATAAATTGTTTGTTTGAAATGAAATTTTATTATTATTATAGAGAATTATGGCATTATACGTTTGTCAAAAAAATAATGTCAAGTGTATCAAAAAATGATTTCATTTATTTTTTAGCCAATTTTTTGTTAAAAAAAATGTAGCTGTTTTTATGACGTAAATGAAAATGAAATTGGACATGGAAATTTTTGAATTTGTTATAGCTTTTAAAATATTTTTGGAATTTTGAAAAAAGTTTGTATTTTTAATTTTGTAATAATTTTTGCAATATTTTTAGAATTTTGGAAAAGTTTGAATTTTTAAGAATTTTTGGAATATTATTGGAATTTAGAAAAAGTTTATATATTTGATTTTATTCTAATTTTTGGAATATTTTTGGAATTTTGAAAAAAGTTTCAATTTTTGATTTTGTTATAATTTTTGCAATACTTTTAGAATTTTAAAATAAATAGAGTTTTTGAATTTTATATATATTTTTAGAGTTTTGAAAAATGTTTCAATTTTTGATTTTGTAAGAATTTTTGGAATATTTTTAGAATTTTGAAAAATTTAAAATTTTTGATTTTATTATAATTTTGGGAATTTTGAAAAAGTTTGAATTTTTGATTTTGTAATAATGTTTGCAATATTTTTAGAATTTTGATAAAGTTTGAATTTTTAAGAATTTTTGGAAAATTACTGGAATTTAGAAAAAGTTTAAATATCTGATTTTATTCCAATTTTTGGAATATTTTTGGAATTTTGAACAAAGTTTGATTTTATTTAATTTTTACAATATTTTTGGAATTTTGAAAGAAATATGAATTTATGATTTTGTAATATTTTCTCGAAACGCTAAATGGAGAGGTTTTTGAGCAGTTTGTTGAGTGTATCATCTTTTCACTAAATTATGTTAATTTATGATCTGAGCAATTTCACGAAGATTCAACATCGTTTTGACTTGACCCCCTTTAATTTTGATTATTTTTTGTTTATAGATAGTCTTTCATAAATAAAAAATACAAGTTCTCTTAGAATTTTTTTTTTCGACCAGGGGTCTTCACAGGGTGCCCCTCAACTTTTTGTTATTTTGTGATGTGAGTGCATTTTGACGAGCGATTGTTGAAAAACTACTCAATCGATTTTTCATAAATGATATGTCGTTGAATAGGTATTAGAACAAAGTTTTTAAAAATGTACCCTGTTAATTTTTTGAAATAATTTTTAACGGTGTAACATAAGAAAAAGACGGTGTAATTGAACAAAAGATGGCGCTAAGCCTTATATTTTTTTTTTTAACTTAATTGAAGCTTATTTTATATCATTATATTTTATTATTATTTTTTTTTTCTGAAACTGTAATTGATGGTATGCACAGATTTATTCCTAATAAATTGATCATTCCAAAAACTGATCTATGGTTTTCTAGTAAATGCAAAAAAGCTATAAAAGTTAAAAAAAAGGCTTTTCGAAAGTATAATCAAAACAAAACCGATGAAAACCTTAGACAGTACCGTAAAGAGAGAAATTTATGTCGTAAGTTAATAGATGAAGAGAAACATCTATTTAATAGGAAAAAAGCATCTAAATTCGCAGAACATCCGACTGGTTCACGCAATTTCTATAAAGCCGCAAAGGCTGTCCAAAGCAACTTTTGTAAATCTTCCCTACCGCCTCTTGTTAATAGAGATGTCCCTATCATTGATCCAAAAGAGAAAGCTAATTTGCTTGGGCATTATTTCTCTTTAAATTCTACTTTAAAAGAACCTAATTTCCAACCTAAACCTATTTCTAAAGTTTCTTATAAAATGAGGCGGATAATTTTCGGAAAAACATTGTTCGAAAAATGCTTTTAAAAATCAATACTAACAAGGCAACAGGCCCTGATTTTATTCCTCCGATTATACTTAAAACATTTGCTAGGGAGCTAGCACCAATCCTCACTAAAATCTTCTATTTGTCATATAAGAAAGGAATTTTTCCTGAAATTTGGAAAATGGCTAGTGTACAGCCAGTTTCAAAAAAGGGCAGTAAGACTGATCCTACGAATTACAGACCCATTTCAATTTTATCGGTAGTTGCTAAAATTTTTGAGAAATATGTCAATTTTAATTTAATGAGCTTCTTAGAGTCTTCCAAATTAATTAATGAAAGACAATATGGATTTCGAAAAGGAAGAGCGACGGGAGATTTGCTGTCTTTTGTCACTCATATCTGGAACAAGTCGCTTGAAAACTTTGGAGAAACATTCGGTGTTGCTCTTGATATTTCCAAGGCATTTGACAAAGTTTGGCATAACAACCTTATATGCAAATTGAGATCCTATGGTTTAGACGAGCAGCTTATATCTTGGACACAGAGCTTTATATCTGATCGAAAGTTTCGGGTCAATGTTGACGGTGTATCATCGAATACTTTTTCAACTAATGCAGGAGTTCCTCAGGGTTCCGCTTTGTCACCAACTCTTTTTCTTATCTATATTAATGATTTGTTGGACTCAACGGTTCATCCTATACATAGTTTTGCTGATGACAGCACGCTTCATGCGTCTCATGAAGCACCTAAATTATATACACCCTTAGCGCTTAGTGAGTGTAGATCAAAGTTGATAGATTCCCTTAACACTGATCTTAAAACAATTATGGATTGGGGTATTGCTAACAGTGTTGAATTCAATACAAGCAAAACACAGGTTTGTCATTTTTCTAGGATAACGACACCCAATCCTTTTCCATTAACGTTTGGCCCCAAAAATTTTTTAGAGAATGAGTCTGTCAGACTTCTAGGAGTTGAGATTGAAAATAATATGAAGTGGAATTCTCATATTTTTAATCTGGCTAAGAATGCTGTTCAAAAGTTAGGATTTTTGGGGCGATGTCGTAAGTTTTTCGATAGCGAACAACTTCTTTTAGTTTATAAATCTTTTATACGTCCCTGCATGGAATACTGTTCTCACATATGGGGTGGAGCTTACTTGAGTAGTCTCAACTGCCTTGATTCTGTACAGCGTAGAGCTATTAAACTCATTGGTAACCCAAGTCTTACTAACGGTCTTGATTCCTTGCAGCACAGAAGAAATGTTGCTGATTTGACTATATTTTATAAATATATTATGGATGAGCGAGCTTCTGAAGAGATCAAATCGATTTTACCTAAATCAGCAAACCTTTCGCGTCACACCAGAGCAAACGTAGCAGCGCATCCCTTTACAGTTCAAATAATTAGGTGTAGAACTGTAGCCTTCCAACGTGACTTTTTCAACAGAGTCTCTCATCTTTGGAATGCCTTACCTTCCTGGGTTTTTCCTGATGAATTTAATCCTCAAGGCTTTAAAGTTAACGTTCATAAATTTCTCAGAGAATCTTAATTTTTATTCCATTCTTATCCCTAGTTGGCATGGTATCTTCGGATATTCAGAGACGTTAATTTATAATTTGTTATAATTAACACTAAACATGCCTAACTTTGAATAAAAAAAAAAAAAAAAAAAATATCTAACAACTTGTGAAAGTTTAGTACTAGTGATATTTTTTGTTTTAAAGATAAAATTCGTTGCGCATATGACTGTCGGGAATCAGTTTTTTTTTGTTCTGAAGGAAAATTATAAAAATGGCGTTATAAACTAAGAGATTTTTTCTTATGTTAAATATCAAATATTTTATTATTAAATGAACTTTTTAAAATATTATAAAAATTATATATGTAGTACAATAAATAAAATAAATACAATTGTTAAAAATGATTTACTTATTTTACAAACCGAAGTTTCTTTTGAATAGGAAAACACTTCTGCAATTTTCTTTGTATTTAATGGGATAAAAAAATGAAATGTTTATTTATCACTTTTAGTAATCACTTGTCACTCTTATAAAAAATAATTTGACAGTCTCGACTGCAAACAAAAAAGCCGTATAAATAACTAAATCTATTTAGAAACTTTTGACTGGAGAAGTATTATGTTCGGATTATGTTATTATGGAATCATAAAGTAAAAGATTGTATTTTAACATTAAATTACAAATATTTTATTATTGAATAAACTTTTTAAAATATCATACAAATTATATATGTAGGTTAAAGAAAATAAATATAGTTATTAAAAATTATTTACTTATTTTACATTCAAAAGTTTCTTTTGAGCTGGAAAACATTTTTGCAATTATTGTCTTAGTATTTAATGGCACAAAAGAATGAAATTTTTGAGTTCCACTTATAGTAATCGCAGTTTTATATCGATTTTGTAATTTTTCTTTTGTTAATTGATATTCATTTTTATCGGCGTATCCAAAGTTCATGGTAGATTCCCATTTTAAAGCCCATACGAAAAGTTTTTTTTGTGTATCAATAATATCTCTGTTCCCCATACTATAACGGTGTGCAGCACGCTTCAGTGTACCAACAATCCCATCGCAAGGTCCCTTGCCATGGTTGGTAGCATGAAAATGCCATCCTGCATCAAACTTAAAGTCTTTTTTATGGTGGCATAAGTTAATTAGGTTATGTTTATATTTGTATTGAGAAGGTGCCCCGTCAGTGTTATAATTATTTTCCTAATATTAGAATTTAAATGAGACAAATGGATGAATAGTAGCTTGTGAATTATTATAATGATAACCTTGAAACGAATCCTGAATTATGAAGGCGTAGTTTTCAGAAAAATTCCCTTAAACGAAGCACTCTCCTGGTTCTAATTAATTTTTCTTTCCTCAATGAATGTAGATTGCTGTTTTGCTATAAAGTTGTGTGGTATCAAAATTTGTAAACGGTAAATAAATTTTTTCATAAATTCTTCTACAGTTTCTATTAAAGTATCCAAATTGCATCGATCAGTGGTATTCCATTGTTGATATTTGACTTGAAGGATTCCTTTAACGTCAAAATCATTTAGTAATCTTTCTTCCAGTTGTTGAAGTTTTTTTGAACATTCATTGCACTTCAAAGTATGACAATCTTCTGTTAATTCACCACATGAAACAAAGTCAATTAATGTTTTATAATTCTAGAAAGCAGCATCAGTAATCCAAGACATCTTAGAGTGTTGAATTATTAGTTTTATATTTTGATGTATGGTACACACACATTATGAACTCTTTGGGATAATTTTATATATTCATGTGGTCGAAGGGACGTGAATTTATTAAATCCTATTTTCACATCAGGAAACTTATTTTTAAACTCCACATAAGCTTCATTTAATGTACAGAGCAATAAGCGCTTTTGTGGATTTATGCTGAAATTTGTCATATTTTCTTTATTGTACATATATAATTTTTATAATATTTTAAAAAGATCATTTAATAATAAAATATTTGATATTTAACATTAAAAAAAATCTCTTAGTTTATAACGCCATTTTTATAATTTTCCTTCAGAACAAAAAAAACTGATTCCCGACAGTCATATGCACAGCGAATTTTATCTTTGAAACAAAAAATATCACTAGTCCTAAACTTTCACAAGTAGTTAGATATAAAATAAGCTTCAATTTAGTTTTAAAAAAAAGGTGTAGCGCCATCTTTTGTTCAATTACACCGTCTTTTTCTTATGTTACACCGTTAAAAATTATTTCAAAAAATTAACAGGGTACATTTTTAAAAACTTTGTTCTAATACCTATTCAACGACATATCATTTATGAAAAATCGATTGAGTAGTTTTACTACAATCGCTCGTCAAAATGCACTCACATCACAAAAAAACAAAAAGTTGAGGGGTACCCTGTGAAGACCCCTGGTCGAAAAAAAAAAATTCTAAGAAAATTTGTATTTTTTATTTATGAAAGACTATCTATAAACAAAAAATAATCAAAATTAAAAGGGGTCAAGTCAAAATTTCCCAAAAATTTGCTGAACTTGCGTGAAATTACTCATCTGTTATAATTTTCCGGCAACGTATTGATGTTTCGTGTTAGTTTTGTAATAAATTTCTAAACAGAGATAAAAATATACTTGTGCTTTAACAAAGAGTTATGTTTGATATACATCGCTGCCCAAAACTAAAAACCATGTCCTCATAAAAGTTTTTTGCCGAAAACTATAACAAAATCTTTAACCCATACCGAAGTCTTGAAATCTCAGAGCTGTGAGATTTCAGCCCCTCCACATTTTAAACTAGTAATCGAATTTTATGTTTTAACATTTTTTATTATTTTTTCATCGTTTTGGATTGGAATTAGTTATTTGAGTTTTTTATTACTTTCCTGTAATATATGAGTCCGGGCTTGTGGTATGGATATAGATTACGGATGTTCAATGGAACTATTGTTGTAAATTGGTTTAATTGACTGGTTCTTATTTTGATTTGGTAAATGGAAAATTTATTTGAATTTAATGTAGGGTCATTCCAAAGTGACTAACGTAACATTCATACCAAAATTCACAACTTTGTTTACTTATAACTAAAATAGTAAAGATTATTTTAAGCACTTGTTGACTTTTTTAAATGTAAATCAAGTTTATTTTCCTAAATCAGAAAGCTTTTTTATTTAAATTATAATTTTGAGTTATTTTTTAAATAAAAATTTAAATGTGACTAACGTAACATTTTTATACCTAAACACCTAAATTATGAACCAAAATTCTCTAAATGTTGAAAATGTATATAAAATTTATTGACAAGTTTCTTCAATGTAATTAATGTATTTTTTAAAAAAGCCAATAACTTTTTAAAAAACACGTTAATTTTTCATAAATTGAGTCTTTTGATTAAAATGATGTGTGACTAACGTAACGTAACTAACGTAACGTGACTAACGTAACAAAATAAAACACTCAAGCAATAATGCTGCAAATTATTTATTGCAATACCAATTGTATTACATACAACATATACTGTTTTAGTAATTGCCATTTATGAATGATTCAATTTTTAAAATTTTTTATGTTGAGAAATAAGGTATTTCCTACCTGAATATGAAATCGTAAAGGGCAAATTTCCTTGTAGTTCTATGGGGCCACATAAAAAGAATTTATTGTCTACCAACTGAATGTCATCCAGTTTGGGCCAATTGAAGCCATGAAGAAACTTTACATGAAATAAATGTGTTTTCTCGTCGTAAGAAATGATGCGCCTTATATACCATGTATCATCATAATATACTCCATAGCACTTTTTTAATTTTAACTTTTGCAATTTCTTTGGTTCCACAAATATCATATCCAGTATTTGCAAACATGGTGAAAGAGAAATTGTACACAGTGGGCTGACTGAATGCCAACAAGTAGACGTAAATTTTTAATTATAGGGAACATTCTGCTTTGGATGTTGCTGATATTTCTTCTTCAGATATAAAGAGGAATGTAATATTCAAGGATTTGCTAACTTGCTCAAAAAAATCCTTAGCAGTTTTACGATTATTTCGTTCTGTAGAATTTTTTTCCATATGTGTCTTTTAAGTGTGGCTCCGACTCCATCGTGTGGCCCCTTGCCGTGGTAGGATTCAGTGAAACTCCACTTTGAGCACAGTTCATTTCTAGACATCAGCGCCATTGTGTGACTTTTAAAGTGTGAAGCTGCTCCATCTGACCAAATTATGACTTTTTTTATGTTGTTAGTCTTCAATTAACATGTCATTAAAAATCTTAACTTGTTATTAAATTATTAAAATTATTAAAATTATTAAAAAACTTAACTAAAAATTTTTTTTTGGATTTTTGAGATCAATTAAACTCAAGTAAGTAAAGAAGTAATTGGAATATTTTCAATTCAAAGGTATGGTTTGAAGTTTCTCAGAAAAAAACTACAATTCACAATTTACGTGTTTCGGATCGGATTCGAACCTACCCTCGTCAGTGCCCGGCTCGAATCTTTGGGCAGACACGCTATCGATTACGCCGTTGAGGCGATGACAATTAACTAAAAATCTTAACGAATGATTGATTGATTGATTTGTATCTGAAATCACTGAATATGTTTGAGCGAGAGGTTTTTCTTCATCGCATTTTCGGTAATAAGCTACAGCAGTGAATTTAGTGACAGTTGCATCATTTGATGTCTTCCAGTGTGCTGCCATTACTTCATTTTGATGTTTTATACCAAAATTTTCCGCAAAATCTACTTGCAATAGCAATTCTCCTTCTTTAAGCTCTTCTTTTTCTTTTCTTAATTCCTTGGCTTGCTTCCCCATGTTGTAAATGTGATCGGCGGACTTTTTTGTTTGTCTTGCAACTTCCTTCAGTAAACATTCCCGGGACAACATTATTTCATCTAATTTGCCACCATTCCATTGATGTACACTTGTGCCTTCTGTTACATTTAATTAGTCAGAAATAAAACTTTCAAATTTATCTTTGCATATGTTGCAGTTTTGTGTCATGCAATCTGCTTTCAGGTCATCACAAACTATTAGTGAAATGAGATCATTAACTGTATGTATTACAATGTCTTTCCATATACATTTCTTTAACAGAAATTCTATATTTTCACAGTACGGACAAAAGCACACATTTTGGTCCCTGCTATCAAATGGCTGAATTTCTTCTGGTCGCAACTCGCAGAATGTGGAGAAGTCAATGTTCAAATCGGGATTGTCAATTTTGAAGAGTTGGTAAATTTCATTTAGGTTAAGCATCAACAAGCGCTTCTGCAACTTTATCCTTTTGCTAGTAATGGTAATAGGCGTGAAATATCATCATGGTAAAAAAAATCAACAGCCTTTTGTTTTGTCCCTTTTAGAATACAATATCTTGTTGTTTTCGGATTCGCTAGCACTAATCCCAAATCTGATGCTATTTTTGTAACGACTTCCACTTGTTTTTAAGGGCTTTGAGGCAAAGCATTCTTAGACCTTTCTATTGCTTTTCCAAGTGACTGCTTTGAAGCAAATGCAGTTTCAGAAGAAGTTGATAAAATCTCAGTTTTCTTATCTCTCATTTTTCGCATTCTTAATTTAGAAGCATCCCTCTCCTTCTTTTTGAGCTTTTTATCACCCACTTTCTTCTTCCTTAACAGTTGCATTGATAATCTGCACTTTTGTCTATTTTCAAGTTTTTTTCTAAACATTGATTAGCTCTGCTTTTTCTTTTGCGCTCTGCTGCCGTCATTGGAGCCATTTTAACTCCTTGAACCCTAAATGAAAATTAGTAATTTACCTATATAAAATTATATGCAATTGAAATAAAGTTCAGTTAATAGAAAATTAAAAGAAAATGGATTAATAAATAAAATAAGCCATGACTAGCCCACTTTTGGATTGTTACGTTAGTCACGTTTAAATTGTTACGTTAGTCACACTAACATCTAACAAATTTTTTGCATCTTATGTTTTTAAATTGCATTTTTAAATAGTAAAAGTAGAGTTTTAAGAAATTTAAAAGCTAAGAATAACACATAACTTTAGTTTGTTCAAAAAATGAAAAAAAGGGCATTTTTGTGACTAACGTAACGAAATAAAAACAATAAAAGAATTCATGTATTTAGAATGCTTACTTCATTAATTTGGCAAAAAAAAACAGTCCAATTCAGACACTTCAAACTTAAACTTTAAGACAATAAAAAGTCTAAAACAATTCACTTTATTGTATTTGTGCTATGCTAAATTTGTTTTAGATATATTTTATCTCATAAAACCTTTTTCACAACGATGTGCTTTAATTAATTCTAAACAAGAATACTAGATTGTAATTTTCAAAGTTGTTGCCATATTCTTATATTAAAATATATGAAAAATAAAATGATAGGTCACAGTTGCAGTTTTGTGAAGAAGAAAAAATTAGCTTGAAGGTTGACTTTAAAATGGAATGACCCTGTATGGATTGTATTTTGGACTTTGGATTGTAACCAGTTGGACTTTGGGTTATAGGAATTTGTGCAACAGCTGCATTGTTGGAAAATTGTTTGGAATGTTACTTCGGTCTGAAAGACCTAAGTATTAAATTCATGAGCTCAAAGTGAAATTCTTAGCCCCACTTTTTTGGCATTTCTCGACGTTTTAGGACCGACTGAATCTAAAACAGCAAAAAAAAATGTATGTCTGCCTGTCGGCCGGCCGGCCGGCCGTCACAACCTACGAAGTCTAGAAAACCGCTGGACGGATTTGAAAAATTTTTTTTCTAAAAACAGTTATACTCAATGGGAAGAGCTGAAAGGACGATGTGTTCGATAACTGTACCGGAAGTGTGTCAAAAAAATCTTTAAGTGTGTCAAAACAAGGAAATTTGCATATTTTTTGCTTAAAAAACGTTCGTTTTAAGTGATTACGAGTAGGAACATTAAATTCGGAGCAATCTTAATAGTCGGGATTGGTATGTGAGACCAAAGTCTAGATTATTGCATAATAAGTTTGTCAAAAAAATGTTGTCAAGTGTGTCAAAACAAAGATTTTTATTTATTTTTTTACCCAATTTTTTGGAAAAAAATAAAATTGTTTGTTTGAAATGAATTTTTTTATTCTAATTGAGAATTATGGCATTATAAGTTTGTCAAAAAATGTTGTCAAGTGTGTCAAAAGAAAGATTTTTATTTATTTTTTACCCAATTTTTTTAGAAAAAAATAAAATTAATAGTTTGTATGACATGATATTTTATTATTATTATAGAGAATTATGGCATTATAAGTTTGTCAAAAAATAATGTCAAGTGTGTCAAAAAATGATTTCATTTATTTTTTAGCCAATTTTTTGGCTAAAAAAATTTAGCTGTTTTTATGACGTAAATGTAATTGAAAATGAAATTGGACATGGACATTTTTGAATTTGTTATAGTTTTTGAAATATTTTTGGAATTTTGAAAAAGTTTATATTTTTGATTTTGTAATAATTTTTGCAATATTTTTAGAATTTCGGAAAAAGTTTTAATTTTTGATTTTTCAAGAATTTTTGGAATATTTTTAGAATTTTGAAAAATTTTTAATTTTTGATTTTGTTATAATTTTTGGAATTTTGAAAAAATTTTCAATATTTGATTTTGTAAAAATTTTCGCAATATTTTTAGAATTTTGGAAAAAGTTTGAATTTTTAAGAATTTTTAAAATATTATTGGAATTTAGAAAAAAATTAAATATTTGATTTTATTCTAATTTTTGGAATATGTTTGGAATTTTGAAAAAGTTTGATTTTATTTAATTAACAATAATTTTGAAATTTTGATTATAATTTTCCGGCAACGTTTTGATGTTTCGTGTTAGTTTTGTAATAAATTTTTAAACAGAGATAAAAAATACTTGTATTTTAACAAAGAGTTATGTTTGATATACATCGCTGCCCAAAACTAAAAACCATGTCCTCACAAAAGTTTTTTGCCGAAAACTATAGACAAATCCTTAACCCAGACCGAAGTCTTGATATCTCAGAGCTGTGAGATTTCAGCCCCTCCATATTTTTGTCCATTGAAATGTGGACATAAAAAATACATTGTGCTATTTTTTATGAGAAAGATTTTTAGTGTAAACGGTTTTTTATGTAGTTTGACTTTAAAAATGCTTTGTATGGAAATTAATTGAAATTGAGTTTGGTATCATAGACTAAGAATTAATTGAAAGATTTAATGTAAGTTGATGATAACCCGTAGCTGTTAAGACTTTTTATCATTTGAGATAATTGTTTACGATTTGGGATAATTGTTTTTGTATGGGTTTGTTTGGGTGTTTGTTTCAAATGGGGTCGATCAGTCTAGTTTTTGGTCCACACATGAGCGAAAGTGAACAACGTGGTGTGAGGTCCCCTGAGCACCTGTTTTTTTGAAAGCTCAATAACATCTGTCTTTATAATCGAATTAGATGAAACTTGGTACATAAACATTTAGTACGGTTCACAACAATTCTGCATACCAACTTCCCGAATTTATGTTTGTTGTGATACTACTTTTTTGTTTAATATTTTAATTCGGTCTGAAAGACTTAAGTATTACATTCATGAGCCAAAAGTGAAATTCTTACCCCCACTTTTTTGGCATTTCTTGACGTTTTAAGACCTACTGATTCTAAAAAGCAACAAAAAATGTATGTCTGTCTGCCGGCCAGCCAGCGGTTCGTCCGGCCGTCATTACCTACGCTGCAGGTTTCCCGCTGGAGGGATTTCAAAAATTTTTTTTTCTAAAAATAGGTATACTCAAGTGACAGGTCCGAAAGGACGCTGTGTTCGATAACTGTACCGGAAGTGTGTCAAAAAAATCATCAAGTGTGTCAACAGCAAATTTTCATATTTGTGGCTTAAAAAACGTTCATTTTAAGTGATTACGACTTACGAGTAGGAACATTGAATTTGGAGAAATCTTGATGGTAGGGATTGGTATGCGAGATCAAAAACTAGATTATTGCATTATGAGTTTGTCAAAAAATGTTGTGTTGCAAAAGAAAGATTTTTTTTATTTTTTTACCCAATTTTTTGTAAAAAAATAAATTAATTATTTGTTTGAAATGAAATTTTATTATTATTATTGAGAATAATGGCATATCAGTTTGTCAAAAAAATGTTGTCAAGTGTGTCAAAACAAAGATTTTTATTTCGTTTTTTACCCAATTTTTTGGAAAAAAATAATATTAATTATTTGTTTGAAATGAAATTTTATTATTATTATTGAGAATTATGGCATTCTAAGTTTGTCAAAAAAATTTTGTCAAGTGTGTCAAAAGAAAGATTTTTATTTACTTTTTTACAGAATTTTTTGGAAAAAATAAAATTAATAGTTTGTATGACATGAAATTTTATTATTATTATAGAGAATCATAGCATTATAAGTTTGTCAAAAAAATAATGTCAAGTGTGTCAAAAAATGATTTCATTTATTTTTTTAGCCAATTTTTTGTAAAAAAAAAATGTAGCTGTTTTTATGACGTAAATGTAATTGAAAATGTAATTGGACATGGAAAGTTTTGAATTTGTTGTTGTTTTTGAAATATTTTTGGAATTTTAAAAAAAGTTTGTATTTTTGATTTTGTAATAATTTTTGCAATATTTTTAGAATTTTGGAAAAAGTTTTAAATTTTGATTTTGTAAGAATTTTTGGAATATTTTTGGAATTTTGAAAAATTTTAAATTTTTGATTTTATTATAATTTTTGGAATTTTGAAAAAAGTTTGAATTTTGATTTTGTAATGATTTTTGCAATATTTTTAGAATTTTGGAAAAGTTTGAATTTTTAAGAATTTTTTGGAATATTATTGGAATTTAGAAAAAGTTTAAATATTTGATTTTATTCTAATTTTTGAAATATTTTTGGAATTTTGAAAAAAAGTTTGATTTTATTTAATTTTTACAATATTTTTGGAATTTTGAAAAAAATATGAATTTGTGGTTTTGTAATATTTTCTCGAAACTCTAAATGGAGAGGTTTTTGAGTAGCCGCTGAGTTTATCATTTTTTCACTAAATTATGTTAATTTATGATTTGTTATAATTTTCCGGCAACGTATTGATGTTTCGTGTTAGTTTTGTAATAAATTTTTAAACAGAGATAAAAAAATACTTTAACAAAGAGTTATATTTGATAAACATCGCTGCTCAAAACTAAAAACCATGTCCTCATAAAAGTTTTTTGCCGAAAACTATATCAAAATCCTTAACCCAAAATGAAGTCTTGATATCTCAGAGCTGTGAAATTTCAGCCCCTTTATATTTTATAATTAGAACTACGTGAAATCTTAAACATTGGTTAGCCATTAATTAAAGTATTTTATGGATATTTCACTATATATCCAGAACACTATGTTTCCAGAGCTGTGGTGAAGTCAGCCTATGCATCAGCGTCGCAATATTTTTTTTTAGTAAAAGAATACTTTTGGGACATAAATATATCAATAACTATTATTGGATATGATAAAAATTCAATACTGAATAGAACAAGTCCGTGTTAATCCTTTCCATATTTTTTAAAGTTCCTAGCACTGGAGTTATGCTTGTCAAGCACACAAAAAATTGGTTAAATAGATCTTATTTTAGAGAACCATAAAATGTGGTCAATTATAATCATAGTATGGTTCTGCATCTATAATAACAACCATAAAATTTGGTTATCTATCACCATAGTATGGTTCATATATATAATAGCAACCATAAAACATAGTTAAATATCACCATAGTATATGGTTCTCTAAAAGTATGGTTATTTTTGATCAATTTAACCATAAAATTTTTTTGTGTGAGTATCAATGTTTACATTGAAATCACACAACGCACAGTTTATGAATCTGGTATGATGTATTAATTTGTTCTATTTTAAGTGCAAAGTGTCATAACTCATAAAACTATAGTTTCGAGTAAAAATCTCAATTTAAGAATTCTATAATTTCAGTTCAGATGTAAATGCTACAATTTTTTCATTATAGAACTACATTCAAAATGAATGGACTCGACAATCCAACATATATCAATGATGAACAACCAAAATCACAATCAAGGACATCCAACAGCTACAGCCCAAACAAAGACAAACAAAGATTTAGTATAAGTGAAAATGGCAAACCAACAGATATATCACTCCAACCACAAGTAGAAAATCGTGATTCATGGGGAAACTCAATAGAATTTTTGATGTCATGCATTGCAATGTCTGTTGGCTTGGGAAATGTATGGCGGTTTCCCTTTACAGCATTAGAAAATGGTGGTGGAGCGTTTCTAATACCATACCTCATTTGCTTGTTTCTAGTTGGACGGCCGCTTTACTATTTAGAAATGCTTATAGGTCAATTTTCTAGTAAAGGTAGTGTTAAATGTTATAATTTCTCACCAGCTATGAAAGGTAAACATATAATTTTAATTTAATCAAATAAATATATGTAACGGTTGCGTCCTAATTTTAATTTCGAAGGAGTTGGATATGGACAAATATTAGCGGTTTGTTTTTTATGTACGTATTATGCTTCACTAATGGCTTTAGGTGTGTATTATTTGTGTGCTTCGTTTGCAACAACTCTTCCATGGAGTGAATGTCGTCCTGAATGGAAAAATTGTATTCCATCAGCGCCGCCTATCAATGGTTTAAATAAATCTATGATAAGCAATGTATCCGTTACGTCAGCCGAATTATACTTTGTGTAAGTTATAGTTTTTTGTTGTTTGGTTATATTTTTGTTATTTTTATTTTCATTTTATTGCTTTTAAAGTTTTTGGCATATATTTTTAGACTGCTTTTTTTTAATTTGCTTATGAAAATCTTTATTTTTAATTTAATAAAGAATTAGCATTATTTTAAGGTATTGGTTATGGTGAACTGTTCGCTGTATTTTCATTAACAACATATTACTCAACATTGGTGGCCATGAGTGGATTTTATTTAGTAAGCTCTTTTCAGTCCATACTCCCATGGACAAATTGTAAAACGTCATGGAAAGAAAATTGTTTAGATCCTTATGGAAATATATATAAAAATGGATCATTTTGGAAAAACAAAACAAATGCATTTAGTAATAATGGTAACGGTTTAGTACCTGATAATAGAATTGCTAGTAGTGCTGAGCTTTATTTTATGTAAGTTTAGTTTTAATAGCTTAAGAAAAAATAGTTTTAATGTTCAAAATCTAACAAAAATTTAAATTAAATGAATCTAGAATAACCGACTGTTCCCATAAACCTGAGAAATTATTTTTGAAGTTTGATGAAAAAAAAAAACGTCATAAAAAGTTTAATGTTGTAAAGTTTTTTTCATATACACTTGAAAAATAATTTCTTTGTAAACGTGTATGTGAATGACCAGCTGGCTACATTTATCTTCGAAATCATTTAGCATAATCGGCTGAACCCATTTACCGTTATCCACAACCGTGGGTAAAGTTTATACCCATATTTTTTCATGCATTCTTTTAAACTCTGCCACGTATTTAATCAACGATAAACCGCGCTGGAGAGTAGACCCATCTCGATACTTTCTCTACTTTAACAAACCATATAATTTTTAATCTATTTTCTTTATAATTTAAATGTTTGTAGAAAAGATGTACTAAATGAATTGGATACGCTAGAAAATGGAATTGGATTACCAGAATGGCGTATGACGCTATGTTTACTTTTTTCATGGATTTTGGTGGCAATAACTTTAATCAAAGGTAAATGATGCAATAGATAAATATTTAAAACGATTAAATAATATTTTAATTTCACTATTTTCAGGCATTCAAAGTGCTGGCAAGGCATCATATTTTCTAGCACTTTTTCCATATGTTGTGATGTTTATCTTATTGGTTCGTGCAGTAACCTTACCGGGAGCGGTAGATGGAATAATTTATTTTATCAAACCGCAATGGAATAAAATATTAGAACCTGAAGTTTGGTATGCGGCTGTAACTCAAGTTTTTTTTTCGTTGTCTGTTTGTTTTGGAAATATTATTATGTACTCATCATATAACAAGTTTTCACATAACGTTTACCGGTAAGAGTAACTGACCATTATGAATAAGTTAAATCTATTTAAATTTATAAAATATTTCAGAGACGCCAATATTGTAACATCCATCGATACGTTTACCTCGCTTTTGGCAGGATTTACAATTTTTGGAATTTTAGGTCATTTAGCTCATGAAACCGGGATATCTGATATTGGTGCAGTGGTTAAAGGAGGAGTTGGTTTAGCTTTTATTTCTTATCCAGATGCTATCGCAAAATTTGATTTTGTACCTCAATTTTTTGCGGTATTATTCTTTCTTATGTTATATGTTTTGGGAATTGGAAGTAATGTTGCAATGACGTCATGTATCATGACAATCATAAGAGATGAAATACCAAGCGTCAAACATTGGCATGCATCAGTTGGTGTCTCTCTTGTAGGATTACTGTTAGGACTTGTTTATGTTACACCGGTAAGTATACAATTTACATTTTGACTTCTTGTAATTATAATAAAATTTTTAACAATCCTTTTAAGGGTGGTCAATATATTCTAAACCTGGTCGACCATTTTGGTGTATCATTTATTGTATTTGTGTTGGCTCTTGGAGAACTGGCAGCCATATCTTGGATTTATGGAGTGGATAGATTTTGTAGAGATGTTGAGTTTATGTTAAAACGAAAAACTGGGTGGTACTGGAGATTATGTTGGGGTGTTATTACACCATTGTTGATGTTAATTATTTTAATTTATTCCTTAGCAATTATGAAACCATTGACATACAAAGACTATGTATATCCTGATATGTATTATGGTAAATATTTATAAATAATTTTTTCTACGACCAAACTAGAAATTGTTACCTTATGGTGAAGTTGGCAGTAATTTAATTATTTTCATTATTGTGGATTATGATCAAATAAATTAAGTAACAGTAACGTAATAAATTGAATACGCACTAGTGCGTAATAAAATAAAATAAACAAATAAATCAAAATTGTCATGGCTTTGATTGTCATAAAATACTAGTTATTTGAAACAAACGCAAAACTTGCTCATAACAAATAAAACACGCAACAATACATTTATTTTTATACCAAAATTAAAATGTAAATAAAAAATGAACAAATTTACTTCGTTTGGTCGTAGAAAAATGCAGGGTAAAATTTATACAAAATACTAACATCCACTCGTATATCTCAAACTTTAATACTCGTGTGATATCTAATTTTGTTTTTATAGTTATTGGCTGGTGTTTAGCTGCAATTGGTTTACTTCAGCTTCCTATTTGGATGTTTGTCGCCGTTCTTAAAGATAAAAATATTACATTGAATGAAAAATTCTTTAATTCATTTAAACCGCTTGAATGTTGGGGACCTAGTGATCCAGTCCTCTTTGAAAGTTATAAAAAATGTGTTGCACACGAAGTCTATGAAGACTCTTTGATTAAAAGATCCTTGATTGAACGTTTCAAAATCAATATTTTTGGAAAATAATCAATATTGTGATTGTATATAATTTTATTTAAAATATTTAAGCTTTAATTTTGTAAAAATATTAATTGTTATCAATAAAAAAATGTTTCAATTTTTACGTGGTTTAAGTACTAAAGACACTTTTTAGTTGAAAAATGAAATAAAAAAATTATCGCTACGCATGTTAAAACTCAGCTTGAATGGTAAATCAAAAATAAGAATTTTGTGGTAAGTATACAAATCCCTTCTATCTGAGTTGTAACATGCAATTATTTTATTAAGGCTAAATTTTATCATTGTTAATTTACCAAACATTGGCTGAATTAAAAGCAGCTGTGTTGATGGTCGTTAAAGATAAATTTAAACGTTTAAAGATAAAGATAAAACACAATTTGGTCTGAATGGCAATCGATACCAACCATCGAAGTGTGAAATATATAACATCTATGTGGCGAACATAGCTTTAATAAAGGTTTGCTATATGGTTAGTAACGCCTAGGCGAAAATAAAAGTGACATTTGTAGTGCAGTCAACACGTTTTATTATTAAATGTCATTCTGCATTATTATTATATTAAACTAAAGGCTGTTTTCTTTGGAATTACAAAAGTTCTCTAAATATTTTTAATTCTCTAATAAAAAAATAGTTATCAAAAGTAAAAACTGGAAATTGTGATTAAATGTTACTTTAAAATTTATATTAAATCAAAAATTTAATCATTATATGAAAATAAGTGAGCATTTTTTTAATATATACCAGTGTTGCAAAACGTTACTCGTAACGTAACGCAAAAACGAAATAACGAAATGAAATAGCGTTATTAGTAATAATTACGTTCATAACGTTTTAAAAATTAAACTACGTTACAAAAACGTAAAACGTAACGATAACTTAATATTTTATTTCGTTTTTCGGGTAACTTTTTTTATAATTATGTATATGAAAATAAAACGCAAAAACCGGTTGAATAAAATCCAACTTATCTGCTCTTTATCAATTTTTGCGGACGCTTAAACTACAGATTTTGGTAGTTCTAATGCCCGATTTATAGTCGGTAACGTTAACTTAACCGTAACTTAAGACATCTAAAAATTTTGATTTATAGTGGGTAAGAAATTACGTATTCATTGACGTTTGATCTGATATTAATTATGGTTTTGTAATCAATGTTACAAATCAATCAATTCTTTAAAAGTAATTAACTGAATTTAAAATAATAAAATTCGAAACATACATTTGATACAAAATTTAAAAATAAAAAAATTTATTTTCATATTAATTTTCTGCTAATATTTGGCTTTAAAGTCGCTCTTTGCATTTGCATTTTTTAAAAAATAAAATTTTATTTTTATGGACACTTGCAATTAAATATTACTTTTCTTCAGTTTTTATACCAAACGTCAAAAAATCCTTAACAAAATCTTTAAGATAGAATGAAATGAACTTTACGTTAAGTTTGCGTTAACGACTATAAATGCTCTAGTGCATTTTCATACATTTGTACTTTACATTAAGTTAACGTTAAGTTAAAGTTACCGACTATAAATCGGGCATAAAATGTTGTACAATTTTAAGTTTATTTTAAATAATTTCAAGTCTGTAGTAGCCGTTTTGCATCACAGGTGTTTTGAATAATTTTAAGAAAGAATATTTTTATGCTGGCCGAGAAATCAATCTGAAGATCTATTAAAAGCAACTCTAATAGTTACAAACAAACTATCAGATTTGTGAAAACTCCTGATAAGATTGCTTAGTTTTGGTAAAAATTAATTACTTTTAATATGAAATGATTTCAAAATATTCGTCGGAGTGACGTGAATAATCCATTGTATAATTCTTTAATTTTAATTACGTCAGTTACATATCTACGGCCGTCGATGATCTCCACGAGATCAAAACTATAGTAGCGTGAATTATAAAAAATATATATACTTAAAAATTTTAAAATTATTGTTTTTTAATTGTTTTTTATATATGACAATAGTGAATAATAAAAGGTGTCGTTATTAAAATTAAAGAATTTGAAATGAGTCAAATTTTATAGTTACGTTATTTTAAAATTAAATTGTAATGTTTAAAACTAATCTGTTAAACATTACATTTAATTTTAAAATAACGTAATTATAACGTTATAACATAATAAAATATAATAGTTTTCTGTTTCATAACGAAATAACGTACCGGAAAAATAAATATACTGTTATAAAAACGAAACGCATAACGTTACGATTTTTTTTTTCGTTTTGCAACACTGATATATACTCATAACCTCAAACAGTCAAATACCTACATATTATTGCATTGTACCAGTCATAAACATACAGATAACATTAAGTTTTATTATACAAATTGGATGTAAGAAAATTTTCAACATTTATAGAAAGTTTACATAATGGTAGAAATTAGAATAATAGCAAATAGCTATTAAACTATTATGGTGTAAATAGATAGAATTAGGGTTACCATATCCAGGTCGATCAAAAAGAGTATTTTACCAAAAACTGCAATTTAATTAAGAGTACAAAAGAGTACATTTTAAAAAATTTTAAAAACAACCAATTTTTTTTACAAAAAAATAGTACCCAAATCAAAAATAAAAGTAAATTATTTTAGTTTATAGTGTAAATTAAATTACACTACGTAATTAATGTAATTCTTTCTCAAATACATACATAGTATACAACAAAATAAAATAATACGAAGTAATAAAACATATAAATAATTTTGGAACTTCAGGTGCTTTCATTTGGCTAATTCATTTTTCATAAACAATATATAAATAATTAAAAATATAATAATCGAGAATAGTAGATTCTTGTATGAGCTAGAATGAAGGCAATTCTTCACGAGGATAAAGTTCATCCGAGTGAAGTATTACCTTCATCCTAAGCGAATACAAGATACTATTTTATCCACGACTACAAATATTTCAAATAATTTCATTCAAGTTTTCCTGTAAAAGTTTATATCGCCATATTGAAATAAATCTATGATATATAAAACAAAACAAAACATGTTTGTTTATTTTATATGTATTGTTCTTGTTTTATCTGTTTATATTACTATACCAACAAATCAATTAAGTTTTTAATTTGTTAGGGGAATTTTGAATAAATAAAATGGAATGAAATAAATAAAAAAGAATTTGATATATAGAAAGGAATGAATACAATTACAATGAAAGATATACGCATGGAAAGTATATATTCTTTAGTAGTCGTGGATAAATATTATTCTTATTCTTATATTATTATTATTATAATGTGAAGTTGTTATAAGTTGTAGTAGTTCAGAATATGAAAAATGTAATAGTTTTATAGTAGTTTGATGTGTTAATTGTAGGAAGGCATCTAGGTTTGAGTACATCTACTACAAATTTTATGAATTAATTTTAAAGTTATACATTTTTGTTTAATTATGAAAAAGAGTACTTTTGATGTAATTACGAGAAAAGAGAGAGTACAGATATTTTAGGCACCAAAAGAGTACATGTACTCTTAAAAGAGTACGGTTGGTAACCCTAGATAGAATAATACTTTTTTTACTATGACAGATAACTATTTGATATTTTGCTTTTGGTCGATATAGTATAATATTATATTCTAAAAAATTGTAACCGTCAATACGTAAAATCTAAAAGACAATTTCATGCGATTGTAAAAAATTTGGAACATTAAAATCATTCAAAATTTAGGTACTTTAATTTAACATTAAAATTATAATATTTTGATGAAATAATTCTTCTTTAATAAGATTTTAAATTCAAATTAGAAACATGACAACCGTATGCTATCCGTCAAAAGTATTCTAGCGTTTATATCACAGGTAGAATAATACTATTTTGGGGTTTAAACACCCAATGTATCGATATAGTTTAATAGTAAAAAACTATTACTCTTCAACTATCGGTGGAATAAACTTAGTATTAATTGATGATAGCGTCTAAAGCATACAACAGCGTCTGCGTCTAAAGCAAAGATTTATCTACACTGCTCTGCTCTACACTGCACTGTATTGCTCTGCACTACTCTACACTGTTCTGGTCTACATTACTTTGCTATACACAATAACACAACACTAGCTATATTTGGTACCACAGCCATTCAACGCAAATTGTTGGGTTGGGAGTAAACTTTAAGTACAATTTTATTGAAATCTTTGTATAATTTAACTTACTAATAACATTAAGTTGTAAATTGATATTTTTTGGTTGTTTGAAAAAATGTACATGGGGATCTTTTGGTTTGTTGTGGGCTTTACTAGTCGCAAAATCCGTAATTATTATTACGACACAACACGCGGCTTTGATATTGTTCGTTGCGACCACTTTCTATCTTGTTGCCGTCAAGACTAGGCTACTCTGCTCGGGATGCAGATTCCAAGCACTTGCCGCATGACCACCAGAACCTGAAGAAACTGCTGCAACTTCAGACCGCCAAATCCATATTCAACTTCTACCCTGCTTAATTCTTTATCTACGGTAACAAATACGGTCTCCTCAGCATCCACTCCACAAATTAATCATGTAGCACCAAGAATTCCCTCTTTCTGGTCCGAGAAACCGAACTTATGGTTTATCACCTTAGGGCGATTCAAGTTAGCAAACATTAGGTCCAAAAAAACTAAGTACGGTCATGTACTTAGCATGATCACTCCCGTTCTAGTGACTTTACTCAGTGACATTTTGATTAAGCCCGATTAAGATCGCCCCTATGATAGGATCAAAGGGACTCTTTTAGCCCGCCTATCCAGCAGTTTAGACCGCATACGCAATGAACTGTGAGGTATGGTCCTTGGGGATAAAAAGCCCTCACAACTTTTACGGGATATGACTGCTGAATCCCAAAATTCATTTATGAGGCAACCCTAAAAATTGTTGGGAGAAAAAAATCCCAACGGCTGTTCGCACTGCTATCGCGGTGGTCAATTCTTCAGTTAGAGACAACGGCCATGCTAGCAGATAAATTCAGGAATTTAGACTTTTCAGAAAATCAGTTTTCATCTGTCAATTCAGACTGATATTCGCCACGTTTCTGGAATCGATGTTGCAGTTGACAAGACAATTCCAGAGAAAATTCCCTACAACGATATTGCTTATGCTCAATTCAATTATCTCGAAATGATGGAATCAGAGGACACTAGCGCCACGCTAAAATGTCGAACAATGCCAGTATCACTAGCAACCTTCCAAAACTCTTTTATGTGATACTTCGACAAGCAGTATTCGCCCATTTTTCCAAAGCAATTTCGACAAGCTGTCTGACTGTTTTCATAATCTATTCCACCCAGGAGTCCACAGTTCTATCAAACTACTTTCTGATAAAGTCATTTGGCCATCCATTAAAAAGAATGTTCGACAAATGGCACAGATTGCCTGGTTTGTCAAAAGGCAATAGTTTCTCGCCATACTTAATCACCTTTAGGTAATTATCCATCTACTTCTCAGAGATTTCCTTAGATATTATAAGGACATTATTGATTCACTTCCTATTTCCGAGGACAAACGCTACTGTGTCACAGCTATTGACCGCTATACTCGTAGCTTCAGCTCTTTATTCCAATTGGATTGATCGTTTCGGAGCTCCTTCAGTAATCACTGATCAGAGCTACCACTTCGAATCCAATCTTTTCAGAAAGAATCAAAACTTATCGGTATCGAACGTAAACGAACTACATGTACTATCCTAAATGGAACGGACTCATCAAACGTTGACACTGAAGTCTGAACCCTAAAAACTGCTATATTTTACTCGGTTTACGAACCACTTTCCATGAAGACTTTCAATCTTCATCGGCAGAGCTAGGTTGTTTACGGTACTAACAAACGTCTTACTGGAGAAATCTTTAGCCAAAATTCTAACTCCACTCCTCCATCCGATTTCTTTCACAAATGAAACAACATTTTAATCACTTTCGTCCCTCAGATGCTTCAAGACACACTTCTCCTAAAGTTTTCATTTTCAAAGCTATCGTGTCTTGTTCACGCCACGTTTTTACATGCCTTCTTATGTAAAAACTTAGAACATAAATCGCTCCAAGCACCATATAAAGGTCCTTTCTCAGTCATTATCCACGATGATGAACATTTCGTTATTGATTAAAAGACTTCTTATACACTTTAATAATATTTTATTTTTCTAAATATATTTTCTGTCTCTAAGAGACCTTCTTCAGAGAATGAATTCTGATTTCTATAATCCATTATAGAAATCAGAATTCATTCTCTGAAGAAGGTCTCTAGAGACAGAAAATATATTTAGAAAAATAAAATATTATTAAAGTGTATAAGAAGTCTTTTAATCAAAAAGTTTTCATTAGATTAACACTTTAAGTAGTTCATCAACAATTAAAAATTTCGTTATTGACCGTAAAGGTCAACACATTTGAATTTCCCTCGACAGGTCAAAACCTTGTTTTAAAGAAGTTTCTGAAGATGACTTAACTCAAAACTCTCCAGGTTCCAGTACTTATCTCAGTCGCAACATCGTCTTTTACAGATAATGTCCATTCTACTCCTTCGGAGACATCCCATTCTTCGACCTCCACAGAAACGAGGCAACGCGACGGAAAGGCAACTAAAGAGTTATATTGATTTCCATTCCTCAACAACGGGTGATGCACACTCCATCCACAATTACAAAAGCCGGTAGAGCAACTAACACTCCCGTTCTGTTTCTTACTGCGCTGTTACACTAAAACACACATCTCCTTCATTCTTACTTTAATTTCTTCCCATATTCTATGGCACTACCTAGGGGGCAGTGTTGTGGCGAACACAGTGTTAATAAATATTTGCTATATGGTTAGTTACGCTTAGGCGAGTATACAATTATGACAAAGTTTTATTATAAAAGTTGAATATAAGAAAAGTCTCAACATTTAATTGATGACACACAGCAGCCTCTAATGCCCGATTTATAGTCGGTAACTTTAACTTAACATTAACTTAACGTAAAGTACAAATGTATGAAAATGCACTAGAGCATTTATAGTCGCTAACGCAAACTTAACGTTAACTTAACGTAAAGTTCATTTCATTCTATCTTAAAGATTTTGTTAAGGATTTTTTGACGTTTAGTATAAGAACTGAAGAAAACTTCAATTTAATTGCAGGTTTCCATAAAAACAAAATTTTATATATTAAAAAATGCAAAGGGTATAAAAAGAGCGACTTTATAGCCAAATATCATCATGAAATTAATTTAAAAATGAAATTTTAATTTTTAAATTTTGTATCAAATGTTTATTTCGAATTTTATTAATTTAAATTTTGATTTTAAAATCAGTTTGTTACTTTTAAAGAATTGATTGATTTATAAAATTGATTACATAACCAAAATTAATATCAAATCAAACGTCAAAAAATACGTAATTTCTTACCGACTATAAATCAAAATTTTGTAGTGTCTTAAGTAACGGTTGAGTTTAAGTTAACGTTAAGTTAACGTTACCGACTGTAAATCGGGCATAAGACAAATAATTATCTATTCTGCACTGCTCTGTACTGCACTGCTCGAAATTTATAAAATTACACATCAAATTTGACAAAACATTCAAAAAACACGGTGTAATTTTAGTGTGAATATTATTTAGTATTACCATTCTTTAAAATTTTATATAATCTTCAGTTGTCAATTTTGACAACTCACGTGTAAATGTTTTGATTTGAATATGGATTTTGGAAAGAAGCAATTACTTAAATTTGGCTGGAAAGATGGTAAACATTTGAATTATATTAATGAAACAAAGTTTTATTTATTTTTTTTTTCACTTATTTCAGGTGATGGGTTGGGAAAAGATAATCAAGGAATAACAAATTGTATCAAACCTAACTTAAAGTTCGACAATAATGGATTAGGGTTTGATAAAGCTGAAGAATTTAACAATCATTGGTGGGAAAAGGTTTATAATAAAGCTGCTAGTAATATAGAAGTTGATTCAGTTAGTAAGAATGTTTGTGTTACGGTTAAAGATCCAGAAGCTGTAGAGGTAAATATTGCTGACATTTCATTTGATCTTGATAATTTATATTTGAATATTTTTGTGTAGATTACTAACAAAAGTTTTTCAAAAAAAGATTTAAAGAAAAGAAAAAACGGAGAGTATGGTAATTTTGTTAACACAACAACCCTTTCTGGGCTAAAAGAAGAACTTGCACTAGAGCAACAGAAAGAAACTGACATTCCTATACAAATAGAAACCGTTATAAGTGACGAAATGTTGTTTAAAGTTTGTGGAGGACGAACAGCTCATAAGTAAACTAATATAACATAGTTTTTTATTTTTTATTATTTTGTTTTTCCTCAATTTACCCCGTTTAATTGAATATAATTTTTATTATTAAATCTATATATTTCGGGCTAGGCAGAATGAGGAAACAATTTGTAATTTTAAAAGTGATAAGAAGGATTTTTCGAATAATTATTTTAATTTAATCCGATTGTTCTAAAATTTAAAGTAACTTTAAGCTTTTCACTTGATTACCATTTTTTAAGTTAATTATAACATAGTAACTCATGTTAAATTGTATATCGTTTTTTGTTTATATAATTTATGTCAAAATGTTATTTTTCTTATTGTGATATAATTTTTTATTATTTTTATTAATAATCCTGAAGATGGGCCTAGCCCGAAATATATAGATTTAATAATAAAAATTATATTCAATTAAACGGGGTAAATTGAGGAAAAACAAAATAATAAAATATAAAATTTTAAACCCGGCTAAACAAGTTTATAATATGAATAGTTTTTTATATATGTTCTAAAATTATGTTCATTTACAGAGGTGCTCGACATGGACTTAAAATGAGTGGTAAATTAGCAAGACTAGCTCAGCAAGAAGAAGAATATCATCATGGATTAAAAAAGGTAAAGGTTGATAATCCAATCGCGGAAAACGATACAATTATTGTTAAGAAAAAGAAAAAATCTAAAAGGAAAAATTTAGACAAATAAAAGTTGATTGTATTTAAATTATATTTTTATAAAATTATAATTGACCCTTTAAAAATTAAAAACCCTCCAACTTAAGAAAAATGGTTGTGACACTGTACGACATCTTAAATTATAAGATCTTCTAGGTTTCGTTAACTTAGGTTGCAGTGGGAAGTAGGGCGATACGGATTACTAATTTTCAGTTCACCCTGAATATCCCCTAAATCGCCAAGTATAAATTTGACATAAAACAAATTTAATCACTACGAAAATTGCGGACTGACGCAGTTCTTTGTTTCGCTTCTACAAAGGGATAGCCCAAGGGTCTCCTTTTCTGGGGAGGCCTTATGCCCTTGGGGCTTTTCCGTTCTCTAGACACATTACAAATATACAATCTGCATCAAAAACAAATTCAAATATTAACATCGATTCCACAACAGAAACGTTTAACGAGCCGTTGATAATGATTGAAGATTTGTACCTTTCGTCGAAATAGTTGTGATGGTACTTGGTCGGAATCGGGTTCCGATTGCTTCTGGGGGGCAAACCCGTCCATCTTGAGAAGCTACAAATCGAGTTCTAAATAGAAGGCCACTACAAGTCGCTGACGAAGGAAGATTTGTGGTACCTCAACCTATCTGTGGTTCCTGAACCTAGACATGGATCCGGAGGGCTAGCACTACACCCATCGCTACAACAACATTGAAAATTGGGGGGAAGTGCAGTTAGTGTGGGAAACTCTAAAAACGCTATGTTATACCCTTTCTATTATTGTTTCTATTATGTTATGTTATACCCTTTCTGTTGTCGATACCAGAGCTTTATGTAACAATTAAAATTTTTTGAAAAAAAAAAATATTAAAAGAAAAAAAAAAATTTTCCCACACTAACCGCACTTAAGCCGAAAATTGTTCTTAGAAATCACAAACAAAGTTCTTATCCAATTTAGACTACCATTGTCGAATCTATCTGCTGTTGCTATAGTTGATGTAGACTTACGTCGTGAAGTAATCAACTATGTGCAGTCAAATATTCCTAAGCTAATGCTTGAACAAAAAGACATTTACGATCAAATAAAGGGTCAATTACAGGGTCGGAGAAATGTTCTTAGATGCGACAAAAAACTGGAAAAACGTCCTAATTTTTTCTGACACAATTCGTTCACAAAAAACACAGGTTTAACTTCTGCGTCATCCGGAATATCTGCAAAATTGCTACCAGGTGGAAGAACTGCTCTTTTCGCTTTGTAATCTTTCGCTCTGGATCGATCATTGCAAATTTTGCGTCGAATTTTATCGGAAGCAATTAGCTGTGAATTTATTGACTCCAAGAATTGTTCTTATACTATCAAATCAATCCTATCCATGAACAATGGGCGATGGAAGTACTGGTCAAATTTGATATCTCTAACGCTTTAACAATTGACTTCAATAATTGACAAAATTTTATATTTTTCTCATTTGTATGTAAACTATTATCACGTAAACACGTTCAAATTAATAGTTATTTATTTATCTAGAACGAAAAGTGAAACTTTAAAGTACGAGCTAGTTGTTTAAGGCCGAGGCCGAAATTACTAGTGATTACCTTTAAAAACACTTTTCGTTTGAGGTAAATACAAAATTTTATTTCATACTGTAAATTTATTAAAATAAAAAGAAATGAGTTTTAAATGTTGCTCAAAAAGTTGAACTTTAACGTCCTAGGACTTTCTAAAATTTTATAAAGTCCTAGGACGTTAAATTTCAACTTTTTGTACCATAAATAATCCGAAAAATGTCGTTTTAGATATCAGTATGAAATAAAATAATTAATTACAAGTATTCGTACCCAGCTGCAAAACACGCTCGATCAGTTGAGATATTCTCACATCAATTGCTGAAAATTTGAAACGGAAAGGTGCTAGTTGATCTAACCTCGGGACAAATTTCATTACATCTTAACTTCTGCAATTTAGTGACATCAAAAGAAGAATTGGTTGAAAGAGTATTTTCCAATATACAAATTACAACCAACCATAAGAATGCTGAGTAAACGAGGTATTCTTGCGGCCAAAAACAAAGACGTCAGTTACACAAAACTCAGCTTTGCGAACCGTAACCAAGATCACTTGCACGAGGAATGTAACAAATTGCGGGTTCGTGAACATAATGAAGTGCTCACCAAGCAATATCTGTTTGCCTATTTCAAAGAGCACCAGATCCATTGTAGCTCAACTAAGATCCGGTTGATCACGCATTTTAAACAACTACTTGAGCAGAGTTGATCTCGAAACTGTTGACATGGGTCACGCATGTGGGGCGCACCGTACGATGTGGACATTTATTTATTTATTTGTACATGACGGCAAACAGGCCGAGGCCCAATGTATTGCCCAGAGAGAAAAACAAATTGACGGCAGGAGCCATAATGAATAAAAAAAAATTATAAACTATACATACTTGACTATAAACTATATATATACATACAGCCATACTGAAAAAAATACTTAACTATACAACATGACTATAAACTATATATGCGTGTATATAGTACATAGCTACAGACTAGAATTATAATATCAAAGTGATATCAGAATAATAAAAAATATAATATAAGCCAAAGAAAAGAGAAAAAAAATTATTTAAGAATACATATCAACGACAGCATCAAACCAGAGCCAGATTGAGCCGCCATACCCCCTCTACATAATTCATAACCAACAAATGTACACGACAAATATAAGGGGGAGAGATGGATGCTAACTGTAGGCTTACTGGTTTAATAGTTGTCAAAAAAGAATACCATAACATAAGGAAGGAGGGAAACGGAAGTTAAACCATATGGTTAAGTTAAGGGTAGGAAGGAAAAGAGGAAGTGGGAAAAAGGAGCGTCGACGCAGATATTACTAGACCATCGTCAGAAAAAAGAAAAAAAACAGAAAATATGCGGGCAAGCATATTAGAGAGGGTAGCAATAGCGACAAATACAAGTTTTAAGACTAGGCAGTGCCAGAGCAGTTCATAAGGATGAGAAGCTTGGATCTAAAACTAGAGACAGACATATTGATCCGCTTTAGCTTGTAACGATCGCAATAATCGCAAAATAATAATAAAACCAAATTCCTCTTTGTTTTCAATTCAATAGAAATGTATTTCATTAGTTTCCGTTCATTTTTACATTAATAATAATTTTAAAATTTTCTAAAACTTAACTGCTAGTTAAATTTTGAATATACTATAAAAAGCAAACGAACGTACTCAATTTTATTTCCAATTCTAGCGAACAGATGTCGTTGTCGTTATTAATTTTTACTGAATTTTCGATGTTACCCGATTTTTTTTGACATCGGCAGAGGTAAAAAGGAAAATCACATTTTTGATTCATGGCATTCAGTTTTTAACTTTAAAATCAAAAACATTTTTGAATGTAATTTCATTTTCTGATTCGGGTTAAAGGAAAAAAACAATACAGTTTTTTTTTTGATATTGTGTTTTTAATGGTTAACATTATGCAGTGGATCATAATTGTGCGATGTTGATATCCATAGAGTTTTAATTAAAAAAATAAGAAAATGAAAGAGTTAATTTCAAGATATACATAAAATAACTCGTAACATATCAATTAATGTAACATCAAAATGTATTTAAAGTTACTGTATATATTTTAAACGTATCAAATTAAGTTTCATACGCAGTGGATTTTAGCTACTAATTTCATCTAATTTTACATACTCCATATTATAAATTTATATAAACCAGAAATTTTAATATAATAAATGTTGGTTCGTAAAGCAGCTTATAATTTTTATTTGAATTACGAACAAATTGGAATATTCACGCCGCAATGGGGCACAAAAAAATACGAATAATAGTTTTATGTGCCAGAAACCTCGCTCGAAAGGATCTATTTCATGCTGCTGAGTTCTTTTTGGAAATTAAACATTGAAATTAAATTTTGGGAAATAGGACATCACACTGGAAGTGTTCACCAATCAACAGTTTTTTAATTCAAGGTATTTTAAATTATAGATATTAATTTTTGTTTTTCTTTCCTTTGGAATGTCCGGCTAATGTTATAAAAATTTAAGGGATTCCCAAATCCTTGTGTTCGTCTGGGGATAACGCTATCCCGCAGCAATTTTATTTGTGTTACAAAGGTCCAAGTTAACAATAGGCTCCAATCGAGGGCAACTATAATACGTGACGCCGAACCAAAACCGGACCTTAAAAAGTGTAATAACGGTTCTAAACAATTAATATAAAGTTATTCCTGGCGCAAAATTTGCATAAATCATATTTTTTTGGCGTAATTCTTTTATAGAACCGGGTTGGTTTTTTGGGTGAATTGTTTGATAAACCAGTGGGTTTTTTTTATATAATTTTTATATAAATATTAAATATATTGATATATCAAAGATTTGTACTAGGGCGTTTCCAACTGGTTATTTTGGGGCAAAATAATTTTTTTTTTTCTTTTCGGTAATAACCAGTTTGGTTTGTTTTATATTTTTTCTTATAAATACATATATTAAATATATATAATATTTAAAACTTTTTTGGGGATAAACCAGATATTGGTTTTTTTAAATTTTTTCTTGTGTATTTGGAGTGTCCGAATTGTTTGGTTTTTTTTTGAAACCAGTTATTGGTCTTAATATTCTAATAAAAATATTTGGGTTGTTTTAATTTTTTTTGAATTCTTGAGAAATAAGAATATGTATTGTAAAAGACAACAGGGGCAGAGGAGCTTCAATGGTGAAGACGTGGTAGCGGTTCGGTCCCTCTTCAACGGGGTCCAAATTATAAGAAGGGGAAATAGGGAGGAAGAGGTAGGACGGGTCTACAGACCTGTTCTACAGAGAACGAGACCTGGGGATCGAGGTGAGCCAGATCCACATTCGGAACAGATAGTTGGAGACCTCCTGGAACAGCTGATCCAGGATCTCCCTCTGTCAGAGCCGAATGTGGGCTGGCGTGAAAGGAGGAGGATCTCCAGGAATAGGAAATCGACCCTGAAGAAGAGGGAAAGGAATAAGAAGAGGAAGGAAGAGAGTCGCTTGGTCGTGGAGATGGGGTCTTCCTCGACCAAGGATACTCAAGTGGTTGAGGTGGCCGAGGAGGTCTCCATCTCACCGACCACGCGACAGGTAGAGGAGTGGATTGGACCACAGGAGGCTCCTGTTCCTGGTTGTTGGATAAGCTAAGCTTATGCATTGTTTTTTGTTTGTTTGAAAAAAAAACCGTTTTGGGACAGCAATTTTTTTTTGGAGATTGTTTTTTTTGTGCTGTCATTGGAATTTGTTTTTGTACATATTGTACATATTTTTGTAAATAATTTTCTTTTGTATATAATCGTGTACATATTTTTGGTATACTATGGTACATATCTTTTGTATATCCTGTACATATTTTTTTTTATATACATAGTACAATTTTTTGTACATAATGTATATTTATACTTGGTTATATATTGTACATATTCATGGATGATGCAATTAATTTATATATGAAATTAATCGTATGTTTTTTTGATTGTGGTTAAGTCATGTTTTTATGAGTTTTGGGATGTTGTTAACGTGGTAAAAGTTAACATTGACCAAACAGTTTTCAACGGTTTTGTATAAGCTTAAATCTTTCGTCACTACTTTCAAAGTATTATTGGTCTGAGTTTATGGAAGTACAATTGAAAATAATTAATTCCCATCAACTTTATAGAGTGAGCCGGATCCAAATCAATATCTCTACATTTGTCATCATAATGATCCGCGGATGTACGTATACATATCTCGTATGAGTCCATTTTAGCTACCACCATTTTTTTTAAATTATTTTTTATTGCGATTAATTTTAAAAAATGGTATAAATATAGAAACAATTATTCTTAGCTAACATTTATTTTTTGTTTTGAATACAATAAATAAAGCGAAAGATTTAACCTGAACAAATATATTAGAATTAATAATTTAAAGATTAGTAAGCTTAGTTTTAAATGTAGAATAATCGTAATTTTTTTAAATTACCAATTTATTATCTAGTCTGAAGATTAAATTTAATTAATTTCATGTAAAACTTTATTAACACATGTTATATATTTCATGTTTCGATTTAGCATTTTTAAATAGGGAATTGTTTGGATTAGGGATAAATTATGTAGTATTTAGGTTTAATGATTCACTTTCTACAGCGGTAGGCCTAAAAAGCCATCCATAGAGCTTCACTCTTTACCATTGATGTCGTTCTTAGATCGCCTATGGCCACCGGGGTTATGCGATCGAAGAACATTGGTTTCTTCTCTTCATTGGCGAGGGAGTTCTCAGGGACGAGGAGTGGTGTTGCTGTGTTTGTACTTAGGTGCAAACCAGTAGTACCATTCTTTGCTCAGAGGCTTCTTCGGTGTAATGAAGAGAAGAACCAATTGTACTTTGCTTTCAGGATCAGAGGCTTCACCTCATACAAATTCAAAAAAACTTTTCCACTTTTCCATTTAGTTTTTCAATAGACAATTTTTCATAGAGTTTAGGTTTTGAGGTATGGTGCTCGGGAGCGTTCTACAACTTTCGCATTAGGTTTAGTTGTAATTTATTGGTAGGTTAAACAAGCACAACTGGGTCAGTAGAAATGGACCTAGTGTCTAATCGTGACAGTTGTGATTGTTTTATTAGGTTAGGGAGAATCTGTTCTGTAGAATCTGGTCGTTAGGGGCTTTTCTAGTCAGTTCTCACATGCATTGTTGGAGTGGGCTCGCGAACGCGATATTTCAAATTTAAATGAAATGGATATTGTACCATACTTGCTTTTTAAATTGTCTCCAGACGAATCTTGATTTTGGGAATCTCTTATATTATTAAATAAAAATAAAATAAATCAAACAAATTTTTCAAAAATTAAATAAATAAAATTTTTTATTAAATAAAGTAAATTTTCGTAATTAAATAGTTTTAGGTAAATGAATAATTTTTTTAGAATCTAAATAATTTTAGGTAGCTAAATAAATAAATTTTCTTAATTAAGCTTTACGTCAAGACATAAATAAATATTCTTTGTTTTTTAAAAAAATAAATAAATATTTCAAAGTTAGGACGGTGCATCCGATAAATAAACATTCTTTTGAATATTTTTTATTTTTCAATTTTTTTTTAAAAATAAATAAATATTTTTAGGGGTGCTATCGTCAATAACTAATTTTAGGTATATATATATATTTCAGTATATCTGAAATTGAATAAATAAATTATATTTTTACATATACAATATTACAATATTTTGGGAACTTTTGTAAAAGATTCAGTAAAGATTAGCGGCGACAGCGGTTTTTTTTTGTTCTTGTACAAGGGTGTTTTTACAAAAGGTTTTTGTGTTTTTTTTTGAATTGGGGCGTTCGTTGTTTTTTTTCGCATTTGGAATTGGTTTTATTATTGGTGTTGACGTTTTTTTTTATTGTGAATTCTGGATTCTATAAATTTTACCATCAAAATGTCAAGTCACATTGGCGTGGACCATCCGTTCTATGGTTTGGAATCCAGTGAACTGCAGATCGAATGTCTGGTTCGGGGTGTGGATTTTAGAGGGGTCAATTGGGCAGAGGAACTGCGAAACCACGTAAATCATGGTGCAGTTCCAGTAACAGTATCTCATGCGAGAGACTTGGTAGCTGAGTCTCAAACGGTGGTGCAGGCAGCACAAGTTGTTTTAGATCAGGTACGTCGACTTCAACCACCGGTTAATCAGATCTTCTTAGATGGTTTGGCGAATCGAGTGTTGCATTATACAGGTAGGATGAATAGGTTGGGTCCTCGCAATGACTTGCAAGAAGCCCGCACCTACGCTATCTCGCAATTGTCACGCGCTTGGGATATAATAGGATCACTGTCAACACGTCCAATTATACAAAATAAACCAGGAGTATCATCTGCTCCATCTGCTTCACCTGCTTTTCGACCAGGTGAGAGATCCACACCGATCCCAGTACAGCCAATAACTGAGACAATAAATAGTCTGAATCGTACAGACCATCAACAACAGAGACGGTCGGAACAATTACCACCGGCTTATAAAAGAAAAATACTTGCAAATAATATCAATGTGATTGGGGACAACTACATATAAATATTTTCCTGACAACAGATTGAGGTTTATTTAATATATAAAATATTACGTGCAATGTAATATAAAAGTAGTTGAATAAAGTCAATAACTAATGCCATGAAAAAAATTTACTTTGGCATTATATCATGAGTTTTCCATTTCAAAATTGAAATATTTGAAATTTATTGAACCATATTTTATATTCACATAAGGACTCCGTGAGGTTGTCCCAACTACATCCTTCTGTAGCTATATAGATGTTGAATCAATTTCGGAGTTCGATTCGCCATATTTGCCCCCGCGACGAGGTTGAGACAATTGCATTTCGATTGAAAATAGAACATGTTTTTTTTTTTTCAGTGTGTTCAGCCACCGGCTTATTTTCAGCAATCAGGTTTGAGAGCAGAGGACCTTGCAATACCACTATTGGGTCCATCTTTCCAAGCTGAACACATACACAACAATCCAGCATTGGTACAACAACAATCATTAAATTATCCACAAGCTCCACTAACAGCACCACCACCATACAACCAACCTCCTCAGGTATGGCGTGACGCGGCTCCAGCGTTAGCACCAGTGGAGTACCGAGGGGTTCGTGGGAACAATTTGAGTCGTTATGACTCAAATTGGGTTCCAACTTTCACAGGAGATGGTCACTCTCCTGATGTTCATGAGTTTGTTCACAGAGTTGAGGCGGCTGCCAGGAGGGACCGCGTGAATTGGGACGACCTTAGGTCTATCGTTCCGCGGTATCTCAAGGGGGCTGCCGACAGATACTATTTGAACTTAACTCATGAACATGAGGTGGTGACCTATCCAGTGCTAAGGGAGGGACTCCTACAAACCTTCGGTACGCTTACTGATGATAAGGCGATATTGCGCGTTCTTCTGAACCGCAAACAAAAGTCAAAGGAGAGCGTATACGAATATCTAGTGGAGATTGGTTCGTTAAACCGTCGCTTAGCACGTCCATTTGCTGACCGAGAAATGCTAGAGATTGCTCGGGAGGGACTTAGTGTGGAGCTCAAAAATGCTACACTTGCAGCAACAATACATTCTATTGATGAACTTCGGACTCTATGTCAGAAGTTTGAACGTTTGTGGTCCACACCAGTTCCAACCAGAACATCAAATTTAAGAATTAGCGAGGTACAACAAATGGATGATTATGAGGTGGATGCTGAAGCAGAACAACATGGATATATTGATGCGGTGGATTCAACACAGAGACGGATATTGCAGCGACCTAGCATAACATTTGACAACAGTCAACCTGGTCCATCAATATCCAGACAACCAATAGTGTGCTTCAGATGTGGAGTAAATGGTCATCGAGCTCCTGATTGCTCTAAGAATCGGATAAAATTGCACTGCTGGAAATGTAACAAACCGGACGTTATTTACGCAAATTGTTCATATTGTCACCCGTCGGTAAACTACCGTCCGAGAGTACATGCTTCGGGGATGGTACCCTCGGTTCAACATCCAATGAGCCCGAAGAAAACGACGAGAGATGTAGCAACGCAGGACGATCGATCACCACTCAGGAAACCAGAATAAAATCACCCAGTATATTTAATTTCCCATCATTACATCACACATATTTTAGACGTCTTGAACGCAACATTAGATATTGGAGGATGAGGAAATTATTTCGTAAAGCTTGTATTTCATCTATCCTTTCAGAAACGAAGGATCCTCGGCCGCGACTAACAATAAAAATTTTGGACAAACATATTTCAGGTCTATTGGATAGTGGAGCGTCAATCACAATACTCGGAAGGAATTCCTTGGATTTATTGGAATCATCAGGTACAACTTACCGTAAGTACACTTCGTGTATTCGTACGGCAGATGGTACTGCAAATAAAATTTTGGGTTACATCGAAATTCCAATAACTGTGAATGGCTCCACTAAACCAATGCGGTTCCATATAGTCCCTGGATTACGAGAAGAGCTCTACCTGGGCATAGATTTCTGGGAGAAATTCGGTATTGTTCCTTCTTTTGTTAGTGAACTGACTCGCACAGAGCTACAAACTTTTAATACACATAACCTCACCACTGATCAGCAACATCAACTGGATATGATCAAGGATTCTTTCCCGTCATTTGAAGTGTCTGGGCTCGGAAAGACTTCTTTGGTTGAACATGTCATCGATGTTGGTGATAGTGCACCTGTTAAACAGAGACACTATCCCACATCGCCGGCTGTTCAACTAAAGGTCTATGCCGAACTCGACCGAATGCTTCAAATGGGCGTGATCGAAGAGAGTAACAGTTCTTGGTGCTCGCCAGTGGTCTTGGTACAAAAAGAATCTGGTAAAAACAGATTATGTATTGATAGCCGTCGTGTCAATTCACTAACGAAAAAGGACGCTTACCCACTTCCCTTGATTGATGGCTTACTAGGTCGTCTAAATGGCACAAAGTACATTTCCAGTATTGATCTCAAAGATGCTTTCTGGCAGATTCCTCTGGCAGAAGCATCTAGAGACAAGACAGCCTTCACAGTGCCTGGTCGTCCATTGTATCAATTCCGGGTTATGCCCTTTGGATTGTGCAATGCTCCCCAGACAATGTGTCGGCTAATGCACAAAGTGATACCACATCAATATCACGAAAATGTCTTTGTTTATTTAGATGATCTATTGGTAGTCTCTTCCACGTTCCAGGAACATATGGAATTGCTGTCCAAAGTCTCTTCATTGTTAAGAGCGGCTGGGTTAACAATAAACCTCAAGAAAAGTAAATTTGTTCTGAGAGAGGTGAAATACTTGGGATTTTTGGTTGGTGAAGATGGTCTTCGAACAGACCCTGACAAGGTAAGAGCTGTAGCAGAGTATCCAGCTCCATCTACAGTAAAACAGATACGACGTTTACTAGGAATGGCTGGTTGGTACCAACGTTTCATACCAAATTATGCAAGCGTGGTATCACCAATTACAGATTTATTAAAGAAGAGTTCGGGGAAATTGAAATGGACATTAGAAGCTCAAGCAGCCTTTGAAAATTTAAAACGATTGCTGACTACAGCACCAGTATTGATAAACCCTGATTATAATAAAGAGTTCTTTATTAGATGCGATGCAAGTCTGACAGGGATAGGTAGTGTGTTGTATCAGGTTGATACTGACGGACAAGAGTGTCCGATAGCCTTCATGTCGAAAAAACTTAATAAAGCTCAACGAAACTATTCGGTTTCTGAGCTTGAATGTCTTGCGGCAATTCTGAGTGTGAAGAAATTCAGGGGCTATGTTGAAGGTCACCGATTTACAATTGTGACTGATCACTCAAGTCTGAAGTGGCTTATGTCACAGAAAGACTTGAGTGGTCGTCTGGCTAGGTGGAGCCTAAAACTCCAACATATGGATTTTACAATTGTCCACCAAAAAGGTACCCAAAATATAGTCCCTGATGCTCTATCTCGTCTTTATGACGATACACACGAGGAATTGACGGAAGCATTAACACATCACATTAACGACATCAAAATCGACAATGAAGGTTATCGGCACAAGGAATATACGGATATGATAGCTAAAGTTCAATCATCTCCTAAGGACTTTCCATCTGTTAAAGTCGTGGATGATAAGCTATACATACGTATTGAGCCAAGATCTGATGCAATACCCAACGATGTTCCTGTGTGGAAACTCTGGGTACCAGAACCGATGACTTCAAACATGATTCAGAAACATCATGATGATAGTACTGCTGCTCATGGAGGTGTTAAAAAGACTTTAGAATTACTTCGACGTCTTTATTATTGGCCGGGCATGGCGTCACAGGTACACAACTATGTTGTGTCCTGCGACACATGTAAACAAACAAAAGCCACGAATCAGATATTGCGTCCTCCGATGCAATATCAATTCGAAACAGCACGTCCATGGCAGAGAGTCTATATAGATTTTTTGGGACCGTATCCTCGTTCTACACTTGGGAATACGGTGTTATTGATAGTTCTGGATCATGCTACGAAGTTTGTACTACTGAAACCACTTAGAAACGCAACTTCACCGAAGGTGAATGCTTTTCTAAGGAATGAAGTGTTTCTTACATATGGGGTACCAGAGTTTCTGCACAGTGACAATGGCAAACAGTTCACTAGTGGGAACTTTCAAAATCTTTTGTCAGATTTCGGCATTAAACACATTAGGACCGGTGTTTATAGTCCTCAAAGTAACGCGTCAGAGCGGGTCAATAGGTCAGTTTTAGCAGCAATTCGAGCGTTCATTAAAAGTCAACACACCAAGTGGGATTCACAAATTGGTGAAATCGCATATGCACTGCGGGCTGCAGTACATTCTGCTACCAAGTACTCACCGTACTATTTATTATTTGGTCAACATCCAATATCGGATGGAAATACTTACCAATTGTTGAGATCACTACACCAGCTTGGTGAAGATGCTGGTGAGGAATTAGGACGCTCTGATCATTTGACTCTGCTTAGGAACCGGGTTCAACAAAATTTAAAAGCAGCCTTCAAAAAATCGCAACATCAGTACAACCTGCGATCTAAACTACGGACTTTTCAACCACAACAACGTGTGTTTGTACGGCAACATCATTTGAGTGACGCTACCAAAAAATTCTCGGCAAAATTGGCTCCAAAGTTCTTACCTGCAATGATTAAGACTAAGATTGGAAATGTACTCTACGAGTGCATAGATATGAGCGGTAAGAATCTTGGAGTACATCACGCGAAAGACATCAGGGAATGATGTCTTTTCGTTAGGTAGGGTTGTTCCTCTGGCTGATTGTCGTCTCTGGGGTTCACATCTTCAGGTCATACTTACTGGTTGTATCGGGGTGTCCATGGTGCTGACGTTCGGATGGATGGTCGGTCTCAATACTCAGTGAAGTCCTTAAGGACTTCATGAGTGTTGGAACCGGTCGTCGGTCTTGACGCCAGTGACGGTGGGTATCTCGATCCCAGATACAATTTAATAAGTGGAAGTAGTTCGGTGGTTTTCTGTCATGGAGGGGATGGCGACGTTTTTGTGATTTCAAGAGTAGAAATCTTGATTTTTACCTTGAATTCATGGTGTAACGATCGCAATAATCGCAAAATAATAATAAAACCAAATTCCTCTTTGTTTTCAATTCAATAGAAATGTATTTCATTAGTTTCCGTTCATTTTTACATTAATAATAATTTTAAAATTTTCTAAAACTTAACTGCTAGTTAAATTTTGAATATACTATAAAAAGCAAACGAACGTACTCAATTTTATTTCCAATTCTAGCGAACAGATGTCGTTGTCGTTATTAATTTTTACTGAATTTTCGATGTTACCCGATTTTTTTTGACATCGGCAGAGGTAAAAAGGAAAATCACATTTTTGATTCATGGCATTCAGTTTTTAACTTTAAAATCAAAAACATTTTTGAATGTAATTTCATTTTCTGATTCGGGTTAAAGGAAAAAAACAATACAGTTTTTTTTTTTGATATTGTGTTTTTAATGGTTAACATTATGCAGTGGATCATAATTGTGCGATGTTGATATCCATAGAGTTTTAATTAAAAAAATAAGAAAATGAAAGAGTTAATTTCAAGATATACATAAAATAACTCGTAACATATCAATTAATGTAACATCAAAATGTATTTAAAGTTACTGTATATATTTTAAACGTATCAAATTAAGTTTCATACGCAGTGGATTTTAGCTACTAATTTCATCTAATTTTACATACTCCATATTATAAATTTATATAAACCAGAAATTTTAATATAATAAATGTTGGTTCGTAAAGCAGCTTATAATTTTTATTTGAATTACGAACAAATTGGAATATTCACGCCGCAATGGGGCACAAAAAAATACGAATAATAGTTTTATGTGCCAGAAACCTCGCTCGAAAGGATCTATTTCATGCTGCTGAGTTCTTTTTGGAAATTAAACATTGAAATTAAATTTTGGGAAATAGGACATCACACTGGAAGTGTTCACCAATCAACAGTTTTTTAATTCAAGGTATTTTAAATTATAGATATTAATTTTTGTTTTTCTTTCCTTTGGAATGTCCGGCTAATGTTATAAAAATTTAAGGGATTCCCAAATCCTTGTGTTCGTCTGGGGATAACGCTATCCCGCAGCAATTTTATTTGTGTTACAAAGGTCCAAGTTAACAATAGGCTCCAATCGAGGGCAATTACAAGCTCCTGCGCAAGGCCGTTAAACAGCTTAGTTCTAAACGAGTACGACAGAGCACTGGTGTTACAGCATATGGACGGAATGGTAATTAAATACAACCGAGTTGACGAGGACTGACGAAAACACAAAACATTAACAAAGAACCCATATAGGAACTGCATTAATAACCGAAAAATAACAGACATACACAAATTACGCAAAAAGAATTTGCCGCAAAGAAAGAAAATCAAATATGAAAATGCAAGGGTGCAATATTAAGCTTATATGACGATACCACTGCTGATCACCCAACAGATCAAGAATCAGAACACATGACAAAAGACTAAAACATCAAATTGACAACTCTTTAGATTAATAAAGAACAGCAATTTACAGTTTAGCAAATTAATTGGGTGAAAAATCAGTTAGGTCGGAAATTTGATCAGGAATGAATTCAAGCTGCACGTTTCAAAGATAGATCCATCCAGCAGATTAATTGTGATAGACGCATAACCAACCTTGTAACCAAGAATAAGTTTATCCCTTTTCAATACGCGAGAGCGCTTAGCAAGATCAGCCAATAGAGGTGGTAAATTATCGTTGAAATGAACAGTGCCCCTTAGATTCATTTCAGGGAAGATATCATGAAGTTCAACTTTTTTATCGAATGATATGACTTCATGACGCAATCCCTGGTCTGAATACTAGAGAAAGAAATTAGTATCGAGGATTTTTGTCTATTTTCTATTTAGCCAGCGATATGATGATAACATTGACATTTCAAAACTATGGTACACATTTTTAAAAGTACGCAAGATCGCATCAGAGAGATCAGTATAAGAACTAGGTAGGAATACCAGAGACAATAATATCGCTTCGCCTTTGAGCTCTGAGAAGCTTAAGACTCTCAAGCTGGACTTTGGAAAGATCTAACTGGAAATTGTCACTAGCATGCTGGAGGGAGGCAAGTGAACTCCGGAACGGTGCCATTTGCGCATCGACATGCGTGGTCATTGCGGTAGCGTGATTAGATTTAAAAGACTCGAACTCACCTGAAAGAGCTAGATGCTCCTGCTGTAAGGTAGATAAGTTGGTCTTTACAGAACCAAGATCACTACGAAATGCTTGTATATCTGATTTCATATCAGCGGACAATAATTCAAGCGAAGATAGTTTACTTGCATTTGCTTTTATATCTGACTGCATATCAGCAGACAATAACTCAAGAGAAGATAGTTTACTAAGAATAAGTCCAATTTTTGAATCCAGAGAACCAAACTTGTTATATATTTTTAAACCCTGGCAGAGCAAGGGCTAGATTTATCACTACTAGCCTTTGAAAAATCGTGTTTAGAGAGACCAGTGCACGCCTGGTGCAGCACACACACGCATCGCACAAAATAGAATTAGAACTATTGGACAAGGACTTGGCACAAGAAGAACACTTGGTAAAGTTTGGCATGGTTATGGTAACAAAAAAAGAAAGAAACCAGCAAGCCCACAGTACACAAAAAAAAAAAAGCACGAGTGGCAATACCGTCACTATGCAAGAAGGTAATCGACTAGGCTAAGCGGCCGTATGGCGACTCAATTCATAAACTTCCGCTGTATAAACATGAAAGAAAAAAAGAAAATTAATGAAATCAAAAACTATACATAACGGAAAAAACAATAAAAAAAAAAAAAATAATACCGACTGGTGAATGTGATGGTGCTCAACTTGGATAGTTGATGTATGGTTGATGTCCCTCTACTATTTTTTAAAGATAGCGATTAACTGTGTAGTTGAAGACTTGTACTAGTTATTGATAAAAAGAGGATCTCAATTCCTCAGTAAGAAGTTGATTGCAGCGTGAAAATTGCTGTATTTATTCAAATGTCCTGAAAAATCAACCAACCTGACGAACGATTTGTGGTACCATCCAAAGGCAGTAGCAGAGTTTCTGAACCTGGACATGGAGCCGGAAGATTAACGAACTTAACAATATTATTCAGTTTAACAATATATTCAAACCGAACAGATTTGGACAAAATCTGACCGACACATATTTTATTTGGCTGAAATTTTTTTTATGGGTTTTATATCGAAAAAGAGATATACGTGTTCCGAGGATTTTTTTTTTATTTGTAATATATAGCGGTTCTAAATTTCGAGAATTTCGTGATTTTTGGCTTGACTTGAATTTTCAAATATTCATAACTTCGGTTTTATTAAAGATAGAAACCTGCAGCCAAATTCTGTAATTGTGAAGCGGTGAAGTAATAAATTTTTTAATGAAAAGAAACGAAGAAATTTTTATCACTTCACCGCTTCACAGTTACAGAATTTGGCTGCTGTAGTTTGTTTTATTTTAAAGTAGTTTACAAAAAAAAATTAAAATGAATAAAAGCTATTAACAATTTGCTATTGTTATAAACAAATAAAATGTTCAAATCGATCTGTAGTCATTGCCTCACCCACGAAATAAGTTTTTAGTACGATTATCGTATTCTACGTTTCATTTCCTATAAAAAAAAGTATTTTTAATTAATGGAAAAAATGATTTTACTGTTAGAAATAAATAAATTTATCGAGCGCGGGACGGCAAAAAATTTCATATATGGGACATACCGAACAGACTAGGACAAAATGTGACAAAGACATTTTTGATTCAGCTGAATATTTACGGGTTCTATATAAACAAAACGATATACTTGTTCGAGGAATTTTTCTTTTAAGGGAAATAGAGCGGATCTAAATATCTTTTTTTTCGATATAAAACCCATAAAAAAGACTTCAGCCAAATAAAAAATGTGTCGGTCAGAAAGTTGTTTGATTGGTACCCATATACTGCTGTGGAAAAAGATGAAGCTTTAATTATCCAACAAAATGTTTGTATGCATTCAATCTGCTAGGGATGCCACCGTATGTACTGCAATTAAAATTAATTGAAAATTCAAAGTGATGCAACTGATTTTCACATGGACAACTATGTGCTGAATGTTCTAGGGTTGACACCCGAGTTTGAAGGACCAGGGTTCCGATTTCTATTCAGGTCAAAATGTTTTTCAATAAAACAATAATAGCTATCTACACTCCGGGGCACTCTGAGCTGATCACCCAGGTAAATAATAATCGATTAAAACTAAGTCTTCTACTGAAACTCAATCAAAATGGATTGCATTGTTAAAATTATTATAGGTGAGGGACACTTGAAGACATATTATGCTCCAATATAAAACAAACAAAAATTACTAATTTTTGTAGGCCAACAACCACTATTTCGTTCGCGTCTGAGTTTTAACTTAACCAATCATTAATCATCTTATAAATTTAAATTAAAGATTTATGTGTATATGATTTTTGTTTGTGGTTATTTTTTTCAATTACTTAGGATTTTATAAAATATTTCTTAAGGCGGCCGGTTTTATTTTGGTTCAAACCTCTAATTTTATTTTGATTCTTTGGAAAAAATATTTTTAATAATAAAAGCGGCCGTTAAATAAATACTTTACAGACTCTCATTAGTACGTAAAGTAAGGACATGTTTTGTTGTACAGAAATGAATTAATTTTATGAACGGTGCTTTCTTTGAGAAAAGGTTTTAGGAAAGGATATTTAAATAATAAAATCCCATAATATATATTTATGAATTTAATTAAAATAAAATTAATTTATAACATAATAATAATATAGTTAATTGCTGTTAGTTTGATTTCTACAATACATCATGAATTAGGATTTTTTTCTTTAACAATTATAAATATATAACATAAATAAACGATTTTTAATTTCTTTTATTTTTTATTATTAAAATAAATTTAATATAAAATATATTTTTTTAAACTGATTTTTAAAATAAAATCAAAAAATAAAATATAGAAATATATATTTTTGTCTTTAATTCGTTTTAATTATATATTGCCATAAGCTTATTAACTATTTATTGAAGATTAAAATAATTTTGGTTTAAGAAAAATATTTATTCTTTAAATTGGTCGAGTTAGTTAATTAACTAATTTTTACTAAACTAAACGATTCGGGTGTGTCATTTTTATAAGCAGTTTTTTGTAGAGTATCATGATCGCTGATGAACTCCAACCATGATATTTAATTTATACTTTTTATAACAAAAATTTTTGTTCCTATTACAAAGAGAGGCACCAATTGTTTCATTATGGTTTTGATTTCGTTTTCGTTTATTGTTGAATAATTTCGAATCCATAATTAAATTAGAAAAATATAATTAATTATTCAATAACAATTTTTTTTCTTATGAATCTATATTTATATAACAAAAAGCTTGACGGTTTACGAATGTCATTTTTTTTTATTATAAAATGTTAATCTATAAAATATTTGAAGTAAATGCGTGAAGAATATCTTTTAAATTTAATTATTTTTAAGATCACGTTATTTAAAAGTAGTTGTAGTTTTTCGTATTCTTGAGTAAGTAGCTGTAGAAAGATGTAAGAATTTTTGAGATATTTGTCTGATAATTTCATAACTCTAAAATTGTTGCAAAACTAAGAAAATAACTTCAAAAAAATATGTTGATTCGGTTATGTACACCAATGTTTTGAGCAAGTTTGTCTATTTTCTTCAAAGAAGAAATCGGTCAACGATTATTCATAATATTTGTATATTAAAAAAATATATAAAAAACTTAAGTCAGTTAAAAAAAAGAATAGTTAACAATGTGCTCGATGATAATATTACGCTTTCGTAACAAAGCGATATTGTGCTGTTCTAAATATACTTTTAATAAATAAAATTATATACATATATGATATAACAAAAAATTTTGCAACAATTCTAAAATAAAGTAGATCATTAAGCAAATTTCGTATATGCCAAATTAAGTTGTTCTAGTAAAATAAAGGTTAGAACCGTGTGTGGACCTAAACGTGCGAAATATGGTGTGAAACCTTTCCATAACGAAAAGAAACCTTCTTTTTTGGCAACTTGAGTAAGAACGTCAATTGAACCTTTATACAATAGTTTACCATCGGGGCCCGGGCGCTGGTTTTGGATACGTGTTTTTGCTATATCAATTGGCATTGATGCTATCGTTGTCACCAATCCCGAAAACATGCTTGCTGTAAAATGAAGTTTTATGCCTTCGACAAAATAGTCTGTTGTTAGGAGAAGTTGTTTCGCCTGAAATCAAAGAGAATTTTTTTTTAAGTGAAGAAGTTAAATTTTAAAATAATTTAATTAATTATAATAGATGTAGCAAAATCGGATTAAACACTGTCGATATAATGTAATAGTTGAGAATTTGATTTTTCGTAATTTTCTGAATGATTTTCAGATGAGCACCTGCAAAGCAAAAGTAGTATGGAACACTTATGCAAACTTACCCAGATATTATCATCAGAAACCTTCGACACCATTTGCTCAATTACCATTGTAAAAGAGTAAAGGGATGGGACGTTGATGGTTAAGAACAAAACTACGGAGACTGCAACAGAACTAAACAACATGAAATTGGAAAGAATATACGAAGAATAAGAGAAAAAACTTTAAAACCTTCGGTGACAATATCTTCACAACATCCAACGGGGTTGGGACAAAATCTTCGCTTAGAAGATTTAACACGACTTTTAGGGAGGGCGATGAGCTGCGGGCGGCTCTTCAAGGAAACTCACGTTTCGGGCAGTAGTACATGCTCAGTAAATGTGAATAAACCCAAGACTGGAGGAGAGTGGTTCCTGATTATTTGTAGAGAACCGCATTAGGTGGTCTATAGACATCAGCCTTACGAATTACGATTCATCAGGAACAGACAAAATAGTTTTCAATCTCATGAAGAGATACCCTATGTGGATGCAACCGCACTTCTTAGGCATTTTCAGAAGCAATCTTTCAGTTGAGCATACTTTAGAATGAAGTTGCTCTGTTGACTAGGGAATCGGGAGGTAGGCATCAACAAATTGGAATTTACTGTTGGTGCCTTTCAAGACGTAAAAGAAGTGTTCGACAATACCTCCAATGGAGCCGCATGAAAGCTCTCAATGAAAAAAATGTTGGCTGCGCCACAACTGATTTAGTTTGTTGTATTCTGAGCACTGAAGTAGCAGACAATAAGACAAGTGATAATACGTTTTGAGTTTTGACACCACCGAAGGAGGTCCGTAGGCACTGCATCAAATACCTGAGGTACGCGGATGATATAGTAATTCATACCGTGGTCGAGGTGACACTCTGTAAAATTGTACAGGGGAAACTTAATATGGTAAGTACTTGGTGAATATCTGTGGGACTGGAACTCAATCTTAGTAAAACTACGTCGATCCAGTTCCTAAAGATAATAAAACTCAATATATGTCCTATCTTTATGAGTTTCCTTCGTCCCAAGTTCAATTGTAGAAATAAATTCACCCAGTAATATTGATGTTACATCGCATCACACCCAGTTACAGTCATTTTTTTTTATGTTTCAGTTTTGTTAATCACGCAAAACCTCATTTAGTTAAATTAAAGTTTTCCCACACCTTGTTTCTTTTTCCAAATTTAATAAAAACATGTGTCTTAACTTCAGTCTAGACATATGCTATATATAAAATTTCTCATAGCTCGTTTTTGCAGTATATCAAAACCCCGATATAGAAGCCTTCTTCATTTTTTAGCACAGTAAAAATCGTGAACTTGTAGCGCCATTTTGATATTAAAACTCAATATAAAAGAAATTCAAAAAATCGCCATAACGCTCATAACGCCATCTGGAAAAATAAAACTCCATATAAAAAAAAATTCAAAAACATTTAACAAAAACACTAATCCAATTTTTTGCATATGGCAATGTTCATTGTTTATTGCAAATGGCGTGAATGGGTAGGGCTATGATATATCGGGGGTTTTGAGTATATGCAAAAATTTATTCTAAAACCCTGAAATTTTCTATTTTTTTTTCTCGATTAGACTGAAGTTCATGTCGTTTTCGATTGAAGAACTTGTTATGGTCCAAATACATGTGCAGAATTGTGCATGCAGCGAAATTAGAACATGTGTTATATGAGAGCAATTACATGTAAATTCTGCATGCAGAAATATTCTGCAAGATATCTCTAATTCTAATTTCGCTGCACAGAGGCAGTGCTACCACAATTTAAAACCCAAAAACTACTTGAAAACTCAGATAAAAATGGATGATTTTGACATTTTGTTTGAAAATGAATTATTTTTTTTATAACTCAAATAAAAATGAATGATATTTTTTTGAAAATGAAATTATTTTTGTAATGATTATTTGTTTATAAAGATATTCAAATATTCTAAATAATCCAAATTATAAAATAATTAAAACTAATATTGTTAATAAATAAATTTTTGGGAAAGGATTATCGGAAACAGCAGCCAAATTCTGTAATTGTGAAGCGGTGAAGTGATAAGTTTTTTAATGAAAAGAAACGAAGAAATTTTTATCACTTCACCGCTTCACAGTTACAGAATTGGGCTACAGTGGTATATGTTATTTGAACTTAAATTTTAATTTAGACATAAACGTTTTTACAGGCAACGATTCAATTATTTTTTTCTATTTTTTAATTAAAAAGATAGTTTTCTTTCACTTTCACAACCTTCACTTATAACTATTTCATAATACGTAAGAACACGAACTGTCATTGTTACGAAAATTCTGCACTTCAAATATATAAAAATTCTGCACATCTATTTTAGATGCAGATGTGCATGCAGCACTGCGTGCAGACTTTCTGCACATGTATTTGGACCATTAGGGATTTGAATATTTAATTTTGTGGAAATCAAATTATGATCTGATCCACCTAAAGGCTCTGATACCTTAATTTGTACCAAGCACGGATCATTTGTCAAAAACAAATCAAGTAAGTGACTAGTTTGTCCATAAATTTCAGGAGCCCTTGTTGGCTGGTCAACTGTTGAAAATTATGATATATAGCAAACAGCTTAGCCTGTTTACCAATCTCATCTGTTGTAGAGCTGAAAGTGAGCCATTCGATATTGTGGCCATTAAAGTCACCAAGAACTATAAATTTGACATTAGGATAATCGTTTGACCCAGGGGTGGTCAACCTTTTCGACCAAAGAACTAAATTTTTCCCCCAAACGAATGGCGATCAACCAAATGAGAATAATTGGCGTGCTAGTAAAATGTAGTAATTCAAAAAATGGTTTTCATTGAAAAAAAATTCTTTATTTAATGAGATGATTGACATTGAATATCATCAGCTATTTTTGAGTATTTGGGTTCATAATTACTTTCAGCTAAACGTAAGCAATCATCAAGATAATTTTCAGTCATACGTGTACGGTATTTATATTTTACATAATTCATATAAGAAATGACGATTCACATAAATATGTGGACCCAAAACATGAATGCATTCTAAGATAGACATCTTTTAAAAGTGGATATTTTTAATGGAAATAAAGTTCCATATATCAAACTGATCAAACGATTTCAAGCCAATGTCGCTTTATAATTCAATTAATATGCATTTCTAAGCTACCTACATCCATACTAAATGTTTTTTCAATTAGTACAACCATATTTTCTATATTTATTTTTTAAAATGGTGAAGTTAAAAATGAAGTAATTGGACGAAGTACTTCAAAGTCTACAAATCTTAGTTTAAATTGCAGGAAAATACTTTCCAAAATATTACTAAATTGTTGGTAATCACACATTTCTATAGTTGACTTCATTTCGTCTGTTAAATTCGAAAAATGAAATTTAATCTTCCAATACCTAGTTTTTTTCAACTGTTCTTATTAGTCGAGAAAACTATTCAGAAACCTTTTCATTTAGCTAAACGAGTCCTTTCAATAACTACAACTGAAACAACCTAATATTTTCCAACCCTATTTCCAACCCCTTTTTCCTATTGATCCATAATACTTCTATAATTAGTGATATCTAACATGTAATAGCCTGATATTTTCCACCCGTTTCTATTATTTGGAAGTACCTGAATCTGGATTCACTCAGAAACATGCTCTTCAATGACCTTGCAGCGAAAGGAGCACATCCTAATTTTAGACTTTGCTCTTTGTTTCTAGTCAAAAGTGTTTCCCATATTATGTTTTTTTAAAATGTAGTCAAATGTATTAGTCACTGGGCTCACGCGTATTTCATTTGATGATTACCACATATTTTATACTTCGTAAGGCGCCTGTCCTTGACGAGTACGAAAACTTATGTTCTGCCATTTCTCTCGATTCGGCCGCTTTTTCGTTCGGTAAGCTCCGAAAAATGCCGATTGCCCTCGATCTTGTAAATTTGCTACTACAACTTTTTTTTCTAACTATGCTGAGTGGAAATTTGTTTCAAAACACGTGGGTAGCCTTGTCCGACAAAAATTTGTCTCCTTCTGTCGTGTCCGACAACCCGAACATGTCAAAATGTCAATTGTCGAACTCAACAATATCAAACACATTTTTGTGTTCTAAATTCCATTTAATTTACTTAAAGATTTTTTTGACACACTTATAATTTAATAATCAAACTCCTTGTTTCACCTACAGATGTCAACCATCAACGTTATCCCCACATTTAAAGCTACTAATTATTATCACTCAAAATATACATTTTTAAGCTAAACATTATGCAACACTTTTTTTTGACGCACTTAAAGATTTTTTGATACACGCATGCCTCTCTGCATTAACGAAACATATAGTTAATTCGTAAGCTTTAATTCTTGTTTACCGTTGATAAACATACAAACTCCATCGTTTTTTGTAAATGAGTGCTATCGTGTTTGTCAAAATCTAATTTCGCCCCATGTCCATTGATAAAATTGTATCCGTAATATAAAGTATAAAAAATGCAGGAACAAATAAATAGTTATTAAAATGTTTCTACATTGAATTAAATGTTATTCAAAACCGTGCTTGACGAGAAAATAAAAAGTTAAAACACTCATATTGCAACAAGAATATTATTTTTATACGAATATAACATAAATAAAAACAATCAACCAAAGTAGGCTATTTTCCAACATTAAAATACCAATTGTCAAAATTTCTGTTGACAGAATTCTATCAACAGAAATTCTGTCGACAGAATTTAAGTGAATGAAACCTTTGAACAATTATGTCACAGATTTAAATGAATCGACAAAAATTCCGATCAAAATTCTGTTGGATGTGGTCAATTCTGGCAACAGAAAAAATTCTGTCGACAGAAAAATAGCCTAGCAAATCCAGGCTTCAGCTAAACTAAATACTAGATTTCAACAAAACTATTTATATGGAAAAAGAAACTTCTCGCGATCGACTTAAATTTTCTTCGCGATCGACGCGTTGGGAACACCTGGTTTAACCTATCTATCTTTTCAGATAGGTCGTCAAATAACTTTATGCTTTCTGGAGAGTTGGGTGAACAATATAGTCCAAAGACAAACAACGTTTGCTTAGGACAACTAATTTTTAGAGATACCATGTTGTGAAATTTAGTATTTAACTCGAAATTTTTAATTCTCACATATGGATTGGTATCCCTAACATACGTACAAACACCATGCTTGAAGTAAAACGATGATTCAAGGTCATAGTGTGGAAAAATATATTTATTTTTATCCAGAGTGGAAACTCTTGCACAGATAATTGTTTCCGTCGAAAAAATAATGTCAGGTCAGGACACTCTCCAGATAACAATAAACCGAAATAAGATTGACATTCAATCCTCTTGCCAAATTCGATCAAATTCTTTTAATTCGATAACATTCGTGTTATCACCTTTTTCAATTATGCTGTTTCATCGATCGCTACATAGTTCAATAGATCGATTGTCAATCTTTTGGTTCTGAAAACGTACTGCTTGATGTTTCTATTAATATAATGCTCATTAAAATTTGTCGATCGCTTAAGTTTTGTTGATTTATTGTCAGTTTCATTTAACAACCTGTTTATTTAGACGTATTTTGCGCACATGATGCTACCATTGACTGAATAGAGTTTATCCATCAGCAACGCTGATGATATGACTGTCCAGTAGGCATGACCAGATATGTATGAACAATTTTCAAACCATCTTTTTCTTCGCTCCCACCGGCTAATTATGTTCCTTTTGACTCGAAAATGAAGTGTATGCAGTTTTACTGAAATCGGAAAATAATTACCCACCGCGCAGTGGCGTCGGAGATAAGAAAATTAGCAGAATAATAGGATTTTTTATTTTTATCAGATATAATTATCTTAAAACATAATATATCTCATAATTTTGATTTTTTTATTAAAAGCTAATTAATTAACGATTCTAACGAGCCTAAGTATGTAGAAATCGATCTTAGAAAAGCGATTTATCTTAATTTTTCTTCTTACATATACGAAAATTCACTAATTCATAATAATCTTTTTTCAAAGAAAAAAATTAATTTTTATGGTTAAATTTATAATAATTTTTCATTCAAAAGCAACATTTTTCCAAAAGAAATCAATAAATTAAATTAGATTTATTGTATGATGGGTATTTGCATCTGTAGTTTTCGACCACCTGAATGGTGTATTGCGTACCTTCCTCGTCTTTAGTTAGACTGCTGTTGTATTCCGTGTCATCAACTTAACACCGAGTTCGGCGGTATCATTAACAACATGCAAACTTTGGCAAAACAACGTGGCTTTGACGAAATCCTCATTCCGATGGGTCATGTAGCAAAAAATCAATACAAATTCTAAATCGATTAAAAAAACTCTGACTTTTTTCTGTGACAAAATCACTAATGTTCTTATTAGCAAAAAGTTGCATATGTTTGACTGCGTCAAAATCTTTTTTGCGAGTTTGGGGTGCGATGGAGTTTGGGGTTTTGAACCATTTTTCGTTTTTCATCAAACGAAATCTCTGGGTCGAAAAAAGCCAAGCCAATATTTGCTTCCGTTATATAGTGAAGATGATAACAAATTTTGCTCAACATTTCTTCTGAAACTCTTTGGTCAATTTTGATGAAATCCAAGTCCTGATATGCGGCTGCTGTTCCATCTATGCATTTGAACCCTATTTTTACATACAACATAATCAGAAAAATGCAAACGTCTCGAAAAAATGCAAACGGCGTGACTTGTCGGACCTGGGCGTTTGAATTTGTAATTCTCAATGGTGTCGCCAAGAAAAATCAATGTAACTTCCAAAATTTCTTTATATTCGCTGCGTGGGTGTGATTTTTCCAACTCTTCATGACAAAAAATTACTAGAGCTTCTCACGAGTGTTTTAGAATTTTGCTTCCCAGTTTTTTGTCCGATATTCCATTTTTGAACATTGTTGGATTAATTTTACCATCGTCCCATGCCTTCTGAAGTTTGTTGAACAGATAAACATCGGGTGCTGTGGTCTTTCCAAATTTGAGATCATAAACAGCCCGTAATTAAATCCCCTGTATGTGATGACGACATGGGAATCGAATCAAGTTGTAGCCAATCTTTTTTTCCACCTTTTTCTGGTCCAGCGTTACTTGATGTCGTGTCGTAACACATGGCTTCGACTTTATCAGTAAGATCCTATTCTTCAAGGCATTCATATATCGCATTCGCAATCGATAAGCCGCTCTGTTCTTTGCATTATGGAACCGTTAATAACTTCTCAATATTACCAAATGTTACTATGGTTGGCAAACGATCTACTTTACCATATCCAGTTAATTCTGCTAGCAATGTATCCAAAAATAAAAATTTGTGTCACTCAAACAAAGTCTAAATCTAACATAAAAATTTATTTTTTCTGAATTTTCGCAGAAATTTTTTTTTTGGATTTAAGAAGAAGAAATTCGATAAAAACGCTTTCCTACGATCAATTTCTACATACTTAGGCTCGTTGGAATCGTTAATTAATTAGCTTTTAATAAAAAATGAGATATATTATATTTTAAGATGATTATATCTGATAAACATAAAAAATCCTATTATTCTGCTAATTTTCTTATCTTCGACGCCACTGCGCGGTGGGTAATTATTTTCCGATTTCAGTAAAACTGCATACACTTCATTTTCGAGTCAAAAGGAACATAATTAGTCGGTGGGAGGGATGAAAATAACAACTTCATAAGTTAGGTCATGTCTACTGTCCAGGTATCACCTTGGACAGTCATATCTTACTGTTATTCCCAGTTGATAACTCACGTTTATCCGTATGCCAAAGCAGAAACTAGAGTATGCGAGGTGTCATACCCGTAGATCAAGAAATAAAACAATTACAAATCAACATAAAACGATCTCATCAAGCGAGAACATAAATAATAATTTTTAAAAAAAATTATCGATGGGCTGTCTCAAAACCAAATTAAAAAGAAAATTTTGGCTTTAATCAAAGTACACCTTCAACAGTTTCTCAAAACAACAGGGCTTAAACAACTAAAATTGGTTGGCGATGGGAATAATTTATTGAATCAAGTTTACCGTTAAAAATAAATTAGTTCCTAGATATCAACTCAAATTTATCAACAAATAATTAATAAAATCAACCTACTTGTGTATAAGAAGATAATTGCGCCATATTTACAACCATAGCACGTCCAATTGTTGGTACACAACCTTTCCACAATGCTAATACACCTTCTTCTCTCGATATTCGCAGCAAAGCATTAAAAACACCAGAATAATTCCTTCGTTCAGTAACTGGTAAACGACCATCAGCAGTCATACGAATTAAAGACAATTCAGCCGGAGTACCAACAAAAGCACCAATAGCTCCAGCTACTACACCCATTGCCATAGATTCAAGTAGTTTTGGGGTTTTTTGATATGTGTCTATAAACTTTTCATTTAATTGAGTATAAACTCCTAACCGTGTTGTTGTATATGTCGCTTGTCGTAATAATCCAGCACCTAAACCTTTATAAATACCTAAACCTTCATTTTTTAAAATTTTCGTTAATGCATCAACAGTGTTTTTATATTCTTTGGCTTGTCCACCAATACCAGATATTTGCATTCTTGTTTTTACTAAATCTAATGGTTGAACGACACATGTAGCACCCATTCTAAAATATATAAAAAAAATTTAAACTTAAAATAAACAATATTAATAGTGCAAATTGGTAAATATTACATAACTTTAAATTTATATGTAAGACATGACGACAACTAATTCTACTTATTTTATATAATTTGATTTATTGATAAACATAAAATCATCAACGTATTATTTCGTTCTCATAACATGACATTGAAAGCCGTTTCAAAGTATGTTTTAATTCGATTTTGATGAGATTTAGTTTTATTTTATTTCTGTATTTTGAACTTCTAAACCTACTGATAAGTGATAAGATTGTGTAACTAAAAATACTACTGTTTAGTAGAAGCGGCGTTTTAATTTATGGAGCATGATATCGGATCGGAATCATTGTACACAACCAAATGTTAGAAACGATTTTAAAATTTTCAAATTAAGATTTTATGGTTGATATATGGATTGTTTTAAACTGCGGACAATTCATTCAATAGTTTTACAAAGAATCAAAAGTTAGACTGATAGATACTGTCAAACAAATAAGCTATAAATCTTATTTCGGCTATAAAAATATAACCATGAAAAATTTGATTATTCATTGCTTCAATGTCATAGCCGTAATAAAGAATTCAAGATTATGGAATAAGCATAAACTATTTAGTTTGGTTTTTTAAATTTTACTAAGACACTTAGATGTTGTGCTAATAAAACTAATTACTATTCGCGATACGTGTAATATTAATAAAATATACTTTAAGTTGATTTACTTAAAAAGAAGCTTTGTTTAAACGATAACCTACATTGGAGTTTTGTTTTGTTAAAATAGTGTACATAACTTGATTTCGTCGTTTCTGATCCACCATTTTTGGCAATATAATTCTATCTTGCTGTCTCTTTCTTATTTATCTTTATTTCTTTCTTGTCTATCTTTCTCTCTTTCTTGTTCATTTTTCTTTCTTTCTTGTTTATCTTTCTCCCTTTCTTGTTTATCTTTCTCTCTTTCTTGTTTATACTACTTTTTTTCTTTTCTTGTTTACTTTTCTCTCTTTCTTTTTTCGTTTATCTTTCTTTTTTTCTTTTCTTGTTTTTTTATTTTTATCTCTTTCTTGTTCATCTTTCCCTTTCTTTCTTGTTCATTTTTCTCTCTTTTTTTTTATCTTTCTCTCTTTCTTGTTTCTCTTTCCCGCTCTTTCTTGTTCATTTTTCTCTCTTTCTTGTTTATCTTTCTCTCTTTCTTTTCTTGTTTACGTTTCTCTCTTTCTTATTTTGTTTATCCTTCGCTCTTTCTTTTCTTGTTTATTATTTTTCTCTCTTTCTTGTTAATTTTTCTCTCTATGTTGTTTATCTTTCTCTCTTGTTCATTTTTCTTTCTTTCTTGTTTACCTTTCTCTCTTTCTTGTTTGTTTATCTTTTTCTCTTATTTGTTTAGCTTTCTCTTTTTCTTCTTTATTTTTGTTTTTATTTATCCCTCTCTGATAATTAATTAACTAGACATTTGGCATTTATATCGGTAAAATCATGAGTAACGTAATCACGTCACCGATTTTTTGGATTAATTTTATAATTCGTTGTGATGAGGACCAATATTCTAACTTTGTTTTTATCAGTTAAGACATACATAATACATTCATGAATAAATTTTTATAAAACTTTGATAAATAAATGGTTTTTAAAGCGATATTGGATAAAATTGGACAACATTTGTTTTAAATTTATAAGAAATAATAATAATAATAATATTTCCAGAGCTGGTGGTGAAGACTGACAACACATCAGCGTAGCTAATATTTTTTTATATAAAAAGCTCATGGTTTGGACTGGACTGTTAAGTTCATTATGTCATGCTTTCTTTGGGATTGTTACAAGTTTTTTCACTTGTCGAGATTTAAAACCGAGACCTTCGGATTTTAGTCAAGCTACATAACTACATAACCACTCGCATTCTCTTACTATGCGTATAATCAGTACATTACCAGAATTTTTTCATACAAACTCGTAATCAATAAATCATTTTTGTCCAATCCTACATCTATTTATACAAATATCTTGCGTAAAACATTTTTTGTATCATATTTAATTTTTTAATTGAACAATCATGATAATTGATATCAATATGAATTTATGTTACTAATAATAATATTTACTTCTAGTAAATATTGACAACACGCTAGACCATAATATTCTTCTTATAATTCTACCATGTTACCAAGTCACTAAGAATTTATTGTTGACATTTTTGAATACGTAATGGTGTTATCTATCGATTGTTATCGAATTTTGTAAATAATAAAAAGTTCATATCTAATTAGAATAATTATCAGTGGTTTGATTTTCTTACAATCTTTGCAATATGATAAAAAAATACTAAGAGGATTAATAAATTATTTATAGTTCATTTGTAGGTTTTATTCGCCAAATTAACGATATCAATCACAGTTTTTTTTTTTGGATAACAAGAACACTTTTTCACCCACTTCGCATTTAAAGATAAAAACAGTTTGAGGTTCCTATACGAATAGGTTTTTGATTGTTAAAACTGCATAAAAAATTTTCGTTTAGTCAGTTTTTATACAAATATATGAAATAATAAATATCTATCGCTAACCTTAATGGTGGCCTTAAATTAAAAATTAAAATTTTATTTTTCCGCTCTAATTTGTATTCATAAAAAAACAAACTATTAAAATTGAATGCGAAAATCGGCATATTTAAGGTCAACGTTATTTACGTTTACAAATATTTAACAAATTTTAAAATGGTTGCTATAGTGAAATTCTGGGTCGATAGGAGCTATAGTTACTGATAAAATTGATTGTGAAGGTGGAACAGACACAATTTTTTCAATTGAAAGTAGCTGACACCTCAACGAAAAAAATAAGCTTCAGAACGTTTCATTCGGCTTGATAGTTTTTGCACAATTCCATTTCGCACTTAATGCCTGAAAAAAAAAATGTTAATTTTGGGCAGACCGCAAGGTCTGAGTTTTCATCCGATCGCAATCTGCTTGACAGAAATCGAAAGGGTGTAGTGTCAGCTTTAAATAACAGTTGTGTTGCCTATACCCATATTCAATATTAACAACAATTACAGTGGTTTGAAAACACCCCGAAAATTCCTTAGTTGCAAAATTAAATTTCTCAACGAATTTTCCACTTAACGAGATGCGGTTTTAAAATTTGCAAATTCCTTAGAAAACCAAAGATTTAAAAAGAAACCTCTCTAACATGATTTGGACTGAGTTATGGCCCATTTTCTTTTTGAAACCGCGATTGTGACATTGATTTTGTATGCCATATATCGACAGGAACTGAGAATTTCCCTCCAAAATGATACTGTTGTGCTCACAAGATGCTGGGTCTATGCCTACCCAACACGCGATTGGTTACTCTGACCCCTGCTAGTAACGTACTCTATGAAAAAATAAAACGTACTGTATAGTATACGTAAAACTTACGTAGCCACACGATGTATAATTGAGTATTATTGTAATGACAAAGAAATTTAATGAAAAAGTAATGAACTACTTATGTGTAATCATGTCCCAAATCATGATAGAGAGATCCATTTTTTAAAATCTGAGGTTTTCTAAGCACTTTGCAAATTTTAAAAACGCATCTCGTTAAGTTGAAAATTCGTTGAGAAATTTAATTTTGCAACTAAGGAATTTTCGCAGTTTTTTTTTAATCACTGTAATTGTTGTTAATATTGAATATGGGTATAGGCAACACAACTGTTATTTAAAGCTGACACTAAAGCTCAATTCCCGTCAAACAGATTACGATCGGATACAAACTCAGAGCTTGCGGCCTGCCCAAAGTTAACAACTTTTTTTAAGGCATTAAGTGCAAAATGGAATTGTGCAAAAACTATCAAGCCGAATGAAACGTTCTGAAGCTTATTTTTTTGTTGAGGTTTCAGCTACAAGATAGAGGGGTCAATTATGTTATAAACAATTATTTGCAAATAACTAAATTCAATTGAAAAACATCGATTTTTAGACATTTTTTCGCAATTTTTCGCAAAAATTTGCAACAAAACAAATTATTTTTGTTTTTTTTTTATTTTAAGTTATAGAAAAACATTTAAGAAACAAAAAAGTTCCATGGCACCAGCATCCTAAAGTTCACCATTTACGAGTTATACTGCTTACAAGGAAGCAAAAACAAATTTCCAGCACACTTTGTTGAATAACTCCAGTCCCCATGTGCCGGGCAAGTGGACTTTATGTCCTTTATGTTCGTACCCTACCCCAGAGATTAAAAAAATTTGTGACCTGTTACCGACAACAACACGTACATTCCGTAATTCTATTGGCCTATATCTATAAAACAAATTAATAGCAAGATATGCAAAGCTAAATATAAGAAATAAACCAGTAAGAGGCCTACAAAGGTGCATTCAATTATTTTATTGTATTTTCAAAAACAAAATAATCATAGTTAGTTGAATTTAATTAATTAGTAATTAGTTAAGTAAATTAGTTAAGTAATTAGGTAATTAGTAAAGTAATTAGTTAAGTAAATTAAATTTTTAGTATCAATAATATAAATAATTATGTCGAACAATATACTAACAGCTAACGTAGTTATGTCTGGATTGTAAAGACATTTAATTTGACACAGAATCAGTCGTTCATTACAATGATTAATTTAACAAAAAGTAATAAATTAATTGTTTTAGTTATCAAACGAATATTTAGAACACAGCAGACGACAATCAAATTGTTTATTTTTATATATTTTTACCAACTGTTATAAATTAAAATACATATACGTACATTGAAAAATTAAAAAATGATTTGATGATTTGTTGGCATGTTTTCATTGTTAATTGACATATTCAAGAGAAAGAAATTTTTACTTTTAAAATTTTCATAAAACTTATTTTTAAGTAATTTTTCCCCAGTTTAAGAATTCACGTTGTATTAAAATTTCAAACGAGTTTGTATCTATAGATTGCTTTTAGATTTTCTAGAACCTCAAAAGATCGGTAAAAGAATGTAATCTATCAATCAAAAAGAAAATGAGTGATCTATCGAACCATAATCCGAAAACACTAACAAATTGTATAATGTACTGTAGGTTAAAGCATAAATATTTAGCCATAGCTTTACGTTTGAAGTTTGAACTGTACTCGTAATGGTATTGGTTGAAGATTTTCATCTAGAAACCAATATCAATTGTTCAAAGCTTATTCGCTTAATCTCAACATCTCAATATTATTTAAGCAGGATAAGTTCACCATAATGTCGAATGCGATTTTATTATTTTTAACTCGATGACTATATTTGCTGACCACACATCCATGACGGTATTTGTTGATAAAGAAACAGCTTGAATAATGAAATGTTTGCTATGATTATACCGTTTGGGAAATTTTTTAATTACTCACAAAAACTCCATGCTAAATTATATATTTTTTTTATAGAGGCAGATTCGTTTAAAGTATCTTCTTTAGAATTCTATTATTATTACAAATATTTTGAAATATAAATGCTATAAATTTATACCTTAAATCAACGTTTCATCAAAATCGATTATCTGGAATTAATGTTATTTAAGTGAGTGTTACCACTTTTTCCAATATCGTTTAAATCAGTTCTTTGCAATACGAACTGGAAAAAAACCTTATAACAAACCTCTTTCAAACTTTATAACAAACCGTCTTCCCGACAAAAACTCAAAAAAAGCTCGTTGCAAGTCATTACCTATAAATTTATCCTGTGTAATTATTTAGAAAACAAAAATGAATCTGATAACTAGCACCACTACTCAAAAATTAAATAATATTTTTATCAGAAAATGTTAATTTAAATGTTTATCATTATCACAAAGCACTTAAGTAATTTGTTTCAATTCTATCATAAGTTTTTACTTAATGTTAGAATTAACACACAAACAAAACTGTTCTACAAAAAAATTCTAAAAGGTGAGAGAAATCAGTTAAAACAATCGTGATTATTGAATGATATTTTTTTCTTAGTTCTATTCACTTAGTTTACTTTTCTATAAATACTTTAGTCATATGTTGAAGCGATTTTTCTCTGTATTTAAAAAAAATAACAAACGATCATAGAAAAAGTTTGAAGGTAACAATATCTCAAGGACGGAGATAATTAAGTAATAAATTTCCAAAGTGGGATGCTTGAACACCCACAAAAAAGGAAAGCGTTAGGCTGTAGGATATTGTGATAAAATTGTGATCTCATGAACTATTTATCTGTATGCCATAAAAAATAAGGGAATATGTTGAGCCGGGCCTAAGTGATAAATAAATAAATGCTTCTGTTATTCTACTTTTTGTTATCATAGTGAAAAGTTTTTACTTTGCCATCTGGATTCACTGCAAACTCCGCTCTTTAAAGTGGGACCATTGCGCCCATTATGCTTTAGAAGTCGGAATTTTAGAAACGATTTCCCCTCATTGATATTGTTACGTTTTTCCCACCTTACTTCGAATTGGCCTAACTCACAATTCGATAAACGTAATTCCCAATCTCTTCTGAGTTCGATCACTGATTAGTAAGCACAAACACCAGGTTTTATTAAGTATTCAACACCTTAATTGTTCCACAACAACAGGAAAACAATACAGCAAACAATATTCCTATCTAGAATATTCTTTCAACAGCTTCAGATACTCCAACGGTTGATTGTATAAATTTCCAGTAATACAACGTTTAAAATAATACACAAATTATTTCTACTTAATAACACTTATAACTTTATTACACTTATATAACTTTACAGAAAAACTAATTTAAAAATCACTTTTATAATTTTAACTTCACTATCGCAGGTTTAAAATAACACTAATTAAAAACTACAAGAGGTAATTTCCTTATATACATTCTGCCTAATCTCTAGAAATTTCGCGGTCACTTTTTAGAAACCTTGAGAAAATATTAGAATATTCGATTATTTTACGTTACGTTGTTTTGATTCATAAAATCATTTGTTTTGTGTAGACCTTAATTCTAAGAACATGTACAACAACAACAACACTATTCATTTCATTCATTTTCTGTTGTGTTTTGTTGATTTTATTTTCCTGGAAGTGACCGTAATCGTCTAGATTATTCTGTAATCGTAACATTACCCTCCACTTAAGCCTGTTCGTCCCGAACAGGATCTAGATCTCTCCTCCAATTGTTGAATCCAAACATTTTTTTTTTCTTTTCCTATTTCCCAGGCTGTTTATAATTACTTCCGGTTCCTTTCTAAGTACTGGACCATTACTCTGTTTTATGTCAGCCCACCGTGATGAGTAGGGATTCTCATTATTTCTAAAGTGCTTTTTATCACTTCCCTTTGGGAGTTTCACAATGCCATGTCTCCGAACCATTCTAATTTTCAGCTGCGATTCATCCCCGTTTGCAGCTATTTGAACCACATCGCTCACCTCGTTATGGACTTGGACCTGTTTCATTTTAACTTTCGGCGTTTGTTCAAACGTCTGCGTCGGTTGACGTTTCTTTCCGTCATCTGTTTGGATGATGGTTCTGGATTTTCATCTGCACTGCATAGTTTCTCATCGCTGCCAATATCTGTTGACTCTGCCTTATTCGCAAGTAGTGGCATCTGAACATTATTAACCTTTAGGATCCCACATCCAAAATCGAAGACTAATTCATTCGCCTTCATGAAGTCCATCCCCAAAATGACTTCATCCATAATGTCTGCCACTAGCACCTCTTGTTGATAGCAGTTATTTCCCAATTTTATTTCAGCGATTCTTTTACCTTCTATTTCAGCGCATTCTCCAGTTACTGTTTGGAGTTTCAATCCATCTGATGGTTCCAAAACACCGTCAATTAAACCTTTGCGAACGAATGTTCGATCTGAACCTGTATCTAGTGTCATGAAGCAACCTTTGCCTTCAAGTTGTCCGTTGATACGCAAGCTTTCACCATTTACCGCAATTCTTGAAATTGGAATGTAGGCTGCATTCTCCTCACTTTTTGGCTTTACAGTTGCACCTCCAACAGGCTTCCGTTGAATAGGAGACGAAGATCTATCACGCTTCCTGTTCCAGCAGTCCTGTGAGATATGGCCCGATTTCCTACATATCCAGCACAGGAGTTTTCTACTGCTGTTCCTGAACCCTAAGTGCTCCATTTCTTCGGCTCCTCTGTTCTTCACAGAAGACGACAATCTGTCTGCTTCCCCGTTTGTCTTGCACTCCCGTGCCATGTGACCCTCTTCATCACATACCCAGCATCTGATGTCGCTTCTATCTCTGTGTGCCAAAACTTCCCCTTTGATGTTCCCCTCTACATTCCTTTTTCTGCATCCACCAGATGGCATACACATCCTCTGTACCATCTCATATTGCATTGCGTATGCGACAGTTTCATGGAAAGTCGCCTTAGGTGTAGTCATTACTTTGATCCTGGTTTCTGGATCTCGGATACCATCAATGAAGGCCTCGATCTTCATTTTCTCCATAAAATATGGTGGAGTGTTCGAGTGTTCCAAATGTACAAGCCGTTCCACTGCCGAAGAATAGTCCTGAAGGCTTTCCCCATTCCGTTGCAAGCGACCTTTTAACTCAATTCTGTATAATTCCTTTTTATGGTCGCTACCATATTTACGTTCCAATGCATTCATCACCTCTGCATAACTTTTCTGATCATTTTCCGGCACTGCCTGTAATGTTTCAGCTGCTTCCCCTTTAAGCGCAACTATCAATGCAGCAAGACGATTTTCAACGTTCCAAACATTTTGATCGGCTGCGGTCTCGAACTGGAACTTGAAGATGCCGAAAGATGTGGTACCGTCATACGATGGTGGCTTTAGTTTAATATTTGCTACTTGGTGTACCACATGTGAAGAACCCTTAACTGTTTCAACATCTTGTAACCTCTTCTCAAAATCGTCAACTTTAGTTACGACCTTATACAAACCACGCTCAAATTCCTGCATTTCTGTTTGAATTTTCTCGACTTTAACATCGAATGCCGTTGACATTTGTAGAAGTTTCTCGTCCAAGTGTTGATTTATGCTAATATTCAACTCATTTATTTGCTGGTTCATCTCATCTTTATTTGCAGCAAGTGTTGCAGTAATCTCTTCCTTATTAACAGCCATGTTATTGTTGACTGTTTCCAGCTGTTGATTGATGTTACTACTGATTTCTTCCTTAGTAGCAGCCATTTGTTGATTGATGTTACAACTAATTTCTTCCTTAGTAGTAGCCATTTGTTGATTGATGTTACAACTAATTTTTTCCTTGTTGGTAACCATATTAGCATTCATCTGATTCATATTGACATTAATTTCTTGTTTTGTCTGGCTTATATTTAAATTCATTTGTTGTATCATTGCCATTAACTGCGTAAAATCGAAATTTACGGTGGCAATGAAGTTGTTGTTTCCGCAACAAAACTTTTCTCCTCTTCAGTTGCAATATTTGTTGTAACTACCCCAAACTGGTAACTTTCCACGTCTATTCCATTGGCTTCCATACTTTGTCGAAGCCGTAGCATTAATTCAGTTTTGTTGCCGGTTGTTGCCAATCCACGTTGTTCTAGTTCTTTCTTTAACTCAACAACCTTCAAATCACTTAATAAAACCATTATTAACAGCTAACTAATCCGCCGATGTCACCAATGTTACGTTTTTCCCACCTTACTTCGAATTGGCCTAACTCACAATTCGATAAACGGAATTCCCAATCTCTTCTGAGTTCGATCACTGATTAGTAAGCACAAACACCAGGTTTTATTAAGTATTTAACACCTTAATTGTTCCACAACAACAGGAAAACAATACAGCAAACAATATTCCTATCTAGAATATTCTTTCAACAGCTTCAGAAACTCCAACGGTTGATTGTATAAATTTCCAGTAATACAACATTTAAAATAATACACAAATTATTTCTACTTAATAACACTTATAACTTTATTACACTTATATAACTTTACAGAAAAACTAATTTAAAAATCACTTTTATAATTTTAACTTCACTATCGCAGGTTTAAAATAACACTAATTAAAAACTACAACAGGTAATTTCCTTATATACATTCTGCCTAATCTCTAGAAATTTCGCGGTCACTTTTTAGAAACCTTGAGAAAATATTAGAATATTCGATTATTTTACGTTACGTTGTTTTGATTCATAAAATCATTTGTTTTGTGTAGACCTTAACTCTAAGAACATGTACAACAACAACAACACTATTCATTTCATTCACTTTCTGTTGTGTTTTGTTGATTTTATTTTCCTGGAAGTGACCGTAATCGTCTAGATTATTCTGTAATCGTAACAATATTTAGAATACAAGTCATGTTATATAAAGAACATTAGAACAGGACAGAATGAGTGCAGTACATAATCTTTTTTGGAGCTCGACGAATTTGATAAATCACAATCCAAGAAATCTTCGTAGTTCATGTACATTCTTCGGCCAATTCATAACTACTACAATATTGTCTGAATCCATATGAATTATTTCAGCCGTAAGTCTGTATCTCAAATACTTTTTTCCTAAACAGTGAACAGATTTTTGGACTTAACATTAAACTTGCTGTTTGCAACCATAGTCGATTGTAAAGCTTAAACTACACTTGTTTACACTGAAAATATGCTTCAAACTGCCAAAAAAGTATCCCTCTGTATTCCAATATTTAAAGTTTAAACAAAAATCTTGCACCCGATTACATATCAAGAGTGTCATCTATCCTTGGCAATGAGTGGCTATATTTCTTCGTTACGACATGTAGCTTCCTGTTGTTGACACAGGATCTCAACGTTCCGTTTTGCCAATTATCTGATGCTTCGATTGCAGCAGCTGTTTTCATATCCCTCACAATCTTATCAGTTTTTCCTGTTTTACCCAATATTAATCGTCGCTTAGCGAATCGGCTGCTCTATGACTGGGTCAATAAGTTATTTATCATTCTACAGAATCAACCTTCCTTTTCTTCCGACTTCAGAAAATAAACTTAAGACACCCTCATATACCCTATATTAGTCATGGATACTTTGGTATGCATTTGTAAACAAAAATATTGCGACGCCGATGCATAGGCTAACTTCACTACAGCTCTGAAAACATAGTGTTCTGGATATATAGTGAGCTAATATCCGTCAAATTCTTTAATTAAAAGCTAACCAATGTTATAGATTTCGCGTAGTTCTAATTATAAAAATATTAAAGAAAGCAGTATTATCCCAACAAACATAAATTCTGTTGTACGAGTTGTTCCAAATTTCATTAAATTCGATTATCAGGTACAGGTGCTACTGAGATTTCAAAAAAACAGATGCTCAGGACACCCCCACCACTTTGTTCACTATCGCTCAAAAACTAATCAGTTTCTTGCCAATTGCCATACATATTTGCATCTTTTCCCAAAGTGTCATCAAAATTCATTCACGAACGAATGTTGTATGCTGGAAACAAACATTGAAAAAATTGCAACACAGTAAACAGGTGTTAAGGAGTGCTGGTCGTGTTAACAATCCATGTGAAGTTTTCACTGTTGCTGATCGAACTTGTTCATCTTTTGATTTTCTAACGCTTACAACGATCGCCTTTTCCCACATGTTACGTGGTGTTGATTTGTCGCAAATGATCACTACATCTCATTCCTTTAATGTCGTAGTCTTTTCATGCCACTTCGTGGTTCGATTCAGCATCGGCAAATACTCAGCCAGCCACCTTCGCCAAAAATGGTTGGCCATCTCCTGTACCCACCTCCTGTTTCCTCGTAATTAAGTCACTTTCATCGAATTCTCCTAGTGGCAATGTTGGGCTTCTGAAGAAAGGATTCATCAAGTGATTAGGAGTGAGCGCATCGTCAGTATCTTTCTGAGGTCTGACTTTTTTGATTTAAATCAGATTTTTTTGATTTAAATCAGACTTTTTTATTGAAATACACATTTTTATCAGTATACTAATATTTAACTCGACTGAAGGTGCTTTATATAAAGTTGTTCTCCATAAATTTGATTGGCCTATTATTTTCCTCTGACGACAACATAATTTCTTTAGAAAACCTCCTTTTTTGACTAAGCAGAGAGACAACATAATTATTATTACACAAAACTTATATTTCTTCAAAAATGCATTTTATCTGCATCAACAATTAAATATATATATAATGCCCTGAAATCCCTAAAGTTTTCCGAGATAAAACACAGTCTGGTAATGTCGATTTATTGTTTTTACTGCTCTTGCAATAGATTTTAGCACATGTTTTGATGTCTTCAGCTCCCCGTTTAACGAGAAAATTCATGTATATTTTTCAATAATTTTTGTCAAAATTAGGGTTTTCTTTTTTTCTTTTGATACTTTTGCGAGAACACACCTATTGCCAGATTTGAATTATAAGAGAGTCGTTGTTTGAATTTCACCGAACTTCACTATATAGAATAAGATTTCCCTAAATTGTCTTTGTAACTTGTTGAATTATGGTTTTACCGGGTTATCTTAAACCACCAGATTTAAGATATGAGCAGCGCATCGCGACCATATTAGAAGATCTTCTGAGGTTCTTGATATATTTTGCCGCATATTTATAATTGCATTATCGATTACAAACGACGTTATTTGATCATTAAATTGTGCTTCGGTTTATTTATTTATTTCACTGTAAAACCTGCAGCTCAATTCTGTAACTGTTAAGCGGTGAACTGATAAGTTTTTAATGAAAAGAAATGAAATTTGTAACACTTCAGTTACAGAATTTGGCTGCAGCTTGTCAAAATTTTCACTAGTATGTGATGTTACCGATGTGTCTAATGTTTCCACTTTCCACTAATACTACTTCTTCTTGATCGGCAATGATTCAGACACAAACGATAGGTTGGTTTTTTATATTTGACTATCAAACGCCAACGTGACCATCACCTTTTGTTTTTTGGACAACATAACCGATCAATTGGTATTCTATTCATGATAAACCTGGTCAAGTAATTTACTCCCTATCGGTTTTCGGTTTGGTGGCATATATTCAGACTACACATTCCTATTAAATTCTATATTTTCAAGTATTGGAAACTATTTGTTGAAAAAGTGAAACGTGCACCTTGAAGATCAATTTCATGTTTTTTTATTTTTTGTAGTAGTTAATTACTATAAAATTTGGTATGTCCATTATATTTCGTGTGGCTACCATGACTGATGAACCTGATCTTGATTAATTAAGGTTAGGTTTAGTTTAGGTTAGGTTTAGAGTAGGTTGTTATTATTGTAGTGATAGGTGAGGAGTAAATCCTTCTCCAGGTCCAAATTCAGGAGATCTGTTACTCTCCTTGGGCGCTACAATAAATCTCTCCCGTTCGTTAGAGTACGCCTATGCATTAAATTGGTCTAGGCCTAGGGAATTATTACATATTCAACAGTAGGAGAATTCGAATTATTTATTTTCAAAATGTGTCACTGACGATTACAAATCTGTTAAATCTGACGACTGTATCTGTCACTGACGACTACAAATCAAACTAATTTAGAACAATGAACATATTCTTCAACGAAAATCCGTTCGTTGACGTTAACTGTTATATATCGATAATGCAGTCATAAATTATTGGTACATATTCTTCAACAAAAATCCGTTCGTTGACGTTAACTGTTATATAACGATAATGCAGTCATAAATTATTGGTATATAGGCATGGATATATATTATACACTATGACGTTACAATATTTAATACTTTATGTATAAAAGTTATAGTTTTATAGAAAAAAGCAAATTGATTTAAATTAATGACTTTAATAAAAAAGTCAAAGTGATTTAAATCACTGGATTTAAATCATGCCAACCCTAGTTTGAATGAACAAAATTCGGTGCTGATCCAAGCCAAAACGGTTTGCGAATCACTCCAAAAGGTTGTCGACCAAATTTTTATAGAGTGCTGTTGATGAATCATGTTTGACAAACGAATACATAATACCTTGCAGCTCTAATCTTGCCATAGATAAAATTTTGTTGCTCTTTTGTGAGGCTATTTTCGTTTTACTTTTCGTTTTACCCGCATTGATTTTAATTCGGAAAAAAAAACCACGGCAGCATACGCTCTGTCACTAGCATCGGTAAATATATGGAGCTCGATATTTTTTGCACTCAAAAATGTGTCCCAATATTTGCGAGGTATCCTCAAATTCTCTACCTTCTTCAATTCTTTTAGCCACACAAACCTTCTTTTACCGAGATCCTCGGGTAGAGGTGAGTCCCAATCACAAATTTTCCGCATCCAAATGTCTTGCAGAATGATGTTCGCCCTAACCATGTAATGAGCGAGGCAGCCTAAGGGGTCTATAACACTCATTATCGTGCGCAGTGTTTCTCTTTTCGTTGGCATTTTTGAACTCTGCAATGCTTCTTCGTATAACTTTACAAATCTTAGTCGAAACATGAACTCGTCTGCTCTGGTGTCCCAAAATAGCCCCAGATTTTTTTCAGTGAAATCTTCGCTCTCAACATTCATGCTTATTATAGCTTTGAAAGAGTTTGAAATAACGTTTCGCAGATCAAAGTTACCATGTTTACAAATTTCAATCACAGATTTTGTAACCTCTAGCGCTTCCTGTTCTGACTCAAATGAGTCCATGTAATCATCGACGTAAAATCTTTCTTGGATCGCATTAAGAGCTCGAGAATTACCGCCTTTATACTCTAGTGCATTCTGTTTTCTTACATATTGCGAACTGCATAGCGAGCATTTCGCCCCAAAAACCATTACAGTCATCATATAGGTTTGTGGCCTTTTCGATTTATCAGAGCGCCACAAAAAACATTGAAATTTTCGGTCTGCTTCCCGAATTTTTATCATGTGAAACATCTTACGAATGTCAGCAGCAACGGCGAATTTTCCTTCTCTAATTTTCATCAATAATCCAACAAGAGAACTGTAATGGTCCGGACCGGTCAATAATTCTTGAAACTGTGGGTTTGATGCGTCATTACTATCATTTTTTTCTTTTAACAAACGTTCATTCATTGCCTGCAGCTCCTTCAACTGCTGGTTTTGCTTATTTATCATTTTTTCCATTTGTTTAATCGTTGCATCAATGGATTTCGCTTGCCTTTCATTCTGCTTTGCACATTCATCACATTTCCAGCAGCCAAATTCTGTAATTGTGAAGCGGTGAAGTGATAAGTTTTTTAATGAAAAGAAACGAAGAAATTTTTATCACTTCACCGCTTCACAGTTACAGAATTTGGCTGCAGGGATCGTTTTCACTCACACTCGGATTGTTAACGCATAGTTTGTGATACCATTTATCACAGGTGTCACACTGTATCATATTTATTTATTTATTTATTTATTAATATAACACAATACAGGTAAGGCAAACCTTCTCAAAGTCTGTATTGAGTGATAAACATAATAAAAAGTAATAAATGATAGGAGAATAATTTAGAAGAAATATAATAAATATAATAAAATGCTTAGAATGAAATATAATAACTACTTAATACTAACATAAAATATTGAAATTCATAAGAATAAAAAAAAAAAAAAAACTTATATATTTAAATTAATTCAACAAAGTAACTAAAACACTTTCTTTTAAATATGCCAAGAGTATTTGAGCATTTAGTATGATCAGGAAGATTATTATAGATTTTAATACCATGAACGAAAATAGAGTCTGAGAATTGTTTACAAGAGTATCTGCTACTAAGAGACTGAAGTCTACGTGTTCGCATGGAAGAACCGAACTGTAATAAGGAAGATAAATAAGACGGATGCTGAACATGCAAAATTTTAAATAAAAAACAACACATACGGTACTGTAAATATGAGAAGAAAGAGCAACCGAGTATATGGGAAGCATAATTTGAGACATGATCATATCGTTTAAGTTTATATACATAACGTGTACAATTGTTAAATGCAATTTGGAGCGATCTTTTAGAATCAAAGTCAGAATTGTAAAACAGAACATCACAATATGTAAAGAGTGCTACGATTAACGTTTTGATAAACAGCAAGCGTATATTTAAAGGAATAAAGTGTTGAAATTGACGCAAGCAATGTAGAGAAAAATTTACTTTACGACAAACTTGATTAGTGTGATCAGACCATGTAAGAGTATTATTAAAAGTAACGCCAAGATTCTTCACAGTGTCAGTAAATTGAAGTTGGACACCATTTAAGAACAATGGAGGTAACACAATGTCAAGGCGACGTTTGTATATAAAAATACACTGTGTTTTAATAGCATTAAGTGAGAGTCCATTAGAACTAGACCACCTAGAAACAGAAGCTAAATCTTCATTGATTTGATCAAATGCACAATTAATATCCTTTAGCTGAGCAGAATGATACATTTGACTGTCATCAGCATATAAATGAAATGAGCAAAAGTTAATGTGATAAGGTAGATCATTTATATACAAAGCAAATAACAATGGCCCCAGGATAGACCCCTGAGGTACACCAGAAAATAACGGAAGAAGATTCGACAAGTTATCTCCAATACGCACACTTTGACGTCAGACAAGTAAGACAGATAAGAGACCAGAAATCGGAGAGCAAGCGGAGAAAAACCAAAATAAAGCCATAATTTTTGTACCAGGCAAGCATGATCAATTGAATCAAAGGCTTTCGTAAAATCTAGTAGAATTCAAATAGAAAATTTAGATTCATTGAGTTTACTTCCAATGTCAAATACTATTTTAGAAAGCGCAGTAGAAGTACTATAGTTTTTACGAAACCCTGATTGAAAACCATATAATAAATTGTTACCCTCAATGTAACTTAGCGCCACATGCCACGCAAGGATTTGCCTTATCTTCCTCAGTCGGTTCGTATACCATTTTAAATTTGATTAATTTCTTCGCTATCTGACTAGCACAATCTGTGCTCAATAATAATATATATAGCTATCTAACTAGCTCGCTTACAAAATGCTCTGATTTCAATCTACTTGTGTCCTGTCACGGTCGCCATTTGTTATTTTTATAACTTATTTGCAGGGTGTAGATTCAGATTGAGAAAACTTTATTAATATTTAAGCACACAATTTTATTCTCTTATCCACTTTGTGTATAATTTTTTTGAATAAACAAAAAATCTTGAGGTTATAAAATCGAATCAGATTCTATACAAGAACAATATTTAATTAAACTTCCTATAGTTATTATTAAAATTATAATTTTAACCGATCACATTGGCGCGCCTTTCAACTTCAATTAAAGAAAACAATGACATTTAAAAATTTTGTTGCTATCATCAATTGCGTTCGGAAACTAGGCGCATTCTTCAACAGTCATCAAAATTCATTCACAAACCAATCTAGTATGCTCCCAACAAAAACATAAAAAACATGGTGAAAAAACCCCTGTTGTACGGTGGACCCCTCAACCCTTTATCCAATGTACTCCAAAAGGTGATAAAATCTTTCTCATGTTACTTGAAGGTTTTTACCAACGTTTTATGAAAATCGATTGGTAATTGTAGGCTACAGTAGGGATAAACACCGGAAAAAAAAACTTTTTAACGGGAAGTTGGTATGCAGAAATATTGAAAACAGTACTAAAACCTTATACACCAAGTTTCAATAAGATCATAAACCGGGATTAGAAGTTATTGAAGATTTAAACTTAGAGGCGTTCGGGAGACCCTCCGCCATTTTGTCCAAATATAAAATGAGCCCAGAGCTTCCATTTTCAAGTGAACCTGGATCATTCGCCAAAGTTTCATCAAGATCCTATGCGTAGCGAAATCCGAAATTCGACGTCCACGCCGTGCTGCCTGGGTAATGCTGACAGAATTAGGTTGGTGTATTGGAGACAAGCAGAGTAAAAACTGCTTAGTCAATGACGCTACATCACGGCGAATTGGCGCTCTACAACCAATGCGCCTCAAGCGTCTGTTCTCCATGTCAGGGGCGGCTTGGAGCGGGCGTCTGTCTTGAATCAAGCGGCTCGCTATATAAACGTGTAAAAAGGTTGTTTCTGGTGACCTTAATATGCAGAACGGACCCATTCACGACAATTTGGGTTGGGCCTAAGGTTAACACCCTAACCCCGGAAAAAAACTAATATGTTAAATTTGGTTATCAGAAAGAGAAAAACAGACCCGGAAAAAACAACAGAATTTTACCTGGACGTGAAAAAGGACCAGACTACCGAATCGGAACGTGGAACGTGCGCAGCCTGAGCGCTCCTGATGCTCTTATAAGTCTAGAAACAGAGGCTGAGAGGTATAGGATGGATATTATTGCTCTACAAGAAATTAGACAGCCGATAATCGGAAAACAAGATTTGGATAGTCACTCTCTATACTGTAGTGGTCATCCTTCTCGAAGAGAATTTGGAACTGGCTTTCTTGTTGGTGCACGCATACAAGAAGCCGTGATGAAATTCATCCCGGTCAGTGAGAGGATCTGCTACCTACGTGTACGCGGTACATATAACAATATTTCTCTTATTGCCGTGCATGCACCAACTGAAGCTAAGACCGTCGACGAGAAGGATAATTTCTACATAGCACTCGAAGAATGAAACAAACACCAACACGCGACTTCATTATGGTTCTTGGTGACTTTAATGGACAGGTTGGAAGAGATATCTCTTATGGAAATGTGGTGGGTCCCAACAGCCTGCATTTGAATTCGAATGATAATGGTGAGAGAATGACTAAGTTTGCATTATCAAATAATTTGAGAATTGCCAGTACGTTCTTTCCGCATCGATCGATTCATAAGCAGACTTGGGTCTCGCCGAATGGAAATACTCGAAATCAAATTGATCACGTTCTAGTAACAACACGTTTCTTTTCGAGCGTTCTGGATGTGCGATCCTTTAGAGGTGCATACATTGGAAGTGACCACTTCATTGTATGTGCAACGATAAGGTTCCACTTCCCAAATCCAGGCATTCCAAAATTCAATCAACGGAAACGTTTTAACATCTCATCATTAAAGAATGCTGAAACAGAAGAGAGATATCAAATCCATATTGCCGAAACATTGGAGAAATCAGAAGCCATTAATGGAGACGTCGATAAGACATGGTATTTGCTCAAAGATGCTGTTTTAAGCGCTGCTGAGGGAATACTTGGACGACCAGAGAACCACTCCCAGAAGCCATGGATGGATCAAGCATGCCTTGATGCTATTCAATACAAAAGAGATTGCTATTTGAAGTGTCTACAAGGACGCAACACCAGGTCCACGAAGGAGAATTATAAACTGGCAAGACAAGCCGTTACAAAGCTATGTAGACGAACGAAGAGAGAATGGTGGAAGAGACAGTGCGAGGAGATTGAAAGCTTCAATAAGGAGCATCAATCGCGTAACTTCTTTCAACAGGTTAAAACCTTAAAGAAGGGCCCTCAAACTAGATCGACTGCTATTCAAAACGAAAATGGGGAGCTACAAAATATATTAAATATTACCTTAAATATATTTTAGATACTTGGGCCGCTTATTTTGAGAATCTTCTCAACTTAAGTGACCAGCAACAAGTCAGGCGACGAGCTAAGCTTATTCGTGCGTCAAAGGTACATGTAGAAGAACCCACCAGAGAGGAATTCGATGCGGCGCTGTCAAAATTAAAATGCAATAAAGCACCTGGTATCGACGATATAACATCCGAAATGATTGTACATGGTGGCGAAACTCTATCCTTAAGATTGTTTGAACTTGTTCAAATGATCTGGAGGACTGAAACCATGCCACAGGACTGGAACACAGCTATGCTGATACCAATCCATAAAAAAGGTAATCGCCTACAATGTGCAAACTACAGAGGAATCGCCCTTCTCTGCACAGCATATAAGATCTTTTCCTACATTTTGCTATCCAAAATCAATCCTTTTGCTGAACAACTGTTTGGAGAATATCAGTGTGGTTTCCGGCGGGGCCGAGGTACCACCGATGCACTTTTCTCGATAAGGATGATTTTGGAAAAGTGTCGAGAGTTCAACATACCTGTGCACCAACTTTTCATTGATTTCAGGCAGGCCTACGACTCTCTCGAACGAGAGACTCTATGGTCTGCTCTGGTGTCAATGGGAATTCCTGGTAAACTGGTATCACTATGCAAAATGACAGTACAGAACTCTCAATGCTGTGTACGAGTAGAGAACGAAATACCAAAGTTTTTTAAAGTCGACTCCAGTTTAAGACAGGGTGATGCTATCTCTCCTATACTTTTTAATCTAGCCTTGGAATATGTGTGCCGTCAAAAGAAACTACCGACTAATAACAATATCTTGTCAATAAACTCAGTACAGATGATTGCTTACGCTGATGATGTTGTCATCCTCGGCCGAAGTGAAGCTGTTATGAGTGAGACTTTCAAGTCACTTGAGAGTGGTGCTAGGAAAATTGGTCTGCAAATTAACTACCATAAAACCAAACATATGAATGTTTCAAGAGAGGCTGAGAAGAAAGATTTGATGTGCGGCGATGAACGAATTGAGGGAGTTGAATCTTTTAAATATTTGGGATCAATGCTTGACTCAAACAACAGCATACTTACAGATATTAAAGCTCGAATCGCTGCAGGTAATCGAACTTTCTACTCAATTAAACCTCTCCTTGGATCACCATATGTATCAACTAACACCAAGCTCGAGTTATACAAGACATTGATTAGACCGGTTGTGATGTATGGGTCACAAACGTGGACCCTTACACAAAATGACGAATCGCATTTATCTGTATTTGAGCGTAAGATCCTACGCTACATTTTTGGTCCACTTAAGACAGACGATGGAGAGTATAGAACCCGGTATAACTTTGAGATCAGAGACCTTCTTGAGGGTCCTGATATAATAGGTTGTATCCGTTCTAATAGGATTGCTTGGTTTGGGCATGTTCTACGAGCCGATTCACAGTCTGGAATGATTAGAAAAATGTACGTTAGTACCCCAGGGAGTGGTAGACCGCGAGGTAGACCACGACTACAATGGGAGACTGACGTAATAAACGACCTTAAAAAAATCGGCTGCCATGGTAATTATGTCGCTGTTGCGAATGAGCGTGGTGAATATTCAAAGCTGATTAACCTGGCAACGCTCCTACATGGAGCATGAACGCCTTAAAAAAAAAAAAAAAAAAAAAAAAAAAAAAAAAAAAAAAAAAAAATTAGATAGAGAAAGCTCCAAAACAAAAGAAAAAAACATAATTTGGGGTATGTAAGATTTTTTTTCTCGATAGATTGCATTACTTCACTCAATTTAAAATTGTGGTTAAGTAAAAATTATGAAGTTTTTAGTTGCAATTTTTTTTAAATAATGTTTTGTTCACTTGTGGTGCTCTGGCGTATCTCCCATCTTTATTGCCAACGAAATTGATTTGTCTTTTTCAAAAGTGGTCGATCGGGCTCCGTTTTGCAGAGAAGTGGTGTGTGATGCTTACATTCTCAAAGGAGAGCAAGTAACGGGTGAGCATAAAGTCCTCGAAATTGACGAATCAAATTTGAGAAGTGAAAATCCCATCGAGGGCGAAGGGTTGAGGATCAATGGGTTTTCGAGGGATATAAGGAGGTATTTATGGTTCCTGTGGAAAAAAAATAAAAGGACTCTTTTACCAATAATACAATACTGGATACCTCTAGGGACCATCATCAAAAGTGACTGCTGGACAGCGTATGATTGTCTTGATTAATCATAAGCTCAACTTCAAGGATCCCGATACTGAAGCACACACCAATGCCATAGATTCCTCCTGGAAAGCAGCTAAAGGTTCAATGTCAAGCTCTGGACAAAAAAAAATTAAATATACCCAGAATCTTCGCCCGTTACATGTTACTTAAAAAGTGCAAGGAGATGAGTCTTAATCGTACCGTCGAGGTCAAAGGGTTGGTGGGGCTTTTGTATCCTGGAAAATCTGTTGACTCATTACCTCTTCACGATGCAGACACTTTTGAAAGCTCTGATTTTGAAGATAAATAAAATCTTTAAACCTTTCTGTTTAAATTCACTTGAGTCTTGACACTCTCCAAAACGTATCCATTTCTGTTTAATTTCTCTTGACACTCCCAAAAATTTATCCCTGTCTGTTCAATTTCACTTGACACTCTCCTAAATTTATCATTTTCTGTTCAATTAAAAAAATGAAGAAATTTCAAAAGATTTATTTTGTATGTAGTACTACTTTAAATTTAGAAATTTTTGCGCCAGTCTGTGGCTTTCTGCCACTTCAAGTTTAGAAGACTTTGGCGATTTGCTCTGAGATTACCATTTAGGAACTCTATTCGGTTTTCTTGTACTATAAACGTAAAGTATTTCGCGGCAGCGGCTAGTGCTTCAAAAAATTTGTGCCGCTCGAATATCTTCGCTTTAGAAATTTTTGTGAAGGTTTTCCATGACCATTTCAATAATCATGTGTGGTGAATTCCATTTCCGAATCCACCGGTTAAAGTAACATGATTCTCCAAAAAAGCTGTTGACAATGTATGCTTCTCTCGTATCTAATGGGATGATATAACTAAAACATTTATTTCTACATGCATTTATACTCTTTTTTTTTTAAACCACTTGTAACTTTTTGACTAATTCGCAATTGCCAAGCAAAGACATTGTTCGAATAATTCTGATCTGCTGATGTTTCGAACTGGAACTTAAAGATCCCGAGCCATCTAATGTATCATATGATGGTAAATTGAATTTAGCATTTGCTACTTGTTGTACATCTGAAGCCTTCTCTCTACACTATCGACTCTAGAAGGTAGATTTTTGTTTACATCACATCTCATCGTTTCTCATCTCATCGCTATATCACATAAATCCCATCTGGCTGGTAAACACAAATTGTGTTGAAGCAATTGGACTATTCCCGGGTACAAAAATTAAGTCTTGTAAAGCATTTTCAAAAATTTTAGAAATACTCGGTATGAGATAATTCACCAGTACCAGAAGATATCCCTTTGGCTAGTGACATCTCACAGTAATCGTTTTAGAGCTTGGCGAATCTTCCACTGCTTTCGTTTCAATACGGTGTTTGGTTGTGTTATTTCCCTCAACTGACGCAGAAAACCAACTTGAGGCGCTCAAAAAACTACCGTACCACCTTTTCTGCTCTTCTGTGGGAGATTGTGTTAAGTTCTACACAAGTTGTTTCATTTCTACCTTTTGTTCTTTTGATTGACCGAGCTGTTGATGTTTTACTGTTATGCCTCTTCACAATGCCTTGTCCTTTTTCAATGCTTTCGGTCTATTTGGCCGATTAAACTCTTTATTGTTATTTATGATACCGTATAATAACTTCTTTAAGAAGCTGGGTGACCTTGAAGGGTGAGCTTCTGGTTTTCACCATTAAACCATCACTTTCAATTAAAAAATATAGTTTGCACTTTGCACTTTGTTCATACACTACAGTTTTCGTTCATGAATCAATTTTGATGAAACCTTAAAGCAAGATACAATTTTGTTGAGCAAGGAACTGATTGGTTATTGTACAACATTTAACAAACCCTGGATTAGACAGACATTTGTTACACGCCTCTATCCAAACTTGTAGTCCCTGGGCCGGCGCTGATTTCATGTGATGATTACCACATATTTTATACTTCGTGAGGCGCCTGTCCTTGACGCGCCCGAAAACATTTGTTCTGCGATTTTTCTGAAACAGCCGCTTTTGCGTTCGGCAAGCTCCGAAAAATGCCTGTCGCCCGGGATCTTGTAAATTTTTGTTTTTTTTTTAACTATGGGGGTCGGAAATTTGATTTAGAACACGAAGGTAACCTTGTGCGACATAAATTTGTCTGCTATTGTCTAGTCTGACAACCCAAACATACCAAAATGTCAGTTGTCGGACTCGACAATAGCAACCATATTTTGGTCGGACAAGCTTACCCTCTTGTTCTAAAACAAATTTCCAACTGTGGGCAGTTAAAAAAAAAAGGGGGTAGAAAATTTACAAGATCGAGGGCAATCGGCATTTTTGGGAGCTTGCCGAACGCAAAAACGGCCGATTTGAGAAAAACCGCTGAACAAATGTTTTCGGGCTCGTCAAGGACAGGAGCCTCACGAAGTATAAAATAAGTGGTAATCATCACATGATGACATGAAATCGGCGCCGGCCCAGGGACTATTGAGCAATATCGGTTTTTCCCAAACTATTTATTAAACCATTCCCATATATAGACAGAAGTCCTGCAACCGCTGAGCAAGAGGTTTCAGTCTATTTTATTTTTCTATTTTATTTTCTTGTAAACTTAGCACCACATGGATTTTTCATCGAACAAACAATGGCAGCACTACTACAAAGATTGCCACAAAAAACCACTCTTATTTTATTCTGGATAAATCTCTTAAAATATAACATTGTAAATGATGATTCAAAATAAAAATTTAATTCATTTTAATTTTTACGATTTTCACACAAAAACTTATCAATAAAAATTTCGCACAGCTGGTAATTGTACTATTTTGGCACAGATTCGATGTTATGATGTCAATTTTTCATTTCCTCGGAAACGAATCAAATCAAATAAATTTAAATTTCTTTCAAATTAATACAATCACATGTTTTAGAACCTTACAATTCCCTTTTTAATCAAATTGAATGATTTCATATTTTTGTAATTTGACAGATACTGATTATTACTCAATTGATAATAACAAATAGGTTAATTATCATATTATGCAATTACATTTCTGTACTAACGAGAAAAAAAAAGATTTTTTTTGTTTTTAATCAATTTCTTAAAAATATTGTTGATCTTGAATTATTATGTATCACATAAAAACATTAAAACTTACCCAGACAATCCACCAAAAACATATTTTAAAATTCCTGTAGGTTTTTTATCAGCACCCATTTTAATTCTTTTTTAAATTAATTTTTAATTAGTTTCCACTACACAAAAAATAAAAATTTAATTTAATCAAATTTTTTAAAATATATTCTAAAATTAAATTAAATTATTTTCTTAATTAAAATTAAAAGCTCTCTGCGTAAGAGCTCGGTTAAATTTATAAACAAAACTGAATGGTCATTCTAATAAAAAAAAATTTAACCATGTTTATCTCTTTTTATATTGTATTAAAATAACAATAAAAACTTATACATAAACATTGAAAGTAATAAGTTAGAAGTTTGTACGTACGTTTAACAACAATTTAGAAATCACGATAAATTAAACATATTAATTTTAATAAATATTTAACCAAAAAAACTGTTTTGCAATAACAAAACGGATTATGTATAATGAAAATATCACATGTTTTTGACATAAGGATATTTTTCGGAGTTGATTTTTGTATTTATTTATGTTGGTAAGGCTGTTTAAAGTTGTTGAAATGTAAACAGCACATTCCTTGATTTTTTTTTCAAGAAACCTTGAACAGCACGAAATGTTTATGTTCATAAATTTCACTCAACATTTGATATTTGTAGCTAAGTATTATTTACACAGTCATTTGCTGTCTAGATCAGTAATATTTTGCATACAGTCCGAAATGTCTTAGTTATTCACTTCGTTCTGCACTCCCAAGAAGATCTGTAGATCTTTGGTTAGATTGTCAGGTTTAATTATTTCCACGATGCTGCTGCAGATCTAATGTGTAGGTTCAATGGAAGGACTATGAAAAGGATCTGCATTACTGATGTTGGTGTGAAAGCAGAGGCACACAAGTCTATATATCTATGTTGGCACTGTGTGAACAGATATTAGGAGATTTCGGCCAAAAAACCAAAGCATGCATATGACCGTATAGGTTTTATTATGCTTTCATGCACCCAAAATATCATTTTCTGGGTTTAATGTCCAGGCTTTTTCAAACAAATGTCTGCTGGTGAAAAAAGCCTTGTCTGCTTTGTTCAAGATATATTGTAGGGGTAGATATATTGTAGATATATTTTATATAGGGTTCAAGATATATTGTAGATATATTTCCAACTGAGTTTGTTGTCCGGAATCACACCTAAGAATTTAATATCCTTAACGCGGTTTGTATAAATCAGCAACTATCAGCCAAAATAACGGATAATACCCTTCTTATGGCTGTAATTATCCGACTTTGTAGCATATTGATGATCCACGAGATAATGTGCGACACATCTGTGGCCTTTTTAGACTTGATAATTGAAGAGGTCAGGTGGTATACTTCAATGATAATTGCCTACAGTTGCTGCATCTCAAATAGTGAAGGTGGGCTTCAGCTATAGACATTTTGTTGGGATATAAGTATTAGAAGACTCACCTTTTGTGTTGATGTTGCTGCTACCCCATAGGGTGTGATACGTATTTTCAATACTGAATAGGCTTGCCTTATCAGGCAGTCTATTGTCCTCATCCTCTGTAAGGTACACAGATGCTAGAAGAAACTTAGTTAGTCAGTGGAAATATTTTTAAGCGTTTGTGAGGAGGACCGCCGTTCTGAGTGCCTCCTTGTCTGAGAAGTATACCCGTTGCATTTTTTGTAGCTCGATAAACCTTTTAATTTTTGCTGTTCATTTATGGGTCCTTCATGAACATAATATCGTGATTATTGGCGTTAAAATTAGCTGAGGCCAATGAACTGTTCAGGCTAATTTTTTTCAAAACGGTTTTGGTGGTCAGTGGAAAACTTTGGTAAACCATGCATTTTGTATATCGCTGCCATCGTACCTACGACCACAACAGTCTTCACGTACGGTATACGTATAATACGTATTTGGATTCTGTTTTACCCTGACTAAGTGATGGATGGTGTTTTACACTGACTAGTAGTTGTGGTTTAAAAGTTAGCAGACGACGAGTTGGAATCGTTCTTTTCAGAAGTAGACGTAGATGGTCCCTCGCTTGTGACCACTGACCGTGAAGAAGTGGTCATTGAAAGACGATTTAGATAGGAGAATTTTACTGTTCTCTAGTAAATCGCACCGAACATCCAGTTGAACCTGAGTTTACAACTTTTGAGTTGTCTCTTGGATGCTAGGTTATGAATAAATACAAGCAACCAAATCCTTCTCATCAATGTGTTTCAGGATGAAAAAATCTTAAAATCTTCTCCTTCTCGTTGTTTTCTCGGCGCAGTCGCGAAGGTGAGTTATGAGACTAGAACCCTAGATAGCCACAGTCTCGGTTTCAGAGCTCTGACTCCATTCTTTAAATTCCATTATTTATTCGGCCACTAAAATTTAGTGCACCTGCATCGTAGTGGTCCGTCCCAGCAAGCACACCGCAAAAATCTGGGGCTTATGCTACTGATATCCAAACGTTGCGCTACCGTTATTATGCTACCAAATGATGTTCTAACCTACCAGTACAATAATATGCGACCGCTGTTGTTCTACTGTTATGTTACTATTGTATGCTACCGTGTTGTCCCACCAAGACGAGGTCGCATAGCGATAGTTGTGGTACCAATATGCTACCGATATGCTGCCCAAAAGAAATGAAAAAAGTTAAGGTTTTTTGCAATTGAGGAGGATGCACGGGGTGTATATAGTTAATGATTGACTAATTATAACAGCGGTTTTATGGGGTCCTTGTAGGCTAAGATAAAATACTATTATTATTTTTTTGGAGTTAAGCCGGCTTCGATCACCAGACCTCTGTGTAAGGCAGCAACTTTAACCATTCGTCTGTCTGAAAAGATTATCTACTAAAACTTAAGTTTTAAAAAATAATTATATATGAATATTATTTTGATGCTTAAGTTTAGGAGAATGATTTTATGAAAAGGTCACGAGTACAATTAATTTATTGGCATATAAAAAATTACATATGAAAAAAGTTATATCAATAATTATATAAAAAAATTGGTACCCATGTAATTAAATTTGAGATTTGAAAACGGTTGAGGGTACGGTTGAATTCCCGTACCGGACACTATTTTTTTAATGTTTTTTTATTATTTTTAAATAACATAAAAATGATTCCTTTTTGAAAAAAAAAAAAAATTCCGTGGGTTGTGAAATCGCTGAAATACATAGATACGGAACGTGGTTAGAGAACTAAGAAAAGGTTTTTGTTACGAAATTTTTTTTTTTCGCATACGGTTAGCAAACAAAACACCAAAGTTAAAGTGATGAAAGTATTTCTAGAAAAGACTAGGTAGAAAGATTTAGAAAAGACATTAAAGTATTACAGTGAATTGTTGAAATACATATAGAAACGTGGTGAGAAAACAAAGAAAGTTTTTTTGTTGCGAAATTCTTCTCGCATGCGGTTAGCAAACTATTTTACTTGGATGTTTCGAATGGAGCATTTATTGAAAAAAGAAAAATTATGGCTTTTTTTAAGTTCAGAAAAGCCAGAATTGCTCACGACTGATTCATCTGGGAATCAAGAAGATGTTACAAAGTGGATTGAAGGTGACGAGCAGGCATTGGCATTGATTGTTATTTATGTCGAGGACAATCAATTGGTGCATGGTCGTTCTGCGGAAACATCAAAAATGACATGGAATGCACTAAAGCAACATCACCAAAAAGCAACACTCAGTAATACGGTGTCGATAATGCGAAGAATTTGTAAAACTAAACACAGTGATGGTGAAAGTTTAGAAGAACATATGGCTGAACTTTCAAATCGGTTTCAACATTTGGAGGACAATGGTGATATAATAAAAGATAATTGGAACGTAGCAATGTTTTTAAGTAGTTTGCCACGAAGCTATGACACATTGGTTACAGCTCTTGCTTGCTAAAATTGCTAAAATTGCTTGTTGAGCATAGTAAACGTATTGAAGCTGATAGTGATGTGGAATCTCAAGCTAAGGGTTCCATTTTAAATATTACAAATAAATCTAAAGAAATGGTATGTTTCTTTTGCCGGAAAAACTGGTCACATGAAGCGTGATTGTGGAAAAGATAAACAATGGAAAAAGAACAAGGATAAAAGCAACAGCAGAAATCATACAGCAAACAAGATTGAAGCAGCTGATGGGGAATATCTATTTGCATCCCTCAGTGATGCAAGCCATTGAATTATTGACTCTGGTGCAACGTATCATGTTGCATGCAACAAACAATTGTTTACGACACTTGAACTGACACGTTCACACCTGGATGTTGCTAATGGTTCGAAGGCAATTATTGAAGGAAAAGGTACGTGCATAGTTCAATTTATGAATGCAGATCAAAGTTTAACATCAGCTAAAGTTGAGAATATGACGTATGCACCAGAAATAAAAGGAAATTTACTGTCAGTAAAGCAGCTTGTTCATAAGGGGTTTATAGTTAGTTTTAATAAAAATATTTGTGAAATTGAATATAAAGGCAAACAGGTGGCGATGGCTGATGATATTGGTGGTTCATATAAGCTGCGTCAACCAAGTAAAACATATTCGGTTACACATGAACATAAAGAAAATTGTATTCACAATTTACATAGAATTTTCGATCATCGAGATCCAGAAGCAGTTAAGGCGATGTGTGCAAAAGGTTTGGTTGATGATGTTAAATTAGTTGACTATGGGAAGGAGCAATATGAAGTATGTTTAAAGGCAAAGACATCACAATTGCCATTTCCTAAACAGTCACTGTAAAAATCAAGTAAAGTTCTGGATCTGATTCACACTGACGTTTGCGGGCCAATGCAAACGAAATCACCAAGTGGAAAAAGAAATATGCTCACGTTCTTCGACGATTATTCATGATATTCTAAAGTATATTTATTGAATGAAAAGTCTTAGGTGGAAACGAAACAAAATGAGTACATAGCAATGGTGAATAACAAGTTTTAATTCAATCCAAAGGTGATTCAACCGGATCGAGGAGGATAATACATAAGTAATAAAGTTACACAATATTTATTAAGTGAAGATATTCAAACAAATGCGGCATACAGCACCGTTCATTCCAGAACACAATGGAGTTGCGGGGAAAATTCGAACGTTAATCGATATGGCGCGGTGCATGTTAGCAGATGCAAATTTACCAAATATATTTTGGGCTGAAGCGGTTTATACAGCAAACTATTTACAAAACCGTTTACCATCCAGATGGATGAAACAACTCCATTTGAATTGTGGAATGAAAAGAAACCAGGCATGAAATATTGTTATACATTTGGTACTAAATGTTTTGTTTATATTCCATAGAAAAACGACGTAAATTGGATAATACAGCCGCCAAAATGATTTTCGTTGCTTATGACGAAAAATCTAAAGCCTACAGATGTTTCGTTGAAGTTCGGAGACGATTGGTTATCAGTCGTGATGTTTGTTTCATTAAAAATGTTCAAGAAGATTCGGAATTTTCATTTCATGATCCCGAAATGAAAACTGATACAAATGATTCAAAGTTTCAATCATTTGTAAGTGAAACTCAAGAAGAAAACGAAGATCACTTAGATGTGTTTGTTGACGAGGGTGATAACAGTATTACTGAACAACCAACTACAGACGTGCTGGAAGAAAGAGTGTCTAGACGTACAAACAAGGTTTATTTCAGCAACGCGATTAATTGAAGAAATTAATACAATTAAAGAACCAATTGTCAAACCAAAAAGTTTTAAGGAAGCAATATCAAGCAAAGAAAAAGATTCAAACAATGCTGGAAGAAATGAATTCTTTAAAGAAAAACAATACGTGGAATTTGTGCAATTTGCCCAGTGATCGAAAGGTAGTCGGTTACAAGATGGGTTTTTAAGCTGAAGACTGATGATGACGGAAAAATCAAACGTTTTAAGGAACGACTAGTTGCACAAGGTTTCTCGCAAAAATTTGGAACCGATTACGAACAAGTGTTTGCACCAGTTGCGCGTCAAACAACATTTAGAATATTATTGGCACTGGCATCAAAAGAAAACTACATCGTAAGACACATTAACGCAAAAACAGCGTTTTTAAACGGTACACTTAAGGAAACCATTTATATGAAGCAACCACCTGGATTTAAAGAAAGTGGTAAAATGGTATGTTTGTTAAATCGTAGTTTATACGGTTTAAAACAAGCAGCTAAAACATGGAACGATGCAATCCATTTTGTATTGATCAATGCGGATTTTGAGCAAAGTAAAGCAGATTCATGTTTATATATGCGGAAATTCGGTGAACATTAGTGTTATCTACTCATTCATGTTTATGACATGGTCCTGATGGTAAAATCTTTGGAAACAGTAAACATCGTGAAGAAAATCTATCGGCAAAATTTGATTTAGAGGATTTAGGCGACATAAAGTATTATCTTGGCATGGAAATAACCAAATCAGATGATGGATTTTACCAATTATGCCAGTCGACGTACATCAACAAAATTATTTCGGATTTTGGTTTGAGCAATGCGAAGGAATCAAAGGTGCCATTGAGTATGAGTTATGGTAAAACATCAAACATCGATGATGAAAGTTTGTTGTTGAACAACACAAATTATCAAAAGTTAATTGGGTGTTTACTGTGTATTTCGGTAAATAAACGACCAGACGTTACGGAAAGCATATCAATCTAATCGCAAAAGGTCTGCACACCAACACAAGAAAACGAGCTGAAACGTGTGCTATAATATTTGTAGTCAGCACCAAATTTAAAATTGGTGCTTAAGTTAATAAGGAACATAATGGAGATTTATTATACGGTTATGCTGATGCAAATTGGGCTGAAGACCGTACTGATAGGATATCAAACAGCGGGTACTTGTTTATCGTTATTGGTGCAATCATTAGTTGGGTAAGCAAAAATTTGTTGCGCTTTCATCAACAGAAGCGGAATTCATCTCACTATCTGAAGCATGTCAGGAAGCATGTTGGTTAAAACGTATCTTGAATGACATACATCAACAAGTTTCATCAGCAATACTAATTTACGAAGACAGTCAAAGTTGCTTAAAGATGATTGAGGACAATATAAAATATTGAGGACAATGCAAATATTGTCCTACTGAAAAATGCTTGCGGATTTATTTACCAAACCGTTGCCAGCTGCTAAATACCTGGATCTACGGAATCAACTGCAGTTACATGATTGAGGAGGAATATTGAAAGCAATGAGGTAAACGCATCGTTACATTATGTGTTAAGCAATTGTTGCCACCTTCATAACAAAATATGTAATGTCATATCCATATATTTTTGTAGTCTTGTTTTTTACTTCTCTCTGCAACCTCAAAGAAAACAGAATAAAGTTGTATTTCAGTTTTAGTATAAACTAATCTTTTATTCTAATAATTATATTTCTAATTATTTTTATTTTTTACTATACGCAATTGAAATTAAATTCATTAAATTCAATGCAAGTTTTCCAACAACTTCTACTTTCAATAATTGCTTGACGATTTTTGCGTGCCGGATGACAGTCTTCTCTTGCTTAAATGTTTCCCCTGAAATGCTACGTCAAAAAAGTTAGCCGTCAAACATTATCATCGAGTAAGCAATGTGCTCATAGCGCACAAAATAGATAAGAAGATAAAACTAGTAAGACTTAAACAAAAGCGCTTTGACTAAAATCGTCTATCCACCATTCAAAAATAGCAAGCTTCTAAAGTTCTAAAACGATATTTCTAAAATTTCAATCACAGAATATTATAACCCATGTTTTTTGGACGAGATTATATATTGCAGAAATTCATCATATGAATATTGAAAAAACAACAGAACACCTGAGGCTTCCTGTTGCAGCATATCAAAAATTCTCTACGTTTCGTAAGTGAAACATGGATTAATTTTTTTTCCAGAATCCAAACAGAGCGGCAGGTTTTAATTTTTATTAATGGATTGCATGCCAACAAAAACCACCATCACAGCCGTTTATTATGAAGCGATTTTACAGAAATTAAAAGGTTCCATCCGAAAGAAGCGTAAAATCCGTAAAATATTACTTCTCCACGACAATGTGCTGGTAATTAATTACCTAGAAGGGAATTATAAAAAAAATTGTCTATAAATGAATGATGCGACTGTATAAACACGATTTGCTTTTAACGTCCCAGTTAGAAGTGTTATCGATCAGTTATTGATAAACACTCGATAATGCAACATCTATATATCGATAACGTGTTATGTACATCATGATGAAATATCATCGATAATTTTTGTTCAAAACTGTGGCACCACATTATCGATGAAAACTGTCAATAACATACAAGCTAGCTATTATCGATAACGCAATCAATTATCTGTTACCAATGTCGTTGTCAATAACTGTTATTGAAAAGGTTATTGAATTGAAACCATTATTTGGTTTCAATACAAAATATAAATAAAAATCGGGGTGGTTTTAATTTCATATTAATTTTATTTTCATATATTTTATTTTAAAAAACGGTTACATATTTACATTTAAACTTATATTGAATTTATATTTTAAAAAATCAACAATTATATATTTTTATGAAATTGAAATATGTATATAAAAATTTAATTTTAGGTTATAGATTAGTAGGCACTATATAATATAAATATTAAAAAATTATGCACATATTTCTTATATATAAAAAATATTAACATATGACTGTTAAGATTTTTGTTTTATCTAACAATATTAATTTTATAATACACCTTAATTTTATAATATAATAATTATCACATCATTTATATAAATCACAATTCACAACACAGTCATCACTTTTGAAATTTAACAAAATGTCTGACTTTTGCTTACAAAAGTGAGACAGCGCACCCAGATAACAATTTATAGTTTTTCTTTGTTCTGCTGGTCGATAACAACATCAATAACGGTTGTTATCGGTATTGGATTTTTAACTGGGGTATTAATTTTGTAAAAAAATACAAAAAAACAAACAAAAAATTATCCGAACAATGAAAACAAAAAATTTCCCATTTTCGGAGTAACTTTCCATACAAATAATTTAAGTTCGTTGAATGTCACCGCATTGCTTTAATTGTTTTTATTTTTCAAACAAATTTTATTGTCAGAAACAAAGATCAGACAATAACCTCAAAAATATAATTTTATATTTTTATTATATCAAGTTTATCAGGTATATTATAATTAAATTATATAAATTAAATAAACAGTAAATTTCTATATAATAAAAACAATTTTTTTAGAATATAATCGTTCCAAATAAATTTAAACATGAACGATAATATTGATAATCAAAATATTATGGGAATGGATATCAAAGAATTGAATTATATGTTATCAAAAGAAAATCAAGCTATTGATGATCAATTAAAAGAATTCGAAACGGCAAAGAAACGAGAATGTGATAAATTAACATATAGCTCAATTCCAGAAGAATTGGAAAAGCTAATGGATGTCGATGATGAGGACGATTCTGAAAGTATAATTGTAATTAAAAATCCAAATGCACTCGAGCACAGTGTTAATGAAGATGAAATAAAAACAAAGAATATTCCATCTCCAACAAATAATTCATTACGATTGATTGCGGATTATAGAAGTTCGGATGAATCATCAGATAGTGATTCTAGTTCAGTAAGTGATAACTCAAGTTCGGAAGATTCAGATAATGAATCATCAGATTCATCATCGTCGTCTTCTTCCTCGTCATCATCAGACGATGAGCTAGAATTTTTGGGAATTGAACCTAAAAAAGTTCATCCGATTAAGGCTCCCGGAGAGTGTTTGTTGGATGAATTACCGTTGATTGAGGATCTTCATATAACAGTTCCGGAAACTGAATGTACAGAAATTGGGAAAATACAATCAATTGTAGATCAATTAGTATTAGTTGAATCAATTTCGGGAACAGCAGCTTTAGATTTGGATTCAGTTTTATTTTTGGATAAAGGAAATCGTCCATTGGGCAGAATTTTTGATGTGTTGGGACAAATCTCTTGTCCTTTGTATTGTATAAGATTTAATTCAAGAAAACAAATTGAAGAGCATGGAATTGAAATTGGAATGAAAGTCTATTTTGCACCAAAAACCGAACACACCTCATACGTGATATTGTCAAATTTAATGAATGTACGTGGTTCAGATGCAAGTTGGAGGGATGATATTGAACCAAATGATAATCAAATTGAATATTCTGATGATGAGCAGGAACGAGCAGCAAAGAAAGTTTCTAGAAAAGTTTCGAATCCTGATCAGAATAAACGTCCAAAAACGAATGATAATAGAAGAAATTATTATCCAAACGCTAATCACCATAATCAGCCAAGATTTCGAGGTGGGGGAAATGGACATAATCGTAATCGAGGAGCTGGTCAGTTTCAATACAGACACATAGATCCAACTGTTCAATACAATCATAGTTGGCATTACAACTTACCACAATCGCATATGATGCCAGGAACATCCTATGCTAATCCATACGCGATGTCATTACCTGGTGTAACACAACAGCAAACACAACCTTTATACCCGAACATCTTATCTCAACCACCTCCTCCTCCTCCACCCCCGTCACATCCAAATTCATCAGAATAAAGTTGTTTTCACTCATATAAACATATACATATATATAAATAGATTTAATCTAAAGTTAGCATTTCATAATGGTTACTTATACTGTAAACCTTACAAATGTGATTTTTTGAATTAACATTTAGATGGTACTAAAAATTGTTGAAATATTTTTGATGTAATTTTTTTCTTTCTAACAATTATAATTTAAGGCTTATATACTTCTGCGTTAATGTCAATTTATTGAATAATTAAAAGATAAATTATTATAATTATATTATTTTTTATAAAAATTGTTTTGAAATAAAAGATGAAATTTAAATTTTACAGACTTTTTGACCAAATCGCCAAAATATAGGCATGATGTTACAAACATTTAGGAGCGCTAGTTAAATATTCTATGCTTGCTTATAAAAACCGAACGTTTTGAGCCGTTGGGAAAGTGTTAATGTAAAATGAATAAACAAATTAAATTAATGTATTACAGCAATTTTATCATTGACATGATTAAATCTGTAATAAAACACTCACCTTTTATTTATACTTTGATTTTATTGATTTTTTTACTATGGAATTTTCCATTCACACGTTGTATCCACATATGCTACAGATATGGGGAAATGAGAGTAAATTTTATCGTCAGAGAAGTAAGAATATGTGAGTATAGATTTAAGCAAAATATATCTATGTATTGCTGAGAATTGGCGTTATACATTTTTTTTATCTTTCAATGTCAATGTTGCAAAAACGAATGCAAGCTATTATATGATGCAATTTAGTGAATATATTTGATTCAACAGTTAGTTAATAAGTTCTTAGAATGGAAACCTGATGCTATAGTAACCGTTAAATTACGGCGAAACCGGCACCGTAGTGATATATGAAGTCTTCCCTTGTCAAAAAAATTGATAGTAACCGATAGACCGTTTTCTATCGTTTCCTATGCGGTTTTTGAATGAGAATTAATGGGTTGGAATCGTTTTTTCCCATAGAAACGGATGCGGACTCTTACGTTTTGCCTTTTGTGGCGGACGCAATTTCTATCGTTTTTGGGTGTTTCTTATCGTTATTTCTGATAGAAATGAAAATCTAGTAAAAAAATAGAACCGTTTTCTATCGTTTCCTATGCGGTTTTTGAATGAAAATGAATGGGGCTGTATCGTTTTTTTCCGATAGAATGTTTGTATCGCTTTAATCGTTTCCTATCGTTTTTTGGTAGATTATCTGAATCGTTTTCAATGGGTTATTTCACATTATCTTTTTTTCTGTTAATTCGTATCCGTTTTAATCGTTTCTTATCGTAAAAGCCGAATTTCAGGGCAATATCTATGCAATGGGCTTTTTCACATTATTTTTTTTTTCTGTTAATTCCTATCCGTTTTAATCGTTTCTTATCGTAAAAGCCAAATTTTAGTGCAATATCCTATCGTTTTGAATAGTTTTCAATGGGTTTTTTCACATTATTTTTGTTTGTTTATTCCTATCCGTTTTAATCGTTTCTTATCGTAAAAGCCGAATTTCAGTGCAATATCCTATCGTTTTCAAATAGGTTTTTTTCACATTTCAATGGGTTTTTTTCATATTACTTTTTTTCTGTTAATTCCTATCCGTTTTAATCGTTTCTTATCTTAAAAGCCGAATTTTAGTGCAATATCCTATCGTTTTGAATCGTTTTAAATGGGTTATTTCACATTATTTTTTTCTGATAATTCCTATCCGTTTTAATCGTTTCTTATCGTAAAAGTCGAACTTAAGTGCAATATCCTATCGTTTTGAATCGTTTTCAATGGGTTTTTTCCAGGGTTGTTCCTTTACGCGTAATCTAAAATAGATTACATTACATGTAATCTATGTAATGTAATCTATGTCATCTATGTAAATTTGGCGTAATCTATTTATTTTGATTTAAGAAGAAATATGTGGAAATATTGTATTATCCCTATGAAAATTTTTTCTTAAGAGACATGATCAATAATATTGTCAAAAACAAGATCTTGCGATCTTGAAAAAAGTTAATTTATTGCTAAAAAATTTTAGAATTCACATATCAATTAAATAGATTACATTATAGTTTACATTATAGATTACACGAAAATATCTCGCGTAATTTACACGTAATCTATGCGTAATCTATACATGTAAAGTAATCTATTTTGTCTACGGCACAACCCTGTTTTTCACATTATTTTTTTTTTCTGTTAATTCCTATCCGTTTTAATTGTTTCTTATCGTAAAAGCCGAATTTTAGTGCAATATCCTATCGTTTTGAATCGTTTTCAATGGGTTTTTTCACATTATTTTTTTTTTGTTTATTCCTATCCGTTTTAATTGTTTCTTATCGTAAAAGCCGAATTTCAGTGCAATATCATATCGTTTTGAATCATTTTCAATGGGTTTTTTCACATTATTTTTTTTTTTGTTTATTCCTATCCGTTTTAATCGTTTCTTATCGTAAAAGCCGAATTTCAGTGCAATATCATATCGTTTTGAATCGTTTTCAATGGGTTTTTTCCAAAGAATTAAGAGACTAAGGAAATGAAACTACTGTATATATACACAAAAATATTTGAAGCCGTTTTTCTCTTTTCTCAGCTCTCTTTTTTATCTTCAATAAGTTGGCCTAAGTTGTCAAAAACAAAATTTGTAAACATTACTTAGCTTGGTTATAATTTGGTTTTAATAAAATTGTTTTTAATATTTATCGTGGAGATATTTTGACGAATTTATAGTAAATATAAGAAATACTAGTGATTTTATTATAATTTAAAAATAATTTTAAAGAAAAATTAAATATATTAAGTGAAAATTTTGAATAAAACATTAAATATGAAGTGTGTGATAATAACGTGTAAAAATTACTAAAAACATATACACGATGGGTTTTCTTATCATAAATAACTAATATTGATATTATAATTTACTTTTCGATTAATAAGTGTTAAGTTTTTTAAACATTTTCGAGAACAAAATGTAATCTAAAATCAATGTAAACAATAATAGAATGCTTCGGGTCTACGTTGTCTAAATTTTTTTTATGTTGTTTTTCTATTTGTTGTTTTTCGTTTCTATGCAATGGCGTCTCTTTTTTTATATTAATTTTGGGGGCAAAAATACGCTTAAATTTGGAATTCAATGCAATAATAGAAATATTTACGGCGCCTCTACTAAAACGCAAGTGTGTTAGTAATAATTTATTGGTGTGCAAAAATTGCTTCAACTTTTAAAATCAATTTCACTTCCTCTATTCTCTTAATTCTTTGGTTTTTTCACATTATTATTTTTTCTGTTAATTCCTATCCGTTTTAATCGTTTCTTATCGTAAAAGCCAAATTTTAGTGCAATATCCTATCGTTTTGAATCGTTTTCAATGGGTTTTTTCACATTATTTTTTTAATTTGTTAATTCCTATCCGTTTTATTCGTTTCTTATCGTAAATTATATACACCCTTAGCGCTTAGTGAGTGTAGGTGAAAATTGATAGATTCTCTTAACAGTGATCTTAAAACAATTATGGATTGGGGTATTGCTAACAGTGTTGAATTCAATACAAGCAAAACACAGGTTTGTCATTTTTCTAGGATAACGACACCCAATCCTTTTCCATTAACGTTTGGCCCCAAAAATCTTTTAGAGAATGAGTCTGTCAGACTTCTAGGAGTTGAGATTGAAAATAATATGAAGTGGAATTCTCATATTTTTAATCTGGCTAAGAATGCTGTTCAAAAGTTAGGATTTTTGGGGCGATGTCGTAAGTTTTTCGATAGCGAACAACTTCTTTTAGTTTATAAATCTTTCACACGTCTCTGCATGGAATACTGTTCTCACATATGGGGTGGACCTTACTTGAGTAGTCTCAACTGCCTTGATTCTGTACAGCGTAGAGCTATTAAACTCATTGGTAACCCTAGTCTTACTAACGGTCTTGATTCCTTGCAGCACAGAAGAAATGTTGCTGATTTGACTATATTTTATAAATATATTATGGATAAACGAGCTTCTGAAGAGATCAAATCGATTTTACCTAAATCAGTAAACCTTTCGCGTCACACCAGAGCAAACGTAGCAGCGCATCCCTTTACAGTTCAAATAATTAGGTGTAGAACTGTAGCCTTCCAACGTGACTTTTTCAACAGAGTATCTCATCTTTGGAATGCCTTACCTTCTTGGGTTTTCCCTGATTAATTTAATCCTCAAGGCTTTAAAGTTAACGTTCATAAATTTCTCAGAGAATCTTAATTTGCATTCCATTCTTATCCCTAGTTGGCATGGTATCTTCGGATATTCAGAGACGTTAATTTATAATTTATTATAATTAACCCGCTAGGCATGAATATCGGAATGATATCTTATTGCTATCTAAAAAATTATGTCTTTTAGAACTCAGAAAATTGTTATTTTTTTGACCGATCAGATCAGTTTATGGAGACCAAAAGGATACCTTTATGATAACTACTGTCGACATTTCTATGACCTAAAAATGATATCATCTTGTCAACATTTTACCAACTACCAATTTTGTTATAAAATAGTATTTCTAAAATTTTTAGAATAAAATTAATTAAATAAAATTTAATAAACTTAATAAAATTAACTACAATAATAATAATTATTTAATTATACTAAAAACAACACAATTTTTGAAATACAAATCAGTTGTCTTCAGCTGTCATAATATGTCAAAATGAAACGAGCAACCCGCAAATCTTGTACCACATCATCGGGTGATGAATGATGATTGATGAATCTGTATTGAGTAAGTATCATTATTGGGTGAGTATGATTAATAGTACCTAATACATAAATTAGAACGTAAACTTTTTATTTACTCTTAATGTTGAAAACTACTTTAACCTTATTTATTATTTAATTTCTAGAATTTAACCGGAATAGATATACGAAAGATTTACTCATCACTATATACTCATCATACTAATCTTGCAAAAATGGAATACTGCGGACGATCCCAGCATAGTTGTAATCAAAAACAGCGGCAGACCACTGCAGTAATATTAAAACATTATTTTTTTTGTAATTTCATTGTATAAGAATTAATTTATTTTTAAATTTAATAAAAACAAAATTAAGTATTATGTTAAGTAATGATTTCAATTATTTAAAAATAACCTAAAATTTAAGCTCCAAAATCTAATATCTTTTTGATATCTCTAATATGCTATCATTCGGAGCTCAGAAAAATGTTATGTATCTGATATCTTTTTGAAGAGATCTAAAAGATGTCAGCAGGTGGCGCATTAGAGGGTTTTCTGATATCTTTATGTTATCTTTGTGATAAATATTTTGGATGTCAGATCTAAAAACGGTTACCTTTAAGAGCTCATTATGATAGCTTTTTGCCGAACGGGTAACACTAAACATGCCTAACTTTGAATAAAAAAAAAAAGCCGAATTTTTAGTTTTGAATCGTTTTCAATGGGTTATTTCACATTATTTTTTTTTCTGGTTAGAAATTTATTACAAAACTAACACGAAGCATCAATACGTTGCCGGAAAATCATAACAGATCATAAATTAATATAATTTAGTGAAAAGATGATACAATCAGCAAACTACTCAAAAAACCTTTTCATTTAGCGTTTCGAGAAAATATTAAAAAATCACAAATTCATATTTATAGCTTTCCAATCAAGCTATAAATTACAGCTCTTCTTAACGCTATATACTATCCAAAATCAAAGATTTTAATGAGGATAAAATTTTGACTGTAGTTGATAATCTTCTAACATAGCTAGTTCACGCTAGCTAGCTCACGCTATTCAATCAGATATAAAAAACATATTTGTAATCCCAAAATACGCAGATGATTCTCTAATTTAGTCAGTTTTGTTTTCTTCTTGAAAAATTACCAAATCATATTTGTGAATTAAAATTTAAGATACTCAATCACATTTAAAATAATAATATTTAATTTTCTTTCAAAATAATTTTGAATATATTTAGTTAATTACAATGTTTTAATAATCAAAATAACTATTTTAAAATAAGAACATTTTCATCCGAAGATAATATAACTTAGATTTAAGTTCACTACATTTAAAGTTCGTATATGCACATATAAATTAAAGTTCTCCACAATTAAAGTTAATTAAGCCTAAGTTTAGCTTCACAATTGAAAGAATAAATGCTGAACAAAAATGTTTAAATCAACATTATTTTTCTAATTAAGGTTTATCACATAAATAATTAAAACAAAATATTAAAGGAACTTCCAAGATAATTAGACTTAAAACTTTTTGATAAATCGATAATTTTAAAAAATCTCTTTTGCTAAAGAAGAAAAAAAAGAACTTAAAAAAACTATTTTGTTTTCCGTTAATTTGAATGAAAAATCCTCGCATGCTAAATTTGATTTTTAAGCTTTTAAATTTAGATGTTCGCCACATATTTCATTCGAAATTCCAAAAACATTGTAAAAATTAAATAAAATCAAACTTTTTCCAAAATTCTAAAAATATTCCGAAAATTATTACAAAACCAAAGATTAAACTTTTTTCAAAAATTCTGAAAATATTGCAAAAATTATAACAAAATCAAAAATTGAAATTTATTTCAAAATTCCAAAATTATTCCAAAAATTAGAATAAAATCAAATATTTAAACTTTTTCTAAATCTAAATAATATTCAAAAAATTCTTAAAAATTCAAAAATTCAAACTTTTTCCAAAATTCTAAAAATATTCCAAAAAATCTTACAAAATCAAAGATTGAAACTTTTTTCAAAATTCCAAAAATATTTCAAAAACTATAACAAATTCAAAAATTTCCATGTCACATTTACGTCATACAAAGTACAAACAGTTAAATTTTTTTTCCAAAAAATTGGCCAAAAAAGTAAATGAAAATCATTTTTTTGACATACTTGACAATATTTTTTGACAAACTTACTTTTACAATTCTTTTTGACAAACTTACTTACAAACAAACTTTTGACAAACGATAGAATACGTTTAAAAACTTGTTTAGTTTTACCAAAAAATTTCAATCAAAAACTTCAGATTCAGAACGATTAACAACGATAGAAATTCTATCGGAAAAAACCCATTGAAACCAAATCTGAAATATCCCATAGGTGACGAATGATGCTGTTTGGTCTGTTTTTCTTGAAAAAATTTCAATCGTAAATTTCAGATTCAAACCGATAGGAATCTGGTGGCGGAAGAATACGATAGGTTACGATTGGTTTTACATATGGAATGTACGATAGAAAACGTTTAAAATAGTACATTATTTAATTAGGAGCTAAAGTGATACTTTTTGTGTTGAGTCTATAGTTTGACAATTATAGACGAAACACAAAATGTCACTTTAGCTCCGAATTAAATACACTATTTTTTCGGCAAACGTTTAAATTTTTTATAAACATGAAATTAATACATCAAACTTTTTATCTTTTAGAACTTTTTATGATTCAGAACAACGGCATATAATCCAAAATGCAACGGCATGGTAGAAAGATGGCCTCGCACAATTAAATCAGCAATTATGTGTTATGACCGTCCAGACTGGACAAAAATTCTACCTTCAGTCCTCTTAGGTTTAAGAACCTCCTTCAGCGAAGAACTTCAAACAGCTTCAGCGGAACTAACATATGGAAGCTCGATAAGAATTCCGGGACAGTTTATCGATTCTTCTACAAATTTTTTTGTTCCCCAAACTGATTTCGTCAAGAAGTTAAGGAAACATTTTGATGAAATACGACCAAAGCCAGCATCAGCACACGTTACATCTTCTTCCTTTGTGAGCAAAGATTTGCAAACTTGTTCACATGTATTTTTACGTACTGACGCTGTAAGGAGATCATTACAAGCTCCTTACACTGGTCCTTTCAAAGTTTTAAGCCGCAACAATAAAAACTTCAATACAGAAATTTATGGCAAAGCAGCCAACATTTCAATTGATCGACTTAAACCATGTTATCATGAAAATTCAGGCGATAAACAATTCAGTTCTCTCGCTAAAGCATCTTTTTTGAATCAACCAGATTCAACCGCTAAATTGAATCGTAACGATTTTTCTGAATTTTCTAAAAGCAGCAACCAAAACAATTTTTCATACAAATTAATTCCAGCTGATCATACTGATTCTTTTCTGAATCTTAATTTTCCTAATTTTTCTGTGAATCTGAAACAATCAGATGCAACTGGTGTGAATAAATCTAATTCAGTATCACCAAAGCAACCTAAAAAGAAAGTAACATTTAATGATCAGCCAACTGTAATTATTATTCCCAATCAACGAGATCATCAAAACACCCCAAAAACTATTAAATCTTATTGAGCGGTGTTGTGAAAATTTTAAACAAAATATTTCTTCCAGTGCTGTCTTGTAGGATATTTTTGATTTTTGTGTTCTCGCTGTCGTCGAACACTGTCGCAATTCTTTTCCTAGTTGTATTAAATTGGCATTTGGCAGTAATGCTCATACATATTTTCTATTTTTTTTTGTTGTACCCAATCTTTTCACTGTTAAATCCCCACTTTTTAAACTGTTAATTTACTAGTTTCTCTCGTTCTTCTGGCGAATCACTGGTGAGGGAGTGTTATGTGGTGACTTTTTATTTAATCGTTTGCGTTTAATTTGAAAGTTTTCGTTAAATTCGTTTCAAACAATTAGCAATAGATTAGGGCAGAATGCATTGCCACCATTACCAAAAACTACGTGAAAAAGCCTCAAAATTCAACCGCGCATAACTCCGATTCAGAGTACTCAAAAAATAAAAGCAGAATTACTTTTTTCCTTTCGTCAATGCCAACAATATATCAAAATTTCAGATTTTTTAAAATTCAAAAATTTAAAAATCAACAAAAAAATGTACGTTTTCTAAATACCTCCAGCATCTTTAGATCCATCACCAGTTTCGGTTGATACTATATCTCCACCAGTTCCTGAACTACTTAATGATATTTTAGAAGATATTAACAATGTTCTTGGAAGGTTAGCCGAATCTCCTATCAAACAAAATCATATTACAACAGGAAGTAATAAAAAAATTTCAAGTGTCACATCGGCAATAAGTCAAAGAATATTTCAAGTAGATTCAGTTAAAGTGTTATCACCAAACGAGGAATGTGAATATACATCATGGCTTATGAACCTTAAAAAAAAGTTTAAAGATGCCAGCTGTAAATCAAAACAAGTGTTTTTGTTGACAACTCTACCACGTAAATTTTGGTCAAATCAACGTATCCAGAATGAATTTAATGCACCAAGACGACTGGTAGAATTCGCCATGGATCTGTTGGAAACAGTAGGTGCTTACAGTTGGCCTCAAAGCAAACAAGTGCACAGTTTGTCACAAAATATAGTAAAACAAATTCAAACATACTTCTTATCAGAGGAAATTAGTAGAATAATGCCTGGCCTTAAAGATGTTGTTACTATTACAGAAGGATCAACAAAAATTAGGAAATCAAAGCGGTTGGTGTTATGGACCCTCACTGACATCTACGAAATGTTCTTGGAAGAAAACAAAGATGTCAAAATCAGCTTCTCAAAGTTCACTACGTTGCGACCGAAGGAATGTATTTTAGCCGGACCTACCGGAACACACAATGTCTGTATATGCATGATACATGAAAATGTACGTTTAATGTGTAAGCCGCTCTTAAATTTAGTAAAAAATGAAAAAGATCTGCTTAAGAAACTGAGTTGTTCTAATAATACAGTGGATTGTGCAACAAATATATGCAATGATTGTAAAAATATCGTGGAAGCTTACACAGAAACAATTTTGGAATCTCTTGAATTTTACGAAATTCAATAGAAATACATTATGAGAAATGGTTAATGCAAGATAGATATTCGTTAGAACGCATGGAAAAAAATAAGGAAGAATTTGTAGAAGATTTAGTACATACATCGGTAAACAAATTAAAAATTCATGATTTCATCGCAAGGCAGCAATCAAAGTTTCTTAAGGAAACGAAACTTAAACTACGTCACGGCGAATACGTATTTGTTATGGATTTTTCAGAAAACTACTCAATGATAACGCAGAATGAGATACAAGCTGCACATTTCAATAAAGTTCAAGCCACAATCCACCCAATCGTAGTTTACTACAAATCATATAATGATAAACTAGAGGTCTTATCTTTTGTCATTATATCTGATCATTTAATGCATAACACAGTTGCAGTTCATAAATACCAGGAAAGGTGTATTGAATTCATTGAAAAACAGCAAGAAATATATCCAAGTATCAAAAAAATTTTATATTTTACTGATGGTTCAGCAGCTCAATATAAAAATAAGAAGAATTTCATAAATCTCTGCAAACATATTGATGATTTTAAAATACCTGCAGAATGGCATTTCTTTGCAGCTGCCCACGGAAAGGGTCCTTCCGATGGGATTGGAGGAACACTTAAAAGAGAAGCCCGGAGAGCTTCGCTTAGAGGAGAAAATATATCAACAGCAAGGGAATTGTTTGAATGGGCGGAAATTTGGTCGAAAAAAAAAACCACGTTATGAAGTTTTCATATGTGTCTTCAGAAGATATCGAACTACAGGAACAATTTCTTTCGGTGCGGTTTTCGGACATTAAAACCATAAGTGGAACTCAAGGATTCCACTGTTTTTTACCGGATAACACTACACCCGATAAAATAATTGCCAAAATGTTTTCTTTTTCTGATGATCATAAATATTTCAATTTAAAGGCAAAAAGAATTATATAACTTAATTTTTTAATGTATTTATTTATAATATTGATTAAATTATAATGTTTATAGAAAAAATATTTTTTTAATGTTTTTTTCTAATGTTAGTGTTGGTGATGTTGAAATTATAACAAAATCTTCGATCATTGGGATCTCCAATTCTTATTCTAAATAAAAACCTGTTTCTCAATCAGAAATACACAGAAAATGGTTCAAATTTATTGCAGGTGTTAAAATATGAAATGTTTAATTTATTAGATCCACATTTAGTACAGGATTATTAACTTAATAAAAAAAACACATGTGAATTTTTCATATACCAAACTTTAAAAAATCGTAAGAAAAAATCCATATTGAATTGCTGACTTTTTATTTCTCAATTTCATAGCTGCATATGTTTACTTTAAAATTTGTGAAAAACAAAAAAAAAAAAGATACTTTTTGAGATATGAGCTTTGAAGTAAACCAAGGTTTTACGCGCCGCCTAGCGGAAAAGAGAAAAGTTATTAATTTTAAACTTACTTATTTCAATTATTCAATTATTTTCCTTTTTACTTGCAAAAATATACGTAAGTCGGATGAAATTTGTGGCACCTATTCACAAAACATTGCCACCATTACCAAAAACTACGTGAAAAAGCCTCAAAATTCAACCGCGCATAACTCCGATTCAGAGTACACAAAAAATAAAAGCAGAATTACTTTTTTCCTTTCGTCAATACCAACAAAATATCAAAATTTCAGATTTTTAAAAAATAGTTGTTTTTTTTTCGATGTACGTTTTCAAAATAATAGCCCATTAATAAAATTTTAGGTACATTTTTTTAATCTAGTTTTCATAAAATTATTTTATCATCAAGTAGTCATTTCAAAATTCATTAAAAATGTTTTGTTTTTTCATTATTCAGATTTTTGTTTTCATAAGATTGAGATTCATTTTTTAATTAAAAAAAAATAAAAATAATTGTTATACGTCTGCCACAAAAACGGTCTAAAAGATATATTTTGTAATTTTAATTAAATAAACATACTTAACTATATATATACATATAAATGTAATTAAGGCAAATTTAAATAAACATAAAAATGTTTACAGTTTATTTTATATAGTTTGAAGTGTTGAATTGTGGTTTATAAAATTAATATATTGTAATAGAAAGAAAACTATTCTAAGGAACAAATATAAGAATTAATTTTTGATTGTGGCTAATGTCAGCAGGCGTGTCAGATCAGCGAATGAAAGGGCAAGGGAATCAAGTATCTGATTATAAGCGAGAATGACTAGCTAATGGTGAACACGTAGCAAAACATTATAGTGCTATTATTAACAGCTATAGATATCTTCGACGTCGTATTACATCAAAAATAAGTAAATAATTCAAATCAAGTAAATAACAATTTTACTTGAAACCACCAAAAATCGGAGTATCTTCAATAATAATTAAGGCTTTAAATTAATTGAGCTTTTCTTGCTTTATTGATTTATCCTGATGGCAAATATCATAATTGATGCAACATATTATTTAAAAATGCCTTTGCAATAACTATTATTATAGCAACAACTTTATTTAACAAATAACTGAGTAATTTCTTTAACTTCCTTATCAATGCATATTCAATCTGAACATATTTAACATTTTAGATATTACTTAAATATTAAAGGAATGGCGTGACAACGGAATAATTAAAATAACAATAATAATATTGGAGTTAGCAAGAAGCAAATACAATGAATAACTTTTTAATAACTTTTAACTTTCGGTTGAAAGTCTCATTTTTCGGTTTTTTGCTTATATCTCGAAAACTGTGCATCCTACCGACATGGCCACTCTGTACAAAATGAAAGCTGATTAAATTTGCTACAAGTTTTACACAGTCAAGTTTTTTGGATATCTTGTATAGTTTTCGAGATATCCGCTCTTGAAAGTCTGTAATTTTGGAAAACAATTTTTGCTTCACATTTTTGCCTTTTGACCGAAAAACTCTTCAACGATTCACAGAAAACAAAATTTTCAGTTTCAGTGTTTGATCTAGTTTCCTTCACATGTTAAAGCAGTTTTAGTGTTGAGCGTTGAGCTTAGCAAATGGGTGGTAGGAGTGAGTGCAACTCATGATATCTGCACCTCTTTAGAAGAGCTCGGTGGAGTTCTATTTTACACCAGTGAGCAATATGAAGATTTCGGACAAGCCCACCAAAACAAGGATGAAGCTGACATTGCCAAGCTCACCCATTCGTTTGAGGAATTTCCTCCCTTTCCAGAGACCAGAGATATAGATATAGAGATATATAGAGATATATATCTTGATATAGAGATATGGAGTTATTTATCTTGAGGTGGTATTGGGCTCCAGCGCTAGAGGTCTCCCTCAATGCCTACAGGTACAAGTTATTCTTGAAATCGGTGGCCACCATCAAGCCTGATATCTTTTCTCTTCCTCCCACCGAGGGAGCAGTAAAACACAATTTTCTCCGAACCTTCAACCAAGTTCAGCTATGGCTGGGAAATGACTTGCCTCCTCAGATGTATGGGTGGAAGATTGGGAACAACTGCCTGGTCCCAGTGCACAGTAAGCTAGCAGCTGCACCGGACGATATACTGAAAATGATTTTCTGCCTGAACCGCCTGAATTAGGTCACTCAAGTTGACTCCGAAGATAAAGAAGAACAGGAGGATCCTCCTCAAATTTAATAAACTTTCATTTTGTATAGAGTGGTCGTGTCGGTAAGACGTACAGTTTTCCAGATATAAGCGAAAAACCGAAAAATGAGACTTTCAACAGATTACTAATTAGATTACTAAATAAAAATCTCTCAAAAATAGAATAATCTATACCAATTTTACAAAATGAAATTTAACCTACCTCAACTTCATTCATAAAAAACTTGTACGATAATAACCTCATCCCAAAGTTTAAGTTTAATTCATGAATTTAGACTATCACAAATTTTACGAAAAAATGCACATACAATAACAAAACATTAGAAAATCTTTTCTCTCACATTAGCGCACTAATAATATTATTTCCATTTCTTTTTCTTGTCCGCATGCGTAAAAGCAGGTCTGATTGTTTATATTATTCTTTCCCCTCTTTTTCGCTCTCTTATTAATAAAATCAAAAGAAAACAACTATCCAATTCCAAACTTTATGGAAATTGATTGTAGCTTAAACCTCTGTTGAGACTGGAACTTTTGTTTAACAGTTTAGTGAATATAAAATAAAAGTTGTATTGTGATTATTTATAAAATAACATAAATAGGTTTTTGTATTTAAACGAATAACATGACTGAAGAGTTAAAAATTATTTCACCAAATATTTGTTATAGTGACAATTATATAGAAGTGGATTACCAGTATCAAACTTCGAATGTTCAAAAAACTTCTGGAACAATTTATGTAAGTTAAATTTGTTGTGATTTGAATTATATTGATTGAATTTTCAATAATTTGTCAATTAAAAGGGAAAACATTTTATTAAAATACGAATCAATAATTTTTAATTTATTTTATTGATGGTGGAATAAAAAAGGAAAGGAAAGAAAGCATTTGCATGGATGAAAATAAACTAACCAAATTGCATAATTTGTCCTTGAACTTTTGTTTGAGAAAAATTTCTTATTTAAACAAGAAATTCATTTTGTTCTGTGATATAAATAATTTGTAGTTATTAGTTATATTTGAACAAGGAAAATAAACAGAATTAAATTCATGCGTATAAATTATTTGATTTTTTTTTTTTATATTATGGAGTTTTGTTAGGTCTCGTGTGAGATATGGTGTGGGATGAAGAATTATATGTAATTCTAAATTATATTTCCTCTTTTAGTTCTAAGAAGAAAAGTTGTTTATATTTTGTGAGATTTTAATACCGATACCGCAAAACCGACAAATTTTCAAAAAACACTAGAATTTTAAATTTATTTATTTTGAGCTAGATGTATAAATTAACGTACAAACTAATATTTGTTAAACTGGTGACCCAGACGTTATTTTTTAAGTATTTATTTAGTATTATTTTTTTAGGATCAGTCAATGCTAATTTTGCGGCTATTGTAGAGGAAGAAATATTCAAATTCGTTTGTGGGAATGCATCAGGGATCGGGACAATCTCTAAAAATGTATATATTTATTATATTGTTTATAACGAGACTTAATATTTGTTGAAATACATTACTCTATCAAAGTTTTCGTTTGATTTACGTCATTTATTATTAAATTATATAAGTGACTCTTACTTGACAAAGATGTAATAATAAAATTTGATTAGCTACCTGACTAATAATAACATATAGTAATGATACCTAATAAAAGTATTATTACTCGAGACTATAAAACTGTTATAATTGCTTCAGAGTAAGCATAAAGGGGCTTTGGATTTGGAATTTCAATGTTAATGTGTCCCATTTCCTTTAAAGTTTGAAGCTTAATTTTAGAGGAGAAGAAGTCGGTTAGCCTTTCGGGAGTTGAGGTTGTATTTTCAACCTGTGTGAAGTACTGTTAGTTGTTACATGGGTGGAGCGCACATAGCTAGTATGAAGTGTCTGGATGCTGTCCAACAGAGAGAAACTAAATTGATTGGTAACATTAATCTTACTAATAAAATTGATGCCTTGCAACACAGAAGAAATGTTGTCGATGTAATAAATATGTATTAGTGTACTTTTTGTTTTGTGACTTGTATACCGCCGCTGTAAAAATTGACAGTTCAGTTGTACTTCAACCTTCATACTAGTTACTCTAACTAAAGAAGATTTATAATATAAAATTATTTGCAAAATAACTAATTGTTTTATTTTAAATTAATAATAAATTCAATAATTAATACATGGTGTCAGAAGTGAAAACAATTAAAATAATATTGAATTGAATAAAAATTACGTAAATTTAATCGAAATTCGTAATACACCAAAAACTCGGTGAAAATAAATTTGTGATTTTTTTTGCATTGTGTCACATAAGCAAAAATCACATTGAACAACGAAATTTTGGCATCGTTCAAAATCGAACAAAATCTTGGAAATTCAGCATCATCCATTGAAGTTAATTGATCATCGGAATAAAGAATCATCGGAGTTAGTAAAATAAATTATTATTTATTGGATTTTTGGAATATTTCATCGGAAAAATGGCAAATAACGACAGATTGCCGCCAGCATTGGATTGTAGCAATTTAGCACGGGAATGGAATGCATGGAAACGCAATTTCACGGTGTACATGATTGCGAATGACAAAATGAATCAAACGGAAAATCAAAAAATCGCAATGTTTCTATGGTTAATTGGTCGAGACGGAACAGAAATATACACAACATTGTTTCCAAATGATACTGCATTCATGGAACCGGCAATTGAAGAAGAACAGCAACAACAACAACAAGTTGATGCAAACGGTGAACCAGTGGTTGATGAACATGGTCAACCAGTAATGGTTGCAGTTGCAGCACCAACAAATCAACATCAACGTACATTACAAAATGTACTCACAGCATTTGATGAATATTGTTTACCACAAAAAAACATCGCAATGGAAACGTTCAAATTTAAAAACATCGTGCAAAAGGAAAATCAGGCATTTGCTGAATTTGAAACAGAATTACGTAAGCAATTGGTTTTTTGTGATTTCAAATGTGAATGTGGGTGTAATGTTGCATATGAACAACGTATGCTACGGGATCAAATCATCATCGGCATTAAAGACAAAAAATTGCAATTGAAATTATTGGATGGCAGAAATGTGCCATTAACAAACGTCATTGAAACATGCAAAACGTTCGAAGCAGCAAATTTGAACAAAAGTATTCTGGATAGAAGGTCGGAAACAATAGTTAACACAGTAACTGGTGATGTTATGGCAATACAAACACAACGAAAATATTCTTGTTTCAATTGTGGCGAGGAATTTACACCAGATCACCGCAATGTATGTAGAGCAAAGGAAGTGAAATGCCGTGGATGTGGAAAAATTGGACATTTCATTAGATATTGCCGTTCGAGACATGGAAAGAGGCAACAATCAACATCACAGGATAAATTCAAAAAAGGTAACAAATCACATGAAGCGTTAATTGATAGTAAATTACATGAAAATAAATATTTTTGTAGAATGAATTCAAATATGAGCACCGGATTAGAAAATAAGTTAAGCATCGGATTAGTGAACAACAAATGGAGCAAGCATTATCAAATAAATGGGAAAATTATTGAGTTCAAAATAGACACCGGAGCAGATGTGAATTGCATTCCAATCAATTTAATAAAGCAAATGAAAATTGAATTTGAAAATAAATGTAATAATTTTCCTGTTTATGATTACAATAAGAATAAAATAAAAACTTTTGGAACAGTAGAACTAAAATGTTGTGACTTGCATGGAAATTTTGAAAAATCGGCTCAGTTTTTAATCGTTGATAATAATCTTGAACCAATCATTGGTCTTGACACTTGTTTGAACTTTGAACTGATTAAGCGATTGGATATTAATAATGTGAGTTTGTTACCTACATCGGATACTGAATTTTTAAATCGATTTCAAGACATTTTCGACGGATTGGGTAAATTCCCGGGAACTTGTTCAATACAATTAAAGGAAAATGCTATACCCGCATTACATTACAAGAAACGAATTCCATTTGCGTTAATTGACAAATTAAAAATTAAATTAGAGAAAATGGTGGAAGAGAAAATTATATCACCAGTTGATTATCCAACGGATTGGGTGAACAATTTGCAAATTGTTGAGAAACCCAATGGTGATTTAAGAATTTGTCTGGACCCAAAACCATTGAATAAATATATTAAACGCGAACATTATTTAATTCCAACAATTGATGATGTAATAAGTAAATTAACAAATAAACGCGTCTTTACTGTAATGGATCTTAGTAATGGTTTTTGGCAAATGGAACTAAATGAAAATAGCTCTAATTTAACGGCATTTATGACTCCATTTGGAAGATACAAATTTAATCGTGTACCATTCGGAATTAATAGTGCACCGGAAATGTTTCAAAAGAAAATGGTACAGATATTTGGTAGCATTCCAGGTGTCATAATTTATTTTGATGATATTGTCATAGCAGCGGAAAATGAAATTGAACATGATCATATTTTGTCGTTGGTTATTGATCAAGCGCGGAAAAGTAATATTAAATTTAATGCAAATAGAGTTCAATATAAGCGTAATGAAATCAAATTTATGGGTCATACATTTGCAAATGGAAAGATGCAATCGGATGATAAGCACATTAAAGCCATCTTGGATATGAAAAAACCGGAAAATAAAAAAGATGTTATGCGTTTCCTGGGCCTGTTAAAATATATTGCTAAATTTATACCGAATTTATCGAAAATAACCGCGGAATTGAGAAATTTGACAAAAAATGACACGGAATGGAATTGGAATGATAAACATGAATTAGAATTAAAAAATATTTTGAAAATTGTTACGTCATCACCGGTTTTGACTATTTTTGATCCAAATAGTTCAATTATTGTTCAAACTGATGCATCAAGGGATGGATTAGGATGTGTTTTGATGCAAAACGGTCATCCAATTATCTATGCATCAAGAACACTAAGTAAAACTGAACAAAAATGGGCTCAGATAGAAAAAGAGCTACTGGCAATAGTATTTGCATGTCAGAGATTTCATTTTTATTTGTATGGACGAGAGTTTGTGGTTCAAAGCGACCATAAACCACTTGAAACGTTGGTTAAACGTGATATCGATGATGTAACTATGAGATTGCAAAGAATGTTTTTATATTTGTTGAAATACTCACAAATAAAAATAGTATACACTCCTGGCAAAGAAATGTTGATCGCTGATTGCTTATCACGTGCACAATTACCAGAGATTGATGAAATTACAGAATTATCTGGAGTAATTCATACAGTTACGAAGGAAGTCTGTTTTTCAGAACAAAATTATAACACATATCGGAATGCAATTAAGAATAATGGAAAATATCAAAAAATTTTTGACTATGTTTTGAATGGATGGCCAAAATTCAATAAACTTGATGATATCGGAAAAATTTTTCATAAGATCAAATCAGAATTACACGTGGAAAATGATTTATTGTTCAAAAATATGAAACTGGTAATTCCAAGTGAATTACAAAATAAAACGTGTAAAAATTTGCATGAGTCACATCTCGGGATCGAAAAAACACTTGCTAGAGCAAGAATGCATTATTTTTGGCCAAATATGACAAAGCAAATCACGGAAATGATTCAATCATGTGAGATTTGCGAGAAATTTAAAAGAAATAATCAAAAAGAAACGTTAATTCAGGAAGAAACGCCAAAATATCCATTTCACAAAATATCTATGGATATTTATGAATATGCTGGAAGAGATCACTTAGCAATAATTGATTCATATTCGGGATTTTTAATATCAGAACAGTTAAAAAACAAAACAACTTCGGAAATCATAAAAATAATCACAAGTATTTTCAATAAATTCGGATATCCAACAATTATCAAATGCGATAACAGTCCATTTGGATCTAGAGAATTTGCAAACTTTGCAAATGAATCGAACATCCAATTAAAATTTTCCAGTCCACACTATGCACAAAGCAATGGATTGGCTGAAAAAGGCGTGGCAATCGCGAAAAATTTACTCAAACGATGTTATGAATGTCATGAGGTGGAGAAATTTCAATATAGAATCTTGGAATATAATGCTACACCGGTAGCAAATATGAAATTGACCCCATCGGAATTGTTTTTTGGTCGCGTAATCAAGACAAAATTACCGGTTATTCAAAAGTCACTGTATAGAAAAAATATGGCTGAGCAGGTTGTTCAAGAAAAAATTGAAAAGAAAAAGGAAAATCAGAAATATTATTATGATAAAACAGCAAGAAATTTGACTAAATTAAGCATCGGAGATAAAGTAATTTTTAAGAAAAATGGAAAAGATTGGAATTATGGAACTATCACTGGAATTGTTAATGATAGATCATATATTATTAAAGATAATTTTGAGAATTTCTTTAGACGTAATCGAAGATTCATTGCGAAAACAAAAAATAATGTTTTAAATCCAAGCGAAATTTTGTATGAAGATCATATTCATAAATTTGTAACATCGGATAATAATCAACTCAAAGAAATGGAAATTGTAACACCGGATCAGCAAAATCATAACGGTAACATTGTTAATAATAATGAATTTATTGTACACAATAAGGATAATTTTGATATCTCGGATAATGCTTATGTATATGATGGAAATGAAAGTGATCGACCAATGGAATCAAATACATCAAGTAGATCAAGTTCATATTTTGATGCAATTGATCGTGATAATTCTTCGGATTCTGATAATGAAATCTTGGAAAATGTTAATGATAATCAATATCGCACAAGGAGTGGACGTGCTGTTAATAAACCAATGCGGTTTACCAGTGATGTATTAGGCGAGTGGACTACTCTATAGTTTTAAGATTAATTTTAAGTTCCGGATTGCTCACAGTAAAATTAATCTTTTCAAAAAGGAAAACGTGTAATAAATATGTATTAGTGTACTTTTTGTTTTGTGACTTGTATACCGCCGCTGTAAAAATTGACAGTTCAGTTGTACTTCAACCTTCATACTAGTTACTCTAACTAAAGAAGATTTATAATATAAAATTATTTGCAAAATAACTAATTGTTTTATTTTAAATTAATAATAAATTCAATAATTAATACAGTCGATTTGGTTAAATTGGTTTTGTCTGAATTATTTCTCGCGTCATACCAGACGATTGAAATAACAAATTGTAACACTAGAATTTCAGCGTGATTTTTTTAACAGAGTCATGCTTCTGTGGAATTTCCTACAGCTGTGTTGCTTTTCCCTGTTGAAAACGTTAATTTATAATAATTAACACTATTAAGACGAATATAAATAATTATAACTGTACATAATTTACATTGAATAAAAAAAATTTTGAATTGTGCTTTTCATATATATACAAGACAAATAATTTCTCAGAAGTTTTTATGGGAGCAGCAAAGGTAAGGGTTTACAATATAAAATTATTTCTTTACGTTACATTATTTTCACTAATTGTGTTCAAACAGAATTCACAAATAAACTAACAGCGTGATAATATTTTTAGTACACCTTTTCCAATTGTAATTCAGATAAGTCAATTGCAATTCAGAAAACAGAAACTGTAGGATCGAGTAAAATTGCTCTGGTCTAATTTAACTGTCTGAAAGAAACTACGTGAGCCAGATGGATGCTCTGCGAATTTCTTTGCTTTCTTCTGGATAAACGCGTCTTTGTCTAGATCTATTTTGTATTTACAAATATTTCTGGCTTTCTTATAAAGGTGCTATTGGTGTTTTATTTGAGTTATACGTCTTAAATGCTTTGTGTTTATTCCTCACTGCTTCATTAACATCCCGCGTGAACCAAGGCTCAGTTTTAGGAGTGGTTAATCGATTTGGAATAAACCGCCGCATTCCGTCTTTTCAGAACTTCTTATTGCCGATGTGATGTGCTAGGATCTTGCTCAACACAACAAACAGTTTTCCAAGGGGTTTCATCATAATAGGTTCTTTCTCCCAGTCAGCGCGTTTATTATTCTTTAATTGGTGTCGGTGATTTTAATTGCACTATTGCTGATATTAGTAAATGGTCCGATGAATCGAGGGGTTGTTCAACTTTTGTTTTCGTAGTATCTGGTTCGTTTGTCAAAAACTGGTCCAGCAAATTATTGTTTTGATGTGTTTGGGGACACAAAAGACACTAACCAAATTGAAGAGTACCGATAAAGGGTTAAATTCGAAATCCTTACTAATAACTAAAAATAAATTTCACATTTCTTGTTACCAGGCAATACAAAACAAATTTATGCTTTAAAATAATAAACTTATTACATTAAAGAAATAAAAGGTAAAATTTTACCTGCCTACCGACTGGTAACAGTAAATATAAAATAGCAAATAATTTTTTAATACAGAACAATCTCACCAATTATATAATTGAACGCCTCCTATCTTCACTTCACTTTCACTAACACACACTCAGTGTATTTTATCTTATTTTACCTTTACTCTGTCTCTATAAAGACATACATGCAAAAATAAAATAATATAAAATAAAATTTATATTTTTATTTTTTGTTTAAAATTTAACAAATAACCTTCTCCTTCTGACTACAGTTGATGAAATGACAATACAAGAATTGTATTGAAATTTTGTGAAATATAATCAACAGAGGCGATTATTATGTTTGAATAAATTTGTCGACATGACAATATTATATAGAATCCCTTGAAATTTGAATTCATTTTAAAATCTAAAACATTTGAATTGGGTTTTACCATTTAAACGCCATTAATTTAAAAATTTAAAGATGTAAGTTAAATATAAAAAGTTAAATTACAATATAAAAATGGAGCTCAAAGACAATTGCGCTGTTTGTCAAGTTGCAATGACAAGAAACGCAATCATACAACTTCCGCCATGTCTTCATTTTTTTCAAACAATGTGCGCTCAAACTTTAATAAATGGTTTAGATTATAAATGTCCTATATGGAGAACTGCTACCGTTGCAAAAGATGACATCGAAAAAAAAATAATGAGAAAGATTGTGAAAGGCTAATAAATTGTGCCAACAGGAGGGATGATTGGATAGCTTTGGTTGAAACGTTAGACATTAACTACAAGACCGCATACCATGGAATCAAGTCTGGACGTGATAAAATGTTACCGAAAGGAGGGATAAAGCCGAAAAATCTGAATGAGGCTCAAACGAACAATTGATAGAAACATGTATGAGCAAATTTAGTTGTCTGTTTCAACTATAGGTAATTACTTGGAAGGCAGATTTTTCACATTAAAATAAGTACACGTTGAACCTACAACTATGAATTCAGCAGGGAAAACAAATTGTAGGGATGGATGGATTCAATTTTAATTGAATTCAAAACCTGGACAAAGATCAGTCCAACACCTACTAGCATCAAGAGAGTCAAATGAACTGGTGCAGATCACAATCTTTCGACCTTTCGACTTAAAGTCCGTAGTTCGTCAATTGATGTAATATATTCTACCAGAGTAGCATTTTTGACATCTGCACTCAGAGCTTCGCTAGCAATCTTCATCATTTCACCATCAGCAAATGGCCGTACTAAGCTACGGTTTAACGAACCGTTTTCTACGAGATACTCGTACACGCTTTCCTTAGGATTCTTTTTACGGTTCAGCAGAACACGCATTATCGCCTTTTCATCTGTAAGCGTACCGGAAATACGGAGAAGTTTCTCTCTGGTGACTAGATACGTCACTATCTGATGCTCATGAGTTTAGTTTAAGTATATGTATCTGTCAGCAGCTGCCTTAAGGTATCGTGGGACTATTAAACTAAGGTCATCTCAAGTCACACGATCTTTTATGGCGGCCTCCACTTGATGAACAAACCCATTAACTAGAGAGTGGCCAACCCCAGTGAAGACCGGAACCCAATTTGAATCATGCCGACTCAAATTGTTTCTCCGTTCCTCTCGGTACCCTCCAGATGGCAACGCTGTAACAGCGCTACGGTATTTCTGTGGAAATTGGTTGTTAGGTGGTTGTGGTGCCAAAGGTGGGTTATTAAACAAATATTCAGCTCTCAACGCTGGACCCAACGTTTTACAAGTGAAGTTTTCCACCCTTGAACCTGAAACGGTATCTTGGTACATTTAGAAGATCTAAAATTCCAATATTCCGCAATGCTTCTGTCATAGGCATGCACCGGTATCGGCGTTGATCTAGCCAACGAGAATTTAGAACTCTCCATGCCCCTGAAAGCTGAGCACACACCAACATGCGCGCTTCAAGCACATCCTCCCGCGTCCCCAACCTATCCTTTCTCCCCTATAATATTTGGTACGGTTGACAAACCCTGATAATATTTCATCACCCATCGGATACCGCAAACACCTAATCTCTCTTGCAATACATACTGCTTCCACTGCCCCTATATCTGATATCCCCTACAACAAATCCACAGCGTGATATATCATAATTGGAGCCGCATATACTTAATGCGTGCTCCCGTAGCTCCTCCACCCAATTTACTCCACCGAAGTTCACACCCCTGATCAAATGTTCTACTGCCAATTCAGTGGCCTCCAGTCCACCGGTAATACGACCGACATTTTATATAAATTTGAATACGTGAAACCTTACAAAAACAAAAACCTGTACTGAAGAAACAAATATACCGAGAAAAGCAAAGACGAGAGAGAAAAGGAAAGCTTACAATGGTCCTCACAAGAACCTACAATGTTTCCTAAAATATTAATATATAGTTTTAAAATTTTAATATATATTTATTTATTATTGAAAAACTTATTTATTTGTTTATATATATATATATATATATATATATATATATATATATATATATATATATATATATATATATATATATATATATATATATATATATATATATATATATATATATATATATATATATATATATATATATATATATATATATATATATATATATATATATATATAAGAGATTTCCAAGTCGAGATCCGCTTGACGACAAAAAACAAATATGGTACAAATGACCATTTTCCTCTGATCCAGAATACCATATTCACGAGTCCTGCCCAAAAATGGCATGTAAGAACTGACTAGTCGGGTCCCTAATCGACCAAATTTTTACAGACAAGTTCTTCCATCCTTAATAAAGCCAATCACAACTGTCATGATGTGGCACACATGGCCTAATTCCACTAACCCAGCCGTGGTTTCTCTAACTAAAAATAAATTAGTAGTACTAGAACTAATGCCATTTCTGGAGAACACTCCCGAGCGCCAGACTCCAAGTCTCAAGCTCCAATGAGCATTTTTCTATTTGAAAACTAAAATGTAAATATTAAGTATGCATTGAATTTGAATGGGGTGAAGCCGCAATCAGAAAAATAAACTGGTTTTCCACTTCATTCCATTGAAGAAGTTCATGGTGTTGAAGAATTGTACCAATGCTAAGTACATTCGGTGCTAACACAATGGTAGCCACTCTTCTACATCAAAAACTCCCTCGAAGTGAAGAGGAGAACCAATTGATCTGTCGATTGCATATCCATACCGGAAATAGGCGCTCTAGGACCGTCAAAACAATGTTAAGAGGTGAAACCCCATGGATGGCTTCTTAGATCTACCATTTAAAGAAATCTATTCGAAAAAAACAATTATAGGAAGAGATGAGGTATGTCATACCCCCATGCGTCACCGAAGGTAACTAGGTTTGGCCTGAGCCACTGCGTCCGGATGGACAGATTTCTCGGCAACCATCCCCCCATTCCTTCGGAGAAGCACCGCCTCGACCTCATCCCTCCGTTTTTTTTCTTTAGCGCATTTATTTTGATCCCGTTGCATCTGACACTCGGTAACTTCCTGGGTGTTGTGGGCTCATGTAATAGAACTTGCTGTTCCGCTACCTGGTCAACACCGGCCACCAAGTCCGAAGAACTAACAACTGCCCATGGCTCAAGCACTCCCCTACCCATTCTCCTCTGTGCAGTGGCGGATTTACAAATTTGCCGCCTACAGGCTAATTTATAAGGCCGCCTAATATATTTAAAAGCGCAGCGCTCGCATTTTTTCGAAATTTCAAGGTCACGTTATTTACAAGTACTTTAAAATTACGCTTTTAATGAAAAACGTGCAAATCTGGCAAAAAATAATTAAATTTAAAATACGAAAATAATAAAAACGTTCATTAATATCAAATAAAATGCAATAAAAACTTCATTTCAACAAAATATAAAACTTATAGTATATTACATAACAAGCTTGGCAAGTGAGTAATATCGTGCGAGTGAGAATCTTGACGCACGATGCGCCAGCCGTGTGCGGAAATCTCACGAGCAAACGATAGACACTTTCCAGCGAGCTTTGTACACTATTTTTCCCATGACCATAAGAATTATTAGACATTATCATTAATAATTTATTTTTTAACATCATTTACAAAATTTATCGTGAAGCAAAAGTGAAACAAAAGTTTTAAATTTATAAGAAACACGTTTGTTATAATAACGTACAGTTAAATGATATTGTCAATTTTCGTGAGTACTTGATTGTATGGAATATGTTACTTTCGCATATGGTCGTGGGAAAAATAATATAACATATTTTATAAATAAAAAATTAATAATATTAATTAATATTTTAATAAATAAAAAATCATCTTTTCTTTAGCTTACATTACATTTTTATCTGAATTTATTGTTTACAAAAATTTTAATTATATCATCAAATGAAATCGAATTTGCAGTATCAGATTCAATTGATACTGTTAAATCGCTTAATCTGCTATCGAACATCGTTGTGCGTAAATATGTTTTAATTCGTTTTAAACATGAGAACGAACGTCCCGATGAACAATTGCTGACAGCCAAATTGATTTGTATATTCTTAAAATAATATTAATATTAGGAAAAATGTCAAGCAGATTTTGATCCCTAATCCAATTGCACATATTGTTGATATTTATATGTTTTTTATCATCTAATGCTAAATACTCTTTGATGTGCAAAATCTCTTCAACTAGTTCAACTGAAACATCTTGTGTATAAACTTCACATAATTTAAATGCTTCATATTTTATTTTCCGATCAGAAAGTTCGCGAAATTTAAAAAAGACGTAGAAAATTTCGAACACTCTGTCGTACGCCCTATTTCGACAGTTTAGTTCTGTGACAATAGATCGACAATAGATCGACAATAGTGAAAAATTCGTTTATTTTAAAACTATCCTGAGTACCAAACAGGTCTTCATCATCGTTGGTTTCATCAAAATTTCGCTTTCTTTTTCTAGTTCGCTTTTCGCTTGCAGTGTAGTTTTGAGTACCAACCAGTGCATTGGCCTCTTCTTCATACGTTATAAATTTCTTGCGGGAAGATTAAATAATTGAAATTAAAGATTTGTATAAATCGATAACTAACCCAATATCTGCATCTTCCTGTTGTAGTTTTTTTACTCACTACGTTGATACGATTTACGTTGATACTACCCCAAAAAACAGTCATGAACGCAGTTTCATATTTTGTCAATTCCTTGCATAACCCTGCTGCTTCTGCCTTTGTAACCGTTTTCTCAGAGCTGTCGTTTGAAATTGATTTTAGAATATCATGAATTTCTCTCCAAGACATTAATAAACTTTTGCAGGCATCATCTCTGCATGATCATCTCGTATTCGAGATCCTCTTTGGTGTTATGAGTACATTGCTGTTTTCCCAACGCATCGTTGATGCCGAAAAAAAGTTAAAAATTGCTCGCAAAAATGAAAAATAGTTGGTGGATTCATTACAGCAACTAACCGCCGCAGTTCCAACTAAATTAAGAGAATAAGCTGCACATGGTATAAGTTCCGCAAACTTCTTGGCATTTTTATTTCCGACTTTGAGATAAGTATAAGCGCCTGACAATTTTCAATTTTCTAAATGAATGTTTAAAGATGCCAGGGTGTTAGTTATTGCTGTGTACATTTCTTCCGATTTGTGTCCAGCATTTGGAACAAAAATTAGAAATACCTCTGTTGATATACCACATTCTTTAACATATCTCAACAATTGAGAACTGATCTATATGCGCGATGTCTAGTGTAGAATAAACAATTATACAAAAATATTTCGCCGCTTTTATTTTGGCAGATATTACTTCTGTACACTTCTGAGTTCTGAGTCATAAAATGAGCTATTTCTTCGTACGTTGTGGACGAAAGATAATTAATTTTACCGCTTCGTTTTACCCGGTCTTCCATGTTCCTTTAAGAATGGATCAAATTCGGTTAAAATTTCTACGGTCATTAAAAAGTTACCATTATGCCATGATCCTGCAACTTCATTAGAACCTCTTAAGGGACCACGACTTGATAGCTTTTTGAGCATTGCGACAACGCGTTGTAGAACTTGCATCCAATAATTTTTTTCTAGATCAATTTTTGCATTTAATAAATTAATCACATTCTTACTTGAAATCCTTGCCCTCAGAGCAACCACAGATTTTTTGTGATTTTGTTGATCGTTCGTGTGCCGCCGCTATGTTTCGAGCATACAGATAAGAAATTTTGCGAATTTGATTGATTTAACCTCGATACTTTGTTCAAAAACATTTCTGTTCTGAAAATTTGCCGCCGTAGGCTACAGCCTAGCTAGCCTATTTAGAAATCCGCCACTGCCTCTGTGGCGTTTCGGTCAAACGGTGTAACATATGTGGATCAGACATCCGTACCACGTTTGATGGTATACATCTCGAAATTATAAAAATTATATCAAAAATTATAATAAAATTCCTCAAATTACTAAAATAACTTATCAAAAGAAATGTTCAAAAGAAATTTCACAAAAAAATAACGGGTTTTACCCCAAGTATTAATCCAAAAAAAAAAAAATTTTGTCCCTATTTCGGCGCCAAGCTATTTTGCTGACTAACGGTACCGACATTGGTACCAGATTTGTTTGCTAATACTTTTTCGCAACATAATAAAAATAAAGAAAAAACTGATTATCGGAATACGGCAGAGGGATTCCACGATCAAAATATCTTATCTAAGATGTTTAGAAATTTAAATAATCGGTAAAAAGAAAAAAAAACAGTAAAAAGAAAACTTAAAATTAAACTTAGTCATACAACCCTTCTCCAGTCAATTCCTTCTATGGTATAATTCTTTTCAATGTAATTCCTTTTCAATATAATCCGGTTTCCTCAACGCAATTCTTTCTTAATCAATTTTCTTTTCCAACACATTCCAAATCCTCAATAGGATTTTCCAAACAATTCCAATAATAGCCTTTCCAAACATTTTTCCATTTCAAATCGCAAATAACGCAATTGGGTTGGGCGAAGGGCTAACCCCCAATTTCCGTAAAAATTAATTTGTTATGAACTCTATACACTGGCCTCGGAATATCTCGAATTCATTACAATAACGACCTCGGAAACTGTACCCGGACTACGATTTAAAAATGGGAACCTAGAACGTGCTAAGTCTTAGAAGACTATGAGATCTCCTGAAACTCACACAACAAGTCGATAGCTAAACACTAGATCAAGTGGCATTACAAAAACTAAGATGGCCAGGCAGTGAAATCCATGAAATAGCAAAAGGATACACCACCGCAGGAGAATTTGGAGTTGGCTTTCTCTTACACCGTCGCGTGAATCAGCATGTTATCGACTTCTGCCCAATTAATATGCGGTTATGCACACTGAGAATCCGCACGCAAAAATTTAATGTAACAATCATCAATGTTCATGCACCTACTAAAGACAAAGCAGATGATATTAAAGACCTGTTCTTCCTAGAACCCGAAGAAGTCATCAATAACATCCCGCGGTACGATATACAAATCGTGGTAGGTGACTTTAATGCTCAAATTTGTAGGAGTGCAGAACTTAAAACACATATCGGCCCTAACAGCTTCCATCATACCAGTAACAATAACGGTTTTCGTGCAGCCGAGCTGGCTATGATGTATGATCTAGATTCTAGTAATTTCTAGCACTTTCTTCACTCACAAAGAGAATTCAAAAGGCAATATGGAAATCAAATGACGGAGAAACGGAAAATCAAATCGATCACGTCACCCTAAGAGACACTCTACAAGTATAACTGACGTTCGATCATACAGAGGTGCTGATATGGACACCGATCATATGCTTGTCATGTTTAAGTACAAGTGCAAGTTGTCATCTACATTTAACAGACAAGCAAAAAAGACCATACGCTGGAATGTCAAAGCATTTAAACACCTGGAAACACTGAATAGATATCAGGAAATTGTAACACAAAGCATAGAAGAGCGTGACATCTCTTCTGAGATGCCATTAAACATACAAGGAGAATGGCAAACGCTTCAATCAACCATTATAGCCTCAGCACAAACTACAATCGGAAAACGACCACCGAAATCACACAACGAATTGTATGATGAAGAGTGTCGCCAAGCCGTTGAACATAAACAAAAATTGAGAAAAATGGTTAACAAGGAACATCCGAAGCTCTCAAGCTGATTATTTATGCGCCAAGAAAGCCTCAGCAAAACTTCTGCGTAAAAAGAAACGCGAAAACATCAACCAACATGCGGCCAAAAAATTCGAAAGAGTGCTTTGCCAATGCACGGAATCTGGCAAGAGATTTCCACCCAAGATCTACAGCCATCAAAAATGGAAATAATGAACTTACAACAAGTGAACGTGATGTGCTGGCAGTGTGGCGATCCCACTTTCAAGACCTACTGAATAGGACGAATGAAGTTCATCATATCTGAGCAATTGCTCCATCAACTGAGGAGATTTTTGTTCGTTACCCAGCAATAGAAGAAGTGGAAGCTGCCATTAAAAAACTGAAAAATGGCAAATCACCAGGTATCGATGGAATTCCCGCAGAACTTTTGAAAAATGGAAGAGCAGCTCTGGTCTCACGCATATACGATCTGATTCTTGCAATCTGGGACCAAGAAGAACTACCTGTTGAATGGAAAACAGTTCTCATTGTTTCGCTACATAAGAAAGGTGACCGTCTAAAGTATGCGAATTATTGTGTCATCGCACTGTTGAACACTACATATAAAATATTGGCTAATGTGGTGCTTGCTCGACTCATCCCGTTCGCCGAATCTATCATCGGTGACTATCAGTGTGGTTTTCGTCCCAACTGCTCAACCACAGATCAATGTTTTACATTAAGGATGATTCTGGAAAAATGTTGGGAGTACAACATCAGCATTCACCAGCTCTACGTTGATTTCAAGCAAGCATATGTTAGCATCATCCGCGACAACCTTTGGTCCGCACTCATATGCCTTGGTATCCCAGAGAAACTTGTTTCTCTGTGCAAACTCACAACATCGGGATCAAATTGTAGAATAGTAATCGAAGGGTCAGTTTCTGATCCTTTCGATATAACATCATGTGTTCGACAAGGTGATGCACTAGCGCCCATACTATTTCATTTACTATTTCATTTGCATATATAACAAATCTAGACAAGTTCTTGGCTAAGCAGAGGATATTGTGCTTCTCGGATGTAGACTAAGCGATATTAAGGAGAGTCTCTCTCAGCTTGAAAGAAATGCTAAATGACTTGGATTATGCATCAACACCGGCAAAACTAAAGTGTTAACAACATCTAGGAACATACCTCCCGGAAATCTGGACACCGGCGACTATGAAGTGGAACGCGTGGAAAACTTCAAATACCTCGGGTCTGTAATAACATCGTAAAATAACATGCATGCAGATATCAAAGCCCGCGTCTCTGCCGTATACAGAGTTTTCTACGCATACTCAAAACTTCTGCGATCAAAACATCTTTCGCGGTCGTGTAAACTCACACTTTACAAAGCATTAATCCTACCTGTGCTTACATTTGGAAGTGAAAGCTGGACACTGACTTCCTCCGATTGTAGAATTTTATCAACATTCGAGAGGAAAGTCATACGAACAATTTATGGCCCATGTAAATTTGCTGAAAATCTGTATAGAATCCGAATGAATCATGAAATCAGACGGCTTCTTGGAGGCTGCGATGTAATGTAGAAAGGGCTCCATTAGATAGAATGATAAAAAAGGCGTTCCAACAACAGCCAGCTGGTGTTCGTCGGAGAGGAAGATCTAGAAAACGCTGGCGTGATGACATGATCCAAGAACTTCGTGATATAGGATGTCGAAACTGGATTCAACTGGTCATGGAACCTGGTCATGGTTGCTCGCTAAAAATCAATTTATTGCCGAAGTTTGGTATTATTTCGTTGAAAATTAACAAAGTAGCACGTGTTTTTGTCTTTTGTTTTGTAAGTTTTGAATGTCTCTTCTTAATGTGTTTTGGTTTTTTATAATTAAATTAGTTAAAGTGCATTATATAAAACAAAGTAAAGTAAAAATTAATTTAGTCTACAAAAAACCGCAAACCACAAACAAATGATTGTGATTATGAAGCTTATTCTTAGTTATGGTATATTAATCTATATGTCATCATTTTCGGATAAGACAATATAGTTCATGTATGACCTGGTGAATGAATTGAGGAGGAATTGTAGAGAAATTTCACCACTCTAAAGACTGAAAAATAAAACGGTTTGCACAGGGGATCGTTATTGCAAAAAACATACTCAAATCTATTGAAAAAAATAATTAATTAACGACCTAATATCAATTCATTAAAACACTATACGAACGAACGTGTCTAGTAACAATTTATAAAATTAAATTTGATTTAGATTCATTTAAATTCCCAAAGAAATTTATAATATTTAATGCAAACACTCGTAAGAAATGTCTACAAATACGATTTCTATTTTTAACAAAATATCTTTACATTAGAATTATTATAACAAAAATAAGTAAATATTGATTTGTTAAATGTAGAATATATCATTACGATTACGTTTGGTAAACAATTATCAAATCGATAATTTTTCTGGTGCATAAAATATATTTTGTTTCATATAAAAATTATACAAGAATTATTTTTAAAGAATGACGGCATTTCCTTTAATTTTGGAAATGTATCTGGAATTTTTCCTGTGATATTAAAGATTTATGCTGTGTGCCTCACACTAGTATTTTTTGCTAAATCACTGACATTTCTAAATTAATTGCTAGTGCACATATGCTTATCATAGATATCACTCGTATCAAACGTACAACCTGTGCCTGACCTCATATTTAAATTAGAATCTTTTTAAATGTCAAAATTTGTAAACAATTGCTGTGGGCGAACTGACGAAATAATGACAGATGACAAATATTAACTGTCAAAATTTTGTCTTTTGGAATTTATATTCACCATAACGAAACGTCAAAATTTGATGTAGCTTTTTAGCATCATCAAATTGTGACAGTAGGCATAACAAATAATTTCATAAGGAACATCAATTTATTACAGAAGTTTTTTTAATTGCCAAAGTAATATTTATATAAGTATATATATATTTTATATATTTATTAACGGCAAACATAAAAATTAAAAATATTTTCACCTAATGTCAAAATTTTGTTTTTACAAATTTCACCTTCACCAAAAATTGTGTTCTGTCATTATTTCGTCAGTTCGCACACAGCAATTGCCATAATGGAGAATGATAATGAAATTGTATTTGGGAGCTTATTTTTTTTTAAATACTTACATCATACCGAATATTTTCTTTTGTATTAATTTGAATTATTTTCCATTTTTTTTAAATAACTGTTTTTAAATATATTGACGTTTCAATGAATTGACAACTAAACTGAAAAGCAAGCTGACAAGGAGACTTTTTGTCCGCCGCCTGGTAGTTAATAGCAACTTGGGTATGAAATGAAAAGTCACTGATTTAGCTCAAAAAGTTGGTGTGAGGCACAGAGCATTATAAATTTTTCACACTCCACCTCTATAATTGTGTGTCTTTGGTATTCTGTTCCAAACTTTTAATTTCGACTACCATAGACCAACAGCTTTTGAGTATTTGTTTACAAAACCCTCGACGAGCGAGTTATACTCTCACTTCACCGATCTTTTTTAAATGTGTATCTAAACGATTTTAAAATGACGATTGAATCTCAAGGCTATTGCACAATAAAATAACGCATCGAGTGTTTTGTTATTAAAGCGGTGGTAATATTTCTTATTGCTAAAAATACTTTTGTCACCTAAAACATGTTGACTGTATGAGTATGAAACTTATATAAGAATTTTTAAACAGCAAGTCCATTTAAAAAATACAGACGAAGGGAATCTATCTGTAATTTAGATCTTTTATTATTGATAGGACTGATGAGTTAGGTTTTTACATATAGATTTTTCAATGATCGTCCACAAGTTCCTGAATGTTTTAGTTATTTCAATTTAGAATGACTTTTCACATTTATCATCCAACCACTACAATTTTTAGGTTTTAAACGAAATTTTTCTTCTTTAAATAATCGAAGCCCGAAGCAAATGTTTTATTTTAAGCCCGAAATAAACGTTTGGTATTTTAATTTATTTCAATTGATGCAAGCGTTTATATTTAGGTCGACGAATTTTATTTTTATCGTAGTTTCCTAAAAAAAAATCAATTTTTCAAATCCTGCCTACGCGTATTTATCATCATGCATATACATATTTGCCAATTGCATTTAATAAGTCAATATCATCATCAATTTGGTTTTTATTGTTGTTGACTATTAATGAATTTCGAATTCTAATTCGACAGTTTTTTGTTGAGATTTCTACAAAAGATTTCTACAAGAGATTGGAAGTCCAGTTTGAACCCAAAAATGTTTTATATTATTTAGAAATGATGCCTAATTTCGTTTTGTAAAAAAAATGAACTTTATTCGAAAACTTGTAGCATAATTTTTTTTTCTTCGTTTTAACGTTCCTTCTGGTCGCCCTAAATTTATCACCGTCAGCACACTAAACGACTGCTAAACTCATATCAACACTCCCAGATATGATGAATTTAGCAATAAAACTCAAAAGGCAAATTTATTACGGTGGGAACAAAAATTTCCTTGTAGCTTATTTACGACGGGGACGGATAGTGTTAAAAAACGACAGAAATTGCGTTACGTATTTTGTGAACCTTTTAGCTATCGTTTTTTTTAAGAATCGGGCAGAAAACGTGATTTTTGGAAATTTTATTGACTCGATATTGTGATTTTGGTATCAATCGATCGGGCTTGGCCGTCTCCCGAAAACTTTATGAGATTGGAGTGGTACGACCCAACCCCACCTCTTTACACCCTCTTTAAATTTTAGCATATAAAAATCTATATAAAATAAATGGGAAGAGATAAAGAAAATTTAATAGCACCATTATCTTTTATTCAGACCGCGGCAACTTTTGAGTCCAAAAGTTGATTTGCACCCCCACCCCAACCAACCCCATGGGTGGGATTGACACATTAAATGAGTAAAATATGTCATGAGTGGTATCGTTCGAATCAAAATTTCATAAAAAATACAATCTCTTATATTACCCCCTGATCGGTGACATAACCATTTTTTACTCCCAAGAGGGTACCCTTATCGTAGAAAAAAATATTTTTTTTGCATGTCATGTTTGGTGTCGATTTCAATATAATCGGGGATGCTGAGTTCAATGAGATGCTAAAAATGGGAGCCGGACTCGGAGTAGTCTATAAAGGAGTGGAGGTTTGGGGGTCGGTTATAAAAAATATCGAAATTATCGTCATCATTATCAATTTTAACATAACCGAGGGTACTGCGTTTAATTATGATAATAAAAATTGACTCAGGGTAGTCCAATAATAGGTAGGGGTTGGGTGGTCGGTTATACAAAGTATCGAAATTATTGTCATTATTATCGATTTTTACATAATAGAGGATGCTGAGTTCAATGGTGATGGTAAAATTGTTGACCGGACTCAGGGTAGTTTAATAAGGGGTGGGGGTTGGGGGTCGATTATAAAAAATATCGAAATCATCGTTATCATTATCAATTTTAACATAATCGAGGATACTGCGTTCAATTATAATAATTACAATTGGGCCGGACTTGGGGTAGTCTAATAAAAGGTGGGGGTTGGGGGGTCGGCTACACAAAGTATCGAAATTATTGTCATTATTATCGATTTTTACATAATCGAGAATGCTGAGTTCAATGGTGATGGTAAAAATGTTGACCGGACTCAGGGTAGTTTAATAAGGGGTGAGGGTTGGCGGTCTGGTCATGACTAGTATCAAAATTATCGTCATTATTTCGATTTTAACATAATCAAAGATGCTGAGCTCAATAGTGATGATAAAAATGGGGACCGGATTCAGGGTAGTTCAATAATGGGTGGGGGCTGAGGGTCTGGTCATGAATAGTATTGAATAGTATCATGAATAGTAATTGTCGTCATTAGTGTTGCTTTCAACATACTTGAGGACGCTGAATCCAACAGTGATGTTTAAATTGAGATCAAAAATATAAGTGTGTCACTAAAGGGTGGAAATTGGGGGCTGAAAGCCAAAAATGTTCACATATATATTATGAGTATTGATTTTGGATAAATCAAGGGCATTGAATTCAATGGTGATGCTGAAATTAGTATTTGGGCTTTAGGGAAGAAACTAGAGCAAAAGGGTTTGGGTCTAAAATTGGGGGTAATGATCAAATATACAAAATAAATATTGGTTTTTCCATGAATCGAGAATGCTGAATCCAATGGCGATGTTGAAATGCAAAACCACGTTATAAAAAATTTGTACTATGTTTGAAAATAAAAAGTTTGTACTATTGTTTAAAGACGAAGTTCAATTATTTATACAAGAAAATGATGAGCACTTAAATTGATACAGTCTTATTTTTGTGGCATTTGTTTGTATGTTTCAATAATAAAAATATAAAAAATATAAAGAATTTGCTATTTTAGTTTAGTATTTTTCTTATTTAATAATTTGGTTCGCATGGAGGGATCAGTTTTTATTGTTTTGTAAATTTTTTTATATTTTTGATCCCCGGGTGTGACAATCCCGCGTACTCCAGTTCCTGCTATTGACATACGAGTTAACGTGTGATATCACATACCACTGGCAATAGCAGTGAGATATAACTAGCCAAGGTGACATCTTAGGGGTGGTGGCGGATGAACTGTATTCAGTCAAAGGTAGCACCCTCAATCTTAGCTGTGAAATAATCCTTGATTATGAGACGCTATTGCTTCTTCGAAGAACCGAGCTTTCATATAACTATGTGTGGTTTTAATCATAGAGAAAGGCAGTGTGTCACAGGATCAAGGAATATGCAACCGGCTGGATTATTGGCAACTACATTTTTGTTTTGTTTAAGCAAATTTTTGTAAAAACTTGCTATTTACTTTTTAATTTACTTTTATTTTCTCTATTCTATCATAAAATATTGGCCTATGTCATATTTTGTCAGTGATAGGATTTATTGTTTAGTTTAACAAAAAATATAAAAAAAAAGTCCAAGCGGCACGTATATCCGCTAGAAATAGGTAGATTTCGAGATCAGACAATTTTGTGTGCCTGTAGAATCTGATTAGTTTAAACAAAACAAACTAATTTCAAACAGATATCGAACAAATTTTAAAAAGAAAATTAGCTACCTATTAGCAAAATTATATCTATCCAATTTTGCAACAAACAAATATCGAATCTACCACAGAACATGTGTGTGACAATTTATGACACAAACCTACTCTATATCATATGTCGTGCAATTGCTGCAAAATATCAAAATAGTTTATTTCTGAGAAAAAAAAATTAATTTCTTCTATTCAAATCTTTTATTTTTTTGACTGTTATAAGGTTTTTGGAAATTGTAGTTGGGGATTGTTGCAAACTGTTTTGTTGAAGGCAACAAGTCAAAAACCTCTAACTGCAGAGGTTTATATTTATAAGAAACGGATTAAAATGTTTCCACAGATTTTAAATTTATGAAGATTTTAAAAATATTAGTATCCAAACGGCCGTTATAACGGATTAAAAAAAACACTTTTTTTCTAGTATAAAGCCTTTAGTTAACCATGTGTCAGATTTTTCTGATTTACGACCTTGTCCAAGATATTAATAAAACACACATTTTTAAGAAAGCTTTTTTTGATCTGGCTCCACAAATGCAACCGTGAGAGCGCCAGTTGATTCAAACGCATTTTGTGTTTTACAAGCTTTTTTGTTGGAGCCGCTCAGTCAGAAACCTCCAACTGCAGAGGTCTTTTTTTTGAAAGAAACTGATTAAAAAGGTTTTAAAGATTTTAAATTTATGAAGTTTTTAAAAATATTAGAATCCAAACGGCCGTTATAACGGATCTAAAAAACAGAGTTTTTTTCTAGTTTTTTCTAGCCTCTAGTTTCTTAACCATGTGTTGGATTGGGCTGATTTACGAACTTGTCCAAGATATAATTAAAACGCACATTTTTAGAAAAGGTTTTTGATCTGGCTTTACAAATGCGACCGTGAGAGTGCCAGTTGTTTCAAAAAAAATATTTTTTTGCAAACTTTTTTGTTGGAGCCACTCACTCAGGAACCTCTAACTGCAGAGGTCTAGTTTTAAAACAAATTGATAAAAAAGATTCCAAAGATTTTAAATTTGTTAATTTTTATGAAATATTAGTATCCAAACGGCCGTTATAACGGTTTTAAAAAATCAATTTTTTCAGAAAAAAGCCTCTAGTTTCTTAACCACGTGTCGGATTTAGCTGATTCACGAACTTGTATTATTAGAACACACAAGATATCATTAGAACACACAAGTACAGAAATTTTTTTGTGTTCTACCTCAACAAATGCGACCGTGAGAGTGCTGGTCGTTTTCGTTATATCTCATATCGTTTATATATATATATGTATATATGTATATATATATATATATATATATATATATATATATATATATATATATATATATATATATATATATATATATATATATATATATATATATATATATATGTAAAAATATATATATATATATATATATATATATATATATATATATATATATATATATATATATATATATATATATATATATACATATATATATATATGTATATATATATATATATATATATATATATATATATATATATATATATATATATATATATATATATATATATATATATATATATATAATATATATATATATATATTTATATATATATATATATATATATATATATATATATATATATATATATATATATATATATATATATATATATATATATATATATATATACATATATATTCAGTGCATGGAGGGATCAGTTTTTATTAATTTGTTAATTTTTTTCTATATTTTGATCCACGGGTGTGACAACCCCGCGTACTCAAGTCCCTGCTATTGGCATATGAGTTAACGTGAGATAGCGCATACCACTGACAATAGCAGTGAGATATCACTAGCCAAGGTGATATCTTAGGGGTGGTGGCGGATGAACTGTATTCAGTCAACGGTAGCACTCTCAATCTTAGCTAATGCATATTCCTTGATGCTGGAACGCTGTAGCTTGCTAGAAGAAACGAGCCTTTATATAACTATATATCTGAGCTTTAATCATTGAAAAATGTACTGCGTCCCATAATCAAGGAATATGCCATTAGCTGGACTATTGGCAATCCAATTTTAGTTTTGTTCCTGCAAATTTTTAAAACAAATTTGCTTTTTATCTCTTATTTTATTTTTATTTTCCCTATCCTATCACGAAATATTGGCCTATGTCATATTTTATATGTGATAGGATTTATGGTTTAGTTATCCATTATTTAACAAAAAAATATTAAAAAAAAAAAAACAGTTTTGCGTCCATTAACATCCTTTGAACGCATGTTGTTGTGGGACCTTGGTCTTAAAAGGTTTTTATGTGTTGTTGTGACACATATTGTAATGCCTACTACACATCACATTTTATTAAAAAAAAAAAATATATATATATTATATATATATATATATTTCTCTCTCTGGCGTTTACATCCCATGCAGGGATTTTGCCGTCAGTGCAATAAGCTTCCAATCATCTCGTTCCATGACCAGTTGACCCCAGTTTCGACATCCTATATCACGAAGGTCTTGGATGATGTCATCACGCCAGCGTTGTCTAGGTCTTCCTCTTCGACGAACACCAGCTGGTTGTTGTTGGGACGCTTTTTTTTATCATTCTATCTAATGGAGCCCTTTCTACATGACCAAACCATCTGATTCGGTTAGATTTAATGAATCCGATTACATCGCAGCCTCCAAGAAGCTGTCTGATTTCATGATTCATTCGGATTCTATACTGATTTTCAGCAACTTTACATGGACCATAAATTGTTCGTATGACCTTCCTCTTGAATGTTGATAAAATTCTACAATCGGAGGAAGTCAGTGTCCAGCTTTCACTTCCAAATGTAAGCACAGGTCGAATTAATGCTTTGTAAAGTGTGAGTTTACACGACCGCGAAAGATGTTTTGATCGCAGAAGTTTTGAGTATGCGTAGAAAACTCTGTATGCGGCAGAGACACGGGCTTTGATATATGCCTGCATGTCATTTGACGATGTTATTACAGACCCGAGGTATTTGAAGTTTTCCACGCGTTCCACTTCGTAGTCGCCAGTATCCAGATTTCCGGGAGGTATGTTCTTAGATGTTGTTAACACTTTAGTTTTGCCGGTGTTGATGCATAATCCAAGTCGTTTAGCATTTCCTTCAAGCTGAGAGAGACTATCTTTAATATTGCTCGTTCTACGTCCGAGAAGCACAATATCATCTGCGTAGCCAAGAACTTGACTAGATTTATTAAATATGCAGTTTTGCGTCTCAATCATATGCTTGCTTGAAATCAACGTAGAGCTGGTGAATGCTGATGTTGTACTCCCAACATTTTTCCAAAATCATCCTTAATGTAAAACATTGATCTGTGGTTGAGCGGTTGGGACGAAAACCACACTGATAGTCACCGATGATAGATTCGGCGAACGGGATGAGTCGAGCAAGTACGACATTAGCTAGTATTTTATATGCTGTGTTCAACAGTGCGATGCCACGATAATTCGCACACTTTAGACGGTCACCTTTCTTATGTAGCGGAACAATGAGAGCTGTTTTCCATTCAGCAGGTAGTTCTTCTTGGTCCCAGATTGCAAGAATCAGATCGTATATACGTGAGACCAGAGCTGCTCCTCCATTTTTCAAAAGTTCCGCGGGAATTCCATCGAAACCTGGTGATTTGCCATTTTTCAGTTTTTTAATTGCAGCTTCCACTTCCTCTATTGCTGGGTAAGGGACAAAAATCTCCTCAGTTGATGGAGCAATTGCTCGAATAGGATGAACTTCATTCGTCCTATTCAATAGGTCTTGAAAGTGGGATCGCCACACTGCCAGCACATCACGTTCACTTGTTGTAAGTTCATTATTTTCATTTTTGATGGCTGTAGATCTTGGGTGGAAATCTTTTGTCAGATTCCGTGCATTGGCAAAGCACTCTTTTGAATTTCCGTTGGCCGCATGTTGGTTGATGTCTTCAATGCAGCTCTTCATGTGTTCGCGTTTCTTTTTACGCAGAAGTTTTGCTGAGGTTTTCTTGGCGCATAGATAATCAGCTTGGGAGCTTCGGGTGTTTCTTGTTAACTATTTTTCTCGCAGTTTTTGTTTATGTTCAACGGATTGGCGGCACTCGTCGTCGAACCATTCGTTGTGTGATTTCGGTGGCCGCTTTCCGATTGTAGTTTGTGCTGCGGCTATAATGGTTGATTGAAGCGTTTGCCATTCTCCTTGTATGTTTAATGGCATCTCAGAAGAGATGTCATGCTCTTCTATGTTTTGTGTTATTATTGCCTGATATCTGTTCAGCGTTTCCGGATGTTTAAATGCATCGACGTTCCAGCGCACGGTCTTTTTTGCTTGTCTATTAAATGTAGATGTTAATCTGCACTTGTACTTAAAGATGACAAGCATATGTTCAGTGTCCATATTAGCACCTCTGTATGATCGAACGTCAGTTACACTTGTGGAGTGTCTCTTAGAAATCATGACGTGATCGATTTGATTTTCCGTTCTTCCGTCATTTGATTTCCACGTTGCCTTGTGAATTCTCTTGTGAGGGCAGAAAGTGCTGGAAATTACTAGATCATACATCATAGCCAGCTCGGCTGCGCGAAAACCGTTATTGTTGCTGGTATGATGCAAGCTGTTAGGGCCGATATGTGTTTTAAGTTCTGCAATCCAACCGATTTGAGCATTAAAGTCACCTACCACGATTTTTATATCGTGCCGCGGGATTTTATTGATGACTTCTTCGAGTTCTAGGAAGAACAGGTCTTTAATATCATCTGCTTTATCTTCAGTAGGTGCATGAACATTGACGATCGTTACAATGAATTTTTGCGTGCGGATTCTCAGTGTGCATAACCGCATATTAATTGGGCAGAAGTCGATAACATGCTGATTCACGCGACGGTGTATAAGAAAGCCAACTCCAAATTCTCCTCCGTTTTGATGACCGCAATAATAAAGAGTGTATCCTTTCGCTGTTTCATGGATTCCACTACCTGGCCATCTTAGTTCTTGTAATGCCACTATATCTAGTGTGTAGCTCTCGACTTGTTGTGTGAGTTTTAGGAGATCTCCTGGTCTTCTAAGGCTTAGCACGTTCCAGGTTCCCATTTTTAAATCGTAGTCCGGGTACAGTTTCCGAGGTCGTTCCAATAATGATTCCGAGATATTCCGAGGCCTGTGTACAGAATTCATGACAATAATTTTTTTACGGAAATGGGGTGTTAGCCCTTCGCCCAACCCAAATTTTCGTGAATGGGTTCGTTCTGCATCTTAAGGTCACCAGAAACCACCTTTTTACACGTTTATATAGCGAGCCGCTTGATCCAAGTCAGACGCCCGCTGCAAGCCGCCCCTAACATGGAGAACAGACGCTTTCTACATATTTATATAGCAAGCCGCTTGATCCAAGACAGACGCCCGCTCCAAGCCGCCCCTAACATGGAGAACAGACGCTTGAGTTGCATTGGTTTTATGGCGCCAATGACTCGCCATGGTGCAGAATCATTGAGTATAAGCAGTATTTACTCTGCCCCTCTCAACTACACCAACCTAATTCTGTTAGCGTTACCCAGGTAGCACGGCGTGGACGTAGAATTTCGGATTTCGCTACCCATATATATATATATATATATATATATATATATATATATATATATATATATATATATATATATATATATAAATATATATATATATATATATATATATATATATATATATATATATATATATATATATATATATATATATATATATATATATATATATATATATATATATATATATATATATATATATATATATAATATATATATATATATATATATATATATATATATATATATATATATATATATATATATATATATATATATATATATATATATATATATATATATATATATATATATATATATATATTATATATATATATATATATATATATATATATATATATATATATATATATATATATATATATATATATATATATATATATTAGACTGGTCGTTAAAAACTAAATTTTCCGAGACGCCCCCTAGAAAAATTCTTTGTGGTCAAAAAACCACAACGGCATTAGTTTTTTTTTTTTTAAATCAAAAGAACACGTGCCGCAAAATCATCGAAGTTGATTTTTTGAAAAATTCGTAGACTGTTTCAAATATCTCATAAAATATGCAGATGTCAAAAAAAATCACATAATCATTTTTGTAGGAAATTTAATTCTCTACAAAAAAGGTCCATGTAATTTTTTCCCGAAAACGTATAGTTCTCATGATATTTTGAAAATGAACTTGTAAGTTTTCGTAATTTTTAAAAAACATAAAAAACAAAGATGACGAAAAAGTCCTAATTTTCTTCTTATGCTATGAATGAAATGTATAAAAAAATAATCGTGACAAAAAAAATCAAAATTAGTACTTTTTCGTCGAAATTTTCATCATTTGGTTTTACGAGTTTCGAAGAATTTCAAGTTTTATTTCAAAATATCATCAGAAATATAGGTTTTAGGAAAAAAATGACTTGGACCTTTTTTGTAGAGAATTAAATTTCCTACAAAAACTGTTATGTGATTTTTTTTGACATCTGCATATTTTATGAGATATTAACAATTTTAACAAAAAATAAACTTCGATGATTTTGCGGCACGTGTTCTTTTGACTTAAAAAAAAAAAAAAATAGTGCCGTTGTGGTTTTTTGACCACAAAGAATTTTTCTGGGGGGCGTCTCGGAAAATTTAGTTTTTAACGACCAGTCTAATATATATATATATATATATATATATATATATATATATATATATATATATATATATATATATATATATATATATATATATATATATATATATATATATATATATATATATATATATATATATACAGTGAAACTTCCATAATTCGAACCACCAAAAGCCATCAATTTTAGTTCGATTTAGGGAAATTTCGA
>OY856187.1:51196283-51282215 GCA_963693315.1 Diogma glabrata | reverse complement strand
AAGTTGATTTTTTGAAAAATTCGTAGACTGTTTCAATATCTCATAAAATATGCAGATGTCAAAAAAAATCACATAATCATTTTTGTAGGAAATTTAATTCTCTACAAAAAAGGTCCATGTAATTTTTTCCCGAAAACGTATAGTTCTCATGATATTTGAAAATGAACTTGTAAGTTTCGTAATTTTTAAAAAACATAAAAAACAAAGATGACGAAAAAGTCCTAATTTTCTTCTTATGCTATGAATGAAATGTATAAAAAAATAATCGTGACAAAAAAAATCAAAATTAGTACTTTTTCGTCGAAATTTTCATCATTTGGTTTTACGAGTTTCGAAGAATTTCAAGTTTTATTTCAAAATATCATCAGAAATATAGGTTTTAGGAAAAAAATGACATGGACCTTTTTTGTAGAGAATTAAATTTCCTACAAAAACTGTTATGTGATTTTTTTTGACATCTGCATATTTTATGAGATATTAACAATTTTAACAAAAAATAAACTTCGATGATTTTGCGGCACGTGTTCTTTTGACTTAAAAAAAAAAAAAAATAGTGCCGTTGTGGTTTTTTGACCACAAAGAATTTTTCTGGGGGGCGTCTCGGAAAATTTAGTTTTTAACGACCAGTCTAATATATATATATATATATATATATATATATATATATATATATATATATATATATATATATATATATATATATATATATATATATATATATTATATATAATATATATATATATATATATATATATATATATATATATATATATATATATATATATGTATATATATATATATAAATATATATATATATATATATATATATATATATATATATATATATATATATATATATATATATATATACAGTCAAACTTCCATAAATCGAACTTCTATTATTCGAATTTCTCTATAAATCGTATTAATATTTCGAATTAAAATTTTGAATGTTTTTATAAATCGTTTCTATATTTCGAAATTTCCCTAAATCGAACTAAAATTGATGGCTTTTGGTGGTTCGAATTATGGAAGTTTCACTGTATATATATATATATATATATATATATATATATATATATATATATATATATATATATATTTATATATATATATATATATATATATATATATATATATATATATATATATATATATATATATATATATATATATATACATATATATATATAAATATATATATATTTATATATATATATATATATATATATATATATATATATATATATATATATATATATATATATATATATATATATATATATATATATATATATATATATATATATATATATATATATATATATATATATATATATATATATATATGTATATATAAATTTTTTTTTTTGTTTTTTCGTCTCCGCTTATCATATATAGTCGTTTGGCACAAACATTTTTCTGAAATTCCGAGATGAAGCCCATTGCAATAGTAGATTTTTATATGAAATCTACCTAAAAAAAATAAAGATTTACGTCCATCAACACCTTTGAACGTATGTTATTGTGGGACCTTGGTCCTAAAGGGTTTTTATGTGTTATTGTGACACATATTGTAATTCCTACTACACAACACGTTTTATTAAAAAAAAAAAAATTTTAAATATTTTTCTGCCATGTTTCAACGATACATCAATTTGACGATATAATTCAACTAACATTTAAGAATAACCCACTTTTAAGAGGCTCCTTTGCTAAGTAATTCTAGTCTTGGTGTATAATGTATATTTGAACATTATTTTACTCTCCCCATCCCATCCTCCAGCTTCTGATTTTGCTCCTATGGTTGCTTGATTGCATATTCCAAGACCACCGTTGGATTCAGTATCCTCGATTCATAGAAAAAAAAATATTTATTTTGTATATTTATACCATTGCATTCAGTACCCTCAATTTATCCAAAATCGGTACCCATAATATATTTTCGGCTTTCATCCCAAACTCCCAACCTATAGTGGCACCCTTATATTTTTGATCCCAATTTAAACATCACTGTTGGATTCAGCGTCCTCAAGTATGTTGAAATCAATAATAACGACGATAATTTTGATACTATTCATGACCAGACCCCCAACCCCCACCCCTTATTAAACTACCCTCAGTCCAGTCAACATTTTTACCATCATTGAACTCACCATTCTCGATTATGTAAAAATCGATAATAATGACAACAATTTCGATACTTTGTATAACCGACCCCCCAACCCCTACCTATTATTAGACTACCTTGAGTCCGACCCCAATTTTTATTATGACGATAATTTCGATATTTTTTATAACCGACCCCCCAACCTCCACCCCTTTTTGGACTACCCCGAGTCCGGCTCCCATTTTTATCATCATCATTGAACTCAGCATCCCGATTATATTGAAATAGACCAAACATGACTTCCAAAAACATATTTTTTTCTACGATAAAGGGTACGTCCCATTGGGAGTAAAAAATGGTTATGTCACCGATCAGGGGGTAATATAAGGGATTGTATCTGTTATGAAATTCTGGTTCTAACGATACCCCTCATGACATATTTTACTTATTTAATGTGTCAACCCCACCCACGGGGTGTGTTGGGGGTAGGGTTGCAAACCAACTTTTGGACCCAAAAGCTGCGCCGGTTTGAATAAATGATAATGGTGCCATTAAATTTTTTTATCTTTTCCCATTTATTTTATATATATTTTTATATGCTAAAACTTAAAGAGGGTGTAAAGGGGTGGGTTGGGTCCTACCACCCCAATCTCATAAAGTTTTCGGGAGACGGCCAAGCCCGATCGATTGATACCAAATTTGTAAAAAAAATTTTGAAAATTTCCGCGACTGCCCGATTTTTAAAAAAACGATAGTTAAAGAAAAATACATTTGTTTTGTTAATATTAATAATTAAAAAAGAAAAAAGAAAAGACAGTTAAAGAAATCAGAATATATAACAACTTTCGTCTTATCAAATTGCAATTAACAAAATACTCGCTGACTTAAATACTTGCTGATTTGAAGGTATACAAATACACTATGGATGGATGAACGTGCGTCTGGTTAGATCAAATTTTACCTGTTCCTGTATACTTCGCACGTTACACCAGAGTATCAATAGCAACCCATCTTTTTAAGGTTCGAGTGACAAGATGCCGCTTTTCAAAGAGATTTCTGTAACAGAATCTAGCATCTCTCGAATACCTTACTAGTTCTTGAGCCCACGCCGATTTCATGTGATGCTAACCAAGATTACCATCGGCGTTTTCCGGAGCTTGCCGAACGAAAGGCGGCCAAATCGAGAAAAATGGCAGAACAAAAGTTTTCGGGCTCGTCAAGAAAAGGCGCCTCACGAAGTATAAAATATGTAGTAATCATCACATGAAATCGGCGTGGCCCAGGGACTATGCTGACGTTGGTCTTCCTCGATAATCGTAATACTCAAAACTTTAAAATTAGCGTTCAAAAAATCCTCAAAGCAAATTGATCAATAGTGAGTATGCTTAGTGAGTAACCTTAGTTGCATGAACAAATACCTCTCATCTCCAATTATAACCATAACAGAAAATTTCTATAGAATCATAAGAATATATTGTTAGAGTTTTATTTATTTAAACAGATATCAAGCATAGCGGCCTGTCACATGAAAGTTGTTATAATTTAACAAATTTATATAAAACCATGCTGGCAGCTGATGTTAAGTTATGAATTTATTTGGAAAAAGAAATGTACAAAAGAATGAGCACAGGTTGTAGTTTACTTAATTATTTTAGTTATTCAAATACGTTTCATGTGTTGAAATATCAAACATTTCCATAGAATCAAAATAATGCAATATGATTGGATTACGTTCAATATAATTATAAAATTCTGAAAAAATTGTTGCTTCTACAAATTTTTGTTTTTGTTAAAAAGAATTATTAAATAGGAAACTCAAACAGTTGTGAACTTGTTGGAACTTAGGAGTATGTTTAGTTTTTTGGGTTTTAGATCGATCGGAATGAGCGTCAGATTTCTCGTTATTCACTTTCTTTTATTGCGTTCAGAAAGTGATTGGATTGAATTTTGTAATGGAAGTTTCACATTTCCAAAATGCGATTTTTTTGGTCAAGCCTGACATATAGACGGCTAAGTCCTTTATTCCATGCTCATAAGCAAGAGCCGAAGACCTTTTCGACAAAACAAATAGACTTGAGTTGTCTGCTGGCAAAAAATCTTCTATCCTTAGATAACTTGATCCTAACATGCCGTTTCGTAGCCCTGAGATCTCCAAACATTTTCTCACAATGAGAGGGAGCTTTTCGTCCTCTTCAAGACAGAAGCGGTATGTGGGATTATTTCCTACTCCAAGCCTCACAATGTGTTTATTCACATGATGATGGTGTTCCTCCATAGGAACATAGGATTATTGCACTATTTTTGACTTGATAGTGTAATTTTCCAGAACTTTTAGAGCAGCCTGGTTATCAGTAAAATTATTAATGACCTTGTCCAAAATGATTTAAAACCTGTTTAATACAAAAGTACAAAATTGTTAATTTCCTTCTAGGTCAGTGTTTCTCAACGGTGATCCGCGGACCATTCGTGGTCCGCAGAAAAATTTTAGTGTTCGCGAATTTCTTTATATTTATTACCAGATAAAATTTTATTTTATTCGAGCTTTTTCACTCCACAGATTAAATTTTTTTTCTACGATAGCATATAAAAATTAAAAAAAAAAGTTTTTTCCACTAGTGTAAAATCATTTTCGCTAAATAACAAATTGTTGTTGCTATGGTTTTTTCATGTAATTTATAAAGTTCTTAACTCAAGCAACCATGAAAAAATAGAACATGAATTTTGAATGTTGTGTTGTCGATTTCTATTTAATAATTTATAATAAATATCGTTTATATATTTACTATCGCAGAAAAAATTGCATTTTCTATGCAAGATGAAAACTTTTTACGTTTACGTGAACAAATTTTCACTCACGAAAAAATAGCAAAAAGTACTATATATTTTTAATATCGTTTTTACTCGTAAGAGTAAAATTTTTATTTTTATTCACTCATTTGGAGTCGATTTTATTATTTTCTTTCATTCCATAAGCATAAACAGAAAATTAGTTGTTTTCCGTCGTCCTTTTTTATTTATTTTAGTAACAATACTTACATAATTGAACAAACTATTCAGTAAAATAATCCATTTTTATTTTTAATACGATGGAACGCATCAAATTTGAAGCAAAAATTAAATGTGTAAGTATTTGAAGAAAAAAATGTATTCTTCCGGCAACTACAAATATAGGCTTATTTTTTTGTTTTACAACGACAATTGTGTGCGTTATTAGTCTTAATAGAATAAACAGCTGTTAACTTTATTCTATTGCGCGATTGCTGCGGCACACAATATTAGTATTTTATTGGGTCAGTGTTTAATGATATATTTTATTTTTCGAGCAAAAGTTTACAAATTTGAAATTTTGCGAGAGAATAAAATTCATTAAACACGAACCCAATACATTATTTTATCCTTCCGACAGAGTAACATCGAAAAGTACTCAAAAACTGTACTGTACTGTAAATCGTACTGTACTGAGTACTGTAAATCTAATTCTAAATATAATTTTATATAATCCAAAAATTACGACTCTAAAAAAAATATCAAAACGATTGTATTTATATTTTTAATTTAAAAATAAACGAGAGAAAAAAAAACACATAAGCAACTTTTCTCGTGGTTTCATAATCTATTAAAACAATCAATACAATTACATCGATCAAAAATACAGGGGACCTCTACACAAAAATTTATATTTATTATATCAAAGCTACGTTAAAAAAAATATGAGCCAACATATAAAAAAAATTCATTATCATCTTTAATTTTTGTTGCCATATACATGTAGCGATTTCTGGATTTTTATTTCAACACAATCAAACATTTCGAAAGAGAAACTAATAATAAAGTTTATATATATAATAAAACCAAACAACCAATAATTGTGACAATATCGTCTATCAAAAATGTTATTTAGGCCAATAGAATTACGGATTGTACGTGTTGTTGTCGGTAACAGATCAGAAATTTTTTTAATCTCTGGGGTAGGGTGCTCACATAATGCACATGCCGAGTCCACTCACTCGGCACCTGGGGACTGGAGTTATACAACAAAGTGTGCTGGAAATTTTTTTTTGCTTCCTTGTAAGCGATATAACTCGTAAATGGTGCACTTTAGGATACTGGTGCCATGGAACTTTTTTGCTCCTTAAATGTTTTTCTATAACTAAAAATAAAAAAAATAACAAAAATAATTTGTTTTGTAGCAAATTTTTGCGAAAAATTGCAAAAAAATGCCTAATAATCGATATTTTTCAATTGAATTTAGTTTTTTGCAAATAATTGTTTATAACATAATTGACACCTTTATCTTGTAGCAGAAACCTCAACGAAAAAAGTAAACTTCAGAACGTTTCATTCGGCCTGATAGTTTTTGCACAATTCCATTTTGCACTTAATGCCCCTAAAAAGGTTGTTAACTTTGGGCAGCCCGCAAGGTCTGAGTTTTCATCCGATCGCAATCTGCTTGACGGGAATTGAAAGGGTGTAGTGTCAGCTTTAAATAGCATCTGTGTTGCCTATACCCATATTCAATATTAACAACAATTACAGTGGTTCAAAAAACCGCGAAAATTCCTTATTTGCAAAATTAAATTTCTCAACGGATTTTCAACTTGACGAGATGCGTTTTTAAAATATGCAAAGTGTTTAGAAAACCTCAGATTTTAAAAAATAGACCTCTCTAACATGATTTGGGACTTGATTACACATAAGTAGTTCATTACTTTTTCATTAAATTTATTTGTCATTACAATAATACTCAATTATACATCGTGTCGCTACGTACGTTTTACGTATACTATACAGGACGTTTTATTTTTTCATAGAGTACGTTACAAGCAGTAGTCAGAGTAACCAATCGCATGTTGGGTAGGCACAGACCCAGCATCTTGTGAGCACAACAGTATCATTTTGGAGGGAAATTCTCGGTTCCTGTCGATATATGGCATACAATGTCAATGTCACAATCGTGGTTTCAAAAACAAACTGGGCCATAACTCGGTCCAAATCATGGTAGAGAGGTTTCTTTTTAAATCTTCGGTTTTCTAAGGAATTTGCAAATTTTAAAACCGCATCTCGTTAAGTGGAAAATTCGTTGAGAAATTTTATTTTGCAACTAAGGAATTTTCGCGGGTTTTTCAAACCACTGTAGTTGTTGTTAATATTGAATATGGGTATAGGCAACATAAATGCTATTTAAAGCTGATACTACACCCTTTCAATTCCCGTCAAGCAGATTGCGATCGGATGAAAACTCAGACCTTGCGGCCTGCCCCAAGTTAACAACTTTTTTAGGGGCATTAAGTGCAAAATGGAATTGTGCAAAAACTATCGGGCCGAATGAAACGTTCTGAAGTTTACTTTTGTCGTTGAGGTTTTTTCTACAAGATAAAGGGGTCAATTATGTTATAAACAATTATTTGCAAAAAACTAAATTCAATTGAAAAATATCGTTTTTTAGACATTTTTTCGCATTTTTTCGCAAAAATTTGCTACAAAACAAATTATTTTTGTTTTTTTTTTTATTTTATGTTATAGAAAAACATTTAAGGAACAAAAAAGTTCCATGGCACCAGCATCCTAAAGTGCACCATTTACGAGTTATATCGCTTACAAGGAAGCAAAAAAAAATTTCCAGCACACTTCGTTGCATAACTCCAGTCCCCAGGTGCCGGGCGAGTGGACTCGGCATGTCCATTATGTGAGTACCCTACCCCAGAGATTAAAAAAATTTCTGACCTGTTACGAGCAACAACACGTAAGCCATATCTTTTTCCTTTATTCTATTGGCCTAATTGATATATGACGATTGGACTTTTAAACAACAAATTTTTATTACATAAAAAGAAACCAACCACACAATTTGTCCCCAGAGGAATTCAAAGTTTGAAATCGCTTAAAATATAAATCTAGCCTAGCATCTTACTATAAAAAAAACTACTAATAACAATAACATAAAAATTAATGAAAATTAAACTTAGCTTATGCAACAGAGTTGATTGTAGAAGAGCGATTTTCGTCCCTGTATGTCACCAATCCGTTCACTCAATTTTCAACAAATTAATTTCAATTTAGCTTTCCACAATATCCTATTCGTAAAGCAATCTGTATTTGGTTATTATATTCTTCCAGTCAACTGCTTTTCATTTATAAAAAAATTTCCATATCTTTCCTCCAGGTTGTTAATTATGATGAATTAATTTTATCACTGCTAGTATTGCCAGACATATATATATCCAAACTCAATATATATTTTTGTTTGCCAATTTGTATATTATGAATTGTGAATAATAAAACCAGTTCTGCTCATCCAGTCAAAAAGAATTTCTTCTAGTTTTAGAAACTAGAACGCTGGAGGGTACTTAAACTGGCTACAACAAGAGAAAAAAAACAGTTGTGACCACCATATAGTTTTTTATGTTTTGAATAAATAAACTACCATAACCATAAATAAAACCATAAATAAAAAAAACTCAGTTTGTTGTTTTTCACAAATTAAAAAAACATCTTTTAATTTTAAAAGCTTGGTAAATTTTCTTTTATACTACTAAATAGCTTATGTGTATATTTATTTTAATTTAACCATGTTCACTTGCATTTGTTAAAGTTATTTTTAATTATTCAATTAATTATTTTACATTTATTTTCTTTTGTTTGTTAACAAAAAAAAAATAGAACCATGATGTTTTCAGTTTTAAAGTAATACGTGATCTTTATTTGACCATCAAAATCGGAATTATCAATCTCATTTTAAATTTGATTTACATCATGACTTTTTGAAAATTTAGAAAAAAGGAGGGTTGTCACATTTAATTTTTTTGTTGCTTTCAGTTGTTTCGTTTGAAATTCAATGATGGGTTTGCATGGGTAGGACTTGTTTGTTAACTGTCGTTACATATATATTTATGTTTGGATGTAATTAAAGTTTATCATTTGTGAGGCGCTTCAACCACGACTCAAAAATCTGGTATTTACCTAAGCTGAAAATACCCGGATTTAGAATCGAAAAAAAGCGCTGCTACCAGAGTTCTATTTACAGGAAACCTTTGAATTGACATTTAAAAGACATTTATCTGGGATCAAGGAGTCAACAGCGACTGAAATAAAGGTGAGGGACAGATTCCAGTACTCGCAAAATTCCTAGGAATTGACACTGAGCACCGAAACCTGCCGACCCCATCCGGACTTCAGCACCGTGGAACCCTCGATACAAACCAGGAGCATGAAACTTCGAAGTGTGAACCCTAACGACGAAAACCAAGCGAATGAACTACCCTACCGAACGAAAAGCATCACTCCTTGATGTCTTTCGCGTGATGAACTCACATACTCTTACCACTCAAGTTTTCACACTCGTAGAGCACATTGCCAATCTTGGCTTTAATTATATCAGGTAAGAATTTCGGAGCTAATTTAGCAGAAAATTTCTTGGTCGCATCACTCAAGTGGTATTGACGAACAAATACACGTTGTTGTGGCAAAAAGGTTCGCATCTTAGCATGCAGATTATAGTTGTGTTGTATTTTCTTGAATGCAGAATTAAGGTTTTGCTGTACGCGTCCTCTGAGCATGACCAAATGATCAGACCGATCCAACTCTTCGCCAATGTTTTCAACAAGCGCGTGAAGTGATCTCATCAGATGATAGGTCTTCCCATCTGACACAGGATGCTAACCAAATAACAGGTAGTATGGTGAGTATTGTGTAGCACTGTGTACTGCAGCACGCAGTACATAGGCTATCTCTCCTAGTTGAGCATCCCATTTGGTATGTTGACCCTTCACAAAAGCTCGAATCGCCGCGAGGACAGATCTATTCACTCTCTCCGAAGCGTTACTTTGTGGACTACAAACACCAGTCCTGATATGTTTAGTGCCGAAATTCAATAATAAATTCTGAAACGACTTGCTAAGCCATTGTTTGCCGTTGTTGCTGTGCAGACACGCTGGTACCCCATAGGTTAAAAACACGTCATTCTTTAAAAATGCATTCACCTTCGGTGAAGTTGAATTTCGAAGTGGTTTTAATAGTACAAACTTTGTGGCATGATCCAGAACAATCAGTATGGCCGTATTACCAAGTGTAGAACGAGAGTACGGCCCCGAAAAATCTATATAGACTCTGCCATGGACGTGCTGTTTCGAATTGATGTTGCATCGGAGGACGCAAAATCTTATTCGTGGCTTTTGATTGTTTACATGTTTCACAGGACACAACATAGCTGTGTACCTGCGACGCCATGCCCAGCCAATAGTAGAGACGTCGGAGTAACTCCAACGTCTTCTTTACACCTCCATGAGCAGCAGTGCTATCATTAAGATGTTTCTGAATCATTCCCAAAATCAACGGTTTTGGTAACCAGAGCTTCCACACAGGCACATCATTAGGAATCGCATCAGGTTTTGGTTCTATACGAATATACAGCTTATCATCCATAATTTTAACCAAAGGAAAATCTTTAGGTGACGATCGTACTTTAGCTATCATATCCGTATATTCTTTGTGCCGAGAGCCATCATTGTCGAGCTTTAAATCGTTAATGTGATGTGTTAATGCTTCCGCAAATTCTTCGTGTGTATCGTCATATAGACGAGATAGAACATCAGGAACTATGTTTTGGGTACCTTTTTGGTGGATAATGGTAAAGGCCATGTGTTGGAGTTTTAGGCTCCACCTAGTCAGACGACCACTCAAGTCTTTCTGTGACATAAGCCACTTCAAACTTGAGTGATCAGTCACAATAGTTAAACGGTGACCTTCAACATAGCCCCTGAATTTCTTCACACTCAGAATTGCCGCAAGACATGCAAGCTCAGAAACCGAATAGTTTCGTTGAGCTGTTTTTTCGAATTGAAGGCTATCGGACACTCTTGTCCATCCGTATCGACCTGATACAAAACACTACCAACCCCTGTCAGACTAGCATCGCATCTAATACAGAACTCTTTATTGTAGTCAGGATTAATCAAAACTGGTGCTTTAGTCAGCAAATTTTTCAAGTTCTCAAAAGCTAATTAGGCTTCTAAAGTTCATTTTAGCTTACCAGAACTCTTCTTTAACAAATCTCTTCTTTAACCAGCCATACCCAGAAGACGACGAATCTGTTTAACGTTAGATGGAGCTGAGTATTCCGCAACAGCTCTTACTTTTTCTGGATCTGTTCCTAAACCATCCTCACCAACCAAAAATTCCAAATATCTCACTTCCATAAGAACAAACTTGCTCTTCTTAAGATTGATTGTTAACCCAGCCGCTCTTATTAATGTTGAAACTTTAAACAGAAATTCCATATGTTCCTGGAACGTGGAAGAGACTACCATTAGGTCATCTAAATAAACGAAGATATTCTCGTGAAATTGGTGTGGAATCACCTTGTGCATTAGCCAACATATTGTCTGGGGAGCATTGCACAATGAATAACCTTAAATTGATACAATGGACGACTAGGCACTGTGAAGGCTGTCTTGTTTCTAGATGCTTCTGCCAGAGGAATCAGCCAGAAAACGTCTTTGAGATCAATACTAGAAATGTACTTCGTGCTATTTAGATGACCTAGTAAGCCATCAATCAAGGGAAGTGGGTACGCGTTTTTTTTGGTCAGAGAATTGACACGACGCGAGTCTATACACAATATGTTTTTCCAGAATTTTTCTGAACTAACACCACGGGTGAGCACCAAGAGCTACAGCACTCCTCAATCATCCCCATTTGAAGCATCTGGTCGAGTTCAGCATAGATCTTTAGTTGAACAGCCAGCGATGTTGGATAATGTCTTTGTTTAACAGGTTCAACTAAGTCTTTCCGAGCCCAGACACTTCAAAGGACGGGAAAGAATCCTTGATCGTTTCTAACTCTTGAAGCTGGTCAGTGGTGAGGTTATGTGTATTAGTGTTGTCTGACTACGTACGTGTCAGTTCGCTGACAAAGGAAGGAACGATACCAAATGTAAATCTATGCCCAAGTAGAGCTCTTCTCGTAACCCAGGGACTATATATAATCGCATTGGTTTAGTGGAGCCATTTACCGTGATTGGTACTTCAATATAACCTAGCCGATGGTTATAAAATCAAAAAAAAAAAAACAACGCAGGAAGTAAAATGTAAAACGAAAATGAAATGTGACGACCCTTTACACAAGTCCACAAAAATACCTAAAATTATTTATATATTTATATAATGTAAGTATATATTTCTTTTATATTTTATTATTTTATTTTCAGATTTATTAGAGGAAAAATTTTTTTTATTTATGACAATAACGCCTTCTAACTTCGATATTTATTTATTTTGTATTTGAAAAAACTATTTATTTATTTATTTGAATAAGGCGTTTGTTATCAAGCAGAATGTTTTATTATCAAGGAGAAAATTTATTTATTTATTTAAGAAAAACTTTTATTTATATTTAATTATTTCATTTAATAAAAAAATTTTATTTATTTTTATATTTTCAAAAAAAAATTCCTATTTAGCAAAAAGTTTATATATTTAATTTTTTTATTTAATTAGATAAGATATTCCCCAGAAATGCATGTGAGAACCGAAAACATAAGCCCCTAACGACCAGATTCTACAAGACGGTTTCTCCCACTCTTAACAGAGGCAACCACAACTGTCACGATTAGACCTTAGGTCCAGTTCCAGTGACCCAGTTGTGGTTCCTAAACCTAAAACTAAATTATCGCTAGAACTAATGCCATTTCTGGAGAACGCTCCCGAGCGCCAGACTTCAAGTTTTAAACTCCATAGCCATTGTTCTATTTCAAAAGCTAATGATTATTTAGTAAAACTAAAATTGAAATTGTGTGAGGTGAAGCCTCTAATCCAGATAAAAAATGAATTGGTTCCCCTCTCCATTCCATTGAAGAAGTTCCTGAGTAAGGAATGGTACTACTGGTTTGTACCTAAGTACGAACACAGCAGTAGTCACTCCTTGATCCCAGAAAACTTCCTCGAATTAAGTTTCCATAATGGACAGAGGCGACCTAGGAACATCATCAATGTAAAGGGGTCATCATCAATGTCCCCATGGATGGCTTCTTAGGCCTACCATTTCATGAGAGAATTTATTTACATACATAGTAAAAACATTTACAAAATTTAAAAACAAATAGAACATACAAATAATTTTAATTTTTAGTTACATTTAGAAACAATTATTTTATCATTTATGTTGTTTGAGGTTAGACTTTAATTCTTTTTTAATAAAGAAGTAATAAATTGTTGATACATATAAATTTATGACTCCGAATATTCTGAATAATCTAGTGACATATCGTCACAATAATGGAAGGATGTCTACAGCTAAAAGCTCATTAGTTTAGAAAAAAACTCCGAATTGGCGTTATCAAGTTCATTGATAATTAGAATTCTTTTTCTTCCCATAATTCTTTAACATTTCTAGGCCATCCTTCTAAAATGCTTTGCACATCTTGTTTATCAATTACAAAATATTGTTCGAAACCTGTATTCGGTTCTATATGATTTCCAAGTATGAACGAATTTTGTAGTGAAGAGATCAATAATAAAAATCTATGAAAAGTGTTTCGATCATCGATAGTAACATTAACGGTTGTTTTGTTTAAAGTTTGTTCTAAATCTGGGAGCTTATGTAATCGAAAATCTGTAATATCAATTGCCGCAAATCTATATAATGCAGCCCATGTTAATGAAAGTCCAACATAGTAACTATATCTATTATGATGTGATATATTTTCCACAACTCGAATAAAAATTGAACTAGTATACTTGCAGCTGAATGTATACGTAAATCAGAAACAAACTAATCAAAAATCTCCAATATAACTTATTTAATTTTATTTGTTTAATAGATTTATCATCGTATAATAGAAGTTAAACTGCAACCCCAGAACACATAAAAAGTCATTAAATGTTAATATCGGATGTGATTTTCTGTTATACATCTACAGCTACACATTATTAAATAAAACTCTATAGTGTGGAGTCCAATGTATTCAATCAATGGTTACCTCCTTTATAAAAAACAAAATCAAGTTTTAAAGCCTTCCTGTCATAAAACAAATTTACTAGCTAATTGTCGGACAAAATGTCTGACAACGAATGACGCTCATTCGATCTTAATTTATATTTATATGGAATTTATTTCAGTGTATATGAAAATTTAAGAAAATTGCATTTCATTTCAAAAAAATTAAAAAAAAATTTGTATTTATATACATGTTCAAAAAGACTGTACCAATTTACAAAAGCTATTTGCATAAAACAAATTGGAAAAAATCAGGAATTCAATTAAAAAAAAAATGTTTACAACCAAACGCAGGGGTTCCCCGAAGGAGAGTCCACGACCGTGGGAACTCGCTTTCGCTGCAGCTTGACTGTTCCGTCTCCCCGGAACTCTCCTCAGCCAGCTCTTCCGCATAAGCATGCATGGCTGAGAGGGATTCCATCTCCTCGGCCAAGCACCTTCTCTGCTTCTCTCGACGCCTCCTATTTCTTTGTGTAAGCTCGGCCCAGCGCAGCCTAGCCCTCCTTCTCCGCTTTTCCTGCCTATTAAACACCGGCTCAGGTGGTGGAAGTCCCTGGAACACATGTTCCATGTGTTCTTCCATCACCTAGCCAATGTTGAATTGCAGGTCTGGAGGACCAGTTAGCGCTGGGTCAGCCGACCACGGTTCCCAGTCCCACGGTGGCGACTTCCTTCTTACCGGGGTCTCACTTCTACCAGGGTTCGGTTGTCCCTTTCCCTGGCGAAATATAGGACCCTTCCCGAAACTTTTATGGGGACCACCTGTTGATGAACAATGTACATTCTTATTATTCTAAATAACCTACAAATCTAGAATTTTATTTTATTTGGAATAAGTCCACCTAAAAGAACCAAATCTGGTTTATTTAAATCTATACAAAATTCGAAAAAAAACTGGTTTGACAACCAACGCCCTAAAATTAAAATATTTTAAATTTAATCTAAACACAAAAACCAAAACTGGTTTACAAAAAATCGCGCCAGAAATTATTAAAATTTTGCGCCAAAAACCTGGTTTAAACAAAAACCCAAAGACCGTAATTACGGTATAAACAAAAAATCTAAGGGTCCTTTGTTTCGGCCCACTTATGGCGATTGGACTTTTAAACAACAAATTTTTATTACATTAAAATAAACTAAATGCGGGATACACAATTTGTCTTCAGACGAATTCAAAGTTTGCAATCTCTTAGAATATAAATCTAGCCTAGCATCTTACTATAAAAAAAACTACTAATAACAATAACATAAAAATTAATGAAAATTAAACTTAGCTTGTGCAACAGAGTTGATTGTAGATGAGCGACTTTCGTCCCTGCATGTCACCAATCCGTTTCCTCAATTCCCAACAAATGAATTTCAATTTTGCTTTCCACAATGTCCTATTCCTAAAGCAATCTGTATTTGGTTATTATATTATTCCAGTCAACTGCTTTTCATTTATAAAAAAATGTCCATATCTTTCCTCCAGGTTGTTAATTATGATGAATTAATTTTATCACTGCTAGTATTCCTAGACATATATATGTACATATATCCAAACTCTATATATATATTTTTGTTTGCCAATTTGTATATTATGAATTGTGAATAAAAAAACCAATTCTGCTCATCCAGTCAAAAAGAATTTCTTCCAGTTTTAGGAACTAGAACACTGGAGGACACTTAACCTGGCTACAACAAGAGAAAAAACCAGCTTTGACCACCATATAGTTTTTTATGTTATGGATGAATTCACCCATAAATAAAAAAACTCAGTTTGTTGAAAAAACATCTTTTAAAATTAGCTTGATAAATTTTTTTTATACTGCTAAATAGCTTATGTGTGTATTTATTTTAATATAACCAAGTTCACTTTCGTTTGTTAAAGTTATTTTTAATTATTCAATAAATTATTTTACATTTATTTTCTTTTATTTGTTAACACCAAACAAAAAAAGAGCCATGATGTTTTCAGTTTCAAAGTAATACGTGATCTTTATTTGACCATAAAAATCGGAATTATCAATCTCATTTTAAATTTGATTTACATCATGACTTTTTGAAAATTTAGAAACAAGGAGGGTTGTCACATTTAATTTTTTTGTTTCTTTCAGTTGTTTGGTTTGAAATTTAATGATGGGTTTGCACGGGTAGGACTTGTTTGTTAATTGTCGTTACATATATATTTATGTTTGGATGTAAGTAAATTTTATCATTTGTGAGGAGCTTCAGATATTTATTGTTTCTCTTTTGAATGTACGAGGGCGAGTTAAAATGTTAAGAGTTTTGCTTGATTGCGCCAATGTAGGAGAATACAATTACTTCGTTTCTCCTTTGGAATGTTCGAGAGCGAGTTAAAAAAGTTAATAGTTTTGCTTGGTTGCGTTAAAGTAAGAGAACACAATTAACTGAATTTGATAGAACATAACCGAATCTAAAATGTTAGACTACAACCTGACTAATGTTGCAGCACAACAGATGGAAAAGCGCTTCGCGCTGGAGGTTGATCTTTTACTATCATGTATGACTGCCAAGGCTCAACCTCTTTTGCCAAACACTTTTGCCCAGAATTTATAAGTGATCTAACATTCTGTATAAAATTATAGGTTCATTCAAACGCTACATGTTGGTGCATAACATAAATTGATTGAATGAATAAAGTTTAAATAACCAGGCAACACTATATGAAAGTCAATCAACGTAACAACATGTAAGTATCATAAAGACCATGAATTAATGAGACAAATGCTTCCCACAAGATAACCACATGATCATTATATTGTATGATGTTGAATAACAATGTTGAAAGAAATTAAAAATTTTAGATGTTGTAGATATATATAAAAAATCTGCAGCACAAAGTTGGTAAATATGCACAAAAATGTCATCCACCATACAACAGGTAGTTTTATCCACCATGTTTTTAATGCTTGTTTGTAGCAAACGACATTCGTTCGTGAATGTATTTTTATGACACTTTAAAAAAAGATGCAAATATGTATGGCAAGGAGCTGATTAGTTTTTGAGCGATATTGAACAAAATGGTGTCCTCGGGCACCTGTTTTTGTGAAAGCTCAATAACATCTGCACCGGATAATTGAATTGGATGAAACTTAGTACATAAGTATCAAGTACGTTTTATAACAGTTCTGCATCCCAACTTCCGATGTTTCAAAAATTTTACAAACATTTTATTTTACTTTTTCTCGTACAACAGAATTTGTTTTTGTTGGGATACTACAGCTTTCTTTAATTTTCATATAATTAGAACTACGCGAAATCTATAACATTGGGTAGCGATTATTTAAAGTATTTTATGGATATTAACTCACTAAATAATACAGAACACTTTGTTTCCAGAGCTGTGGTGAACTTTGCCTATCACCTATCACCATCGCAACATTTTTATAGTGGTCGGTCGGTTTTGAAATTCATGATTGATACAAAGAGAACGACCAGTCGAAGAACAAAACTTATTCGTTCTTGCGAAAATGAGTGCTTATAAAATAGAGAACGAAGTAGAGTAGTATTTTCGAAGTACATTTCAAAGAATAAAAGAAATTTAGGTGTGGAATAAAAATTTTGTGTTTGTGCATGTGAAAGTTATGGTCCCGATTTCATGGGGATTGCTGCTTTTCAATTACTGTCTTAGTGCTTATCTTAGTAGTTAGATCCTTTTATTCGCATTTTTGACTTAAACATTAACGTGTTTTTGCAAGTTACTGTTATAAATCAAGTTATAAATCAGTCAGTACAAACTAAAGATCCATTCATAACGATTCGTTCAGTTACCCATCAATAATTGCTATAGCAAGTTGCTGGTGTGGAAAATTAATAACGTCGCTGTTTAGTGAATAAAACCTGGTTTCAATAAAAATTTAGTTTTTGAATCAGAAGGCGACTAATGCTGTGTGCCTCACACCAGCTTTTTGAGCTAAATCATTGACTTTTCATTTCATACCCAAGTTGCGCTATTGACCACCAGGCGGCGGCGGACGAAAAGTCTCCTCGTCAGCTTGCTTTTCAATTTAGTTGTCAATTCATTGAAACGTCAATATATTTAAAAACAGTTATTTAAAAAAAATGGAAAATAATTCAAATTTATACAAAAGAAAATACTAGGTATGATGTAAGTATTTTAAAAAATACAAGCTCCCAAATACAACTTTATTATCATCCCCCATTATGCCAATGTTTACAAATTTTGACATTGAAAAATATTCTAATTTAAATATGAGGTCAGGCACAGGTTGTACGTTTGATACGAATGACATCTATGAATAGCATATGTCCACTAGCAATTAATTTATAAAAGTCAGTGATTTAGCAAAAAATACTAGTGTGAGGCACACAGCATAAGCGATTACGTGTAACAAATTACGACCTAGACCAATTAGGAGTAAATTCTTGATGGAATTATTTCTGTTTGTTTAAAAAAAATAATTATTTACCAGTTACAAATAGTTATTTATGTAACAAGTGCAAAAAATGTGTGTTTATTGCACGCGATGTAAAATTGACTAACGAGTTTGTCAATACATCAAGTGCAATAAACATTTTTGCACGTTTTGCATACAACATTTTTTCTATGATAATGCAAAAAATGCTGCAATATTTAACATTAAATGAAACATTATTTCTTAAAATAATGAGATACATTTTGAATAAATAATAAAAGCTAAGGCCTTGAAATATTTTTTCCCCCCAAATATTAAAATAAAATCATTCTTTTGCATTTGCTTAACTGAATAGTCGTGAATTTAACAAAAAAAAATCTGTTTTATAATGATGAATAGCGAAGATGGTGACCAAAATGAAGAATTACATTGTACTCCACCTGAGCTAGCAGATATAGCTAATGCAGCATCATCAAATCTTCTTCCTAATAAATCAAAAATACTATATGAGTTGACATAGAGTAGATTTTTAGATTGGTACTCTAAGAAAAAAGCAGAACGATTCACAGAAAATGTTGTTCTGACCAATTTTTCTGAGCGTTCCAAAAATGTTAAGCCTTCAACTTTATGGTCCGAATATTCAATGATAAAATCGAATGGTTGTAGAAAAAATAATTTTCGAAACAATCACACCGACTTAAAACTAAATTAAATTACGCTGCACACAATTCAAGAAATATTGACGATATATAATTTATATTTTATTTCAGGTTCAACCAAAATCAATACCAATAAAAATACGAACCGAGCGTAAAATACCAAAGCTTGGTTTAATGTTAGTTGGTTGGGGTGGGAATAATGGATCAACATTAACTGCATCGATAATTGCAAATCGACAAAAACTTCAATGGCGTACAAAATCTGGAATTCAGAATGCCAATTGGTTTGGATCGATAACACAATCCTCAACCGTTTTACTTGGACAAGATGAGCATGGTGAAGATGTTCATGTTGGTATGAATAAACTACTTCCAATGATTAATCCAGATGACATTGTTATCGATGGTTGGGATATAAGTTCAATGAATATTGGTGATGCCATGAAACGGGCACAAGTTCTTGATGTCAATCTACAGGATCAAGTATATAAACAATTAACTTTAATGGAACCACGATCCTCAATTTACGATTCAGATTTTATTGCATCAAATCAATCGTCACGAGCCGATAATGTTATTGTAGGCACACGATTTGAAAAGTTTAAAAAAATTCGTCAAGATATTCGAGAATTTAAGGAATCATCTGGTGTGGATAATGTGATTGTTCTTTGGACTGCAAATACAGAAAGGTTTTGTGATATTAAGGTGGGATTGAACAGTACGATGGATGAATTACAGGAATCTTTAAAAGCAAATCGTAGTGAAGTTTCACCATCAACTATATTTGCAATGGCAAGCATTATTGAAGGTGTAAGTAATTTAAATTGTTTTATAATTATTCGGCTATTTATTTAAAATATCATACTTAGTGTACTTACATCAATGGATCTCCACAAAATACTTTTGTTTCTGGTGTCATTGAAATGGCTGAACATTATGGTGTCTATATTGCTGGTGATGATTTTAAATCAGGTCAAACAAAACTTAAATCAGGTAATGCATGAAATGAAACATAACTGAATTGGTTTACTATGATTTACTTTACAGTTTTAGTTGATTTTCTTGTGAGTGCTGGAATTAAACCTGCATCAATTGTGAGTTACAATCATCTTGGAAACAATGATGGTTTTAATTTGTCATCACCAAAACAGTTTCGATCAAAAGAAATATCGAAGAGTAATGTTGTGGACGATATGGTTAAATCAAATAAAATTTTATATGGTGATGAACACGAACATCCAAATCATGTTGTTGTAATAAAATATGTGCCATATGTAGGAGATAGTAAACGTGCCATGGATGAATATACAAGTGAAATAATGATGGGTGGACATAATACATTGGTTATTCATAATACATGTGAAGACTCTCTATTAGCAGCACCACTTATTTTAGATTTAGTCATACTCGCAGAATTATGTTCCCGAATTGAAATGAAGAGAGCAGATTCTGATTCATCATATTCATCGTTTAGTTCTGTTCTCTCGATATTGAGTTATTTGTGTAAGGCACCATTGGTACCAAAAGGAGCGCAGGTTGTTAATTCATTATTTCGACAGCGTGCTGCTATTGAAAACATTTTGAGAGCATGTATTGGATTACCACCGAATTCACATATGCTCCTAGAACAAAGGGTATGATTAGATTAATTTTAAAACTGACTTAAGTTGAATAACAACATTTGTTAAACCATTTTCAGATCAATCTCGATAAGTCGTTTGAGCCACCTGCCAAAAAATTAAAACCAGATAATGGAAATTTAACAAACGGTGCATCTCAAAATAAATTTTCAACGAAAAATGGTGCTTAGATTGTTGTTCGAGTATTAATATTTATTAATAAAGAAAAACAAATTTTATGTATTTGTGTTTCATGAATGTGCTGCACGCAATTCTCCAATCACCAGTAATTATTGTTTGTACAACTGAGTAGCTTTAGGACTTCATGTTGACTATATATGTGTGTGCTGAGCATGTATTTGAATAAGATTATAGGAATCTGGATAAGACCAAACAATTGTATTTAATTTATCAGTAAATATATTTTTTGTATATGAATGTCAATAAAAATGTTTGTAAACTTTATGTACAATTTTATTTGTTGGTTTTATTCTAACACCGTTATTTAATGGGGAAAGTGTTGTTAGTTTAAAATGTTGTTATAATCACTATCGATAGTATCGCTATAAAATCATAAGTGCTTAAAGTAAGTGCTAAAATAATGACGGTACGTAACATAAAAAAATGACAGTATGATAAACAGCTAGATTTGTTGCAACTATTTCAACTCGTAGAATATAACTTTAGCAACCTCCCATATACTGTTACGAATATAAAGTATTCGTTTCATAATTTAAAATCTAAACCAGTTTTAAAATCAAAACAAAATATATTTATTAAAACATTGATAGAAGATGTGACCCATTTTTTTATGGCCGAAGATACTTTGTCAACTAAAAAAGGAAGGAATTCGGCGAAATCGGAAGAAAGGATGATGTGCAGAAAATTTGACTAATTTCCCATTTGCGTTAAATCTATGAATTGTGATTTCATCGGTTTGGATTAATTTAAGTGACTGAAAAAAACTTCGAGAGTCAAATTTGTGTTCGGTTATTTTGTTTGTTTTGTTTTAGATAACAAAATCGAGGAAATATCGAGTAAAAAATTGGAATCTAAAAGCAGTCAGTTAAATTATATTGCACTTAATATGGCAAATAAACAAGCACTCCCTGAATTATCAAATCAGAAATGCTTTTTGTATTGGAGAAAGAAACGAGGTAAACCAAGTATTTTAACAAAACCTTCAGTTACAATTAAAACTAGAAGTACTTCCAGCGACTTGCAAAACCAAAAATTGTATTGGAAAAGCTAATACAGTGAGGCCGTGAGGGATACTTGTGAACATTGGCGTAACTAGGAAATTGTTCTAGGGTGGGCCTGGCCCCAATATTATTGCTGAGTAAAATAATTAATAAAGTTTCCGTTTTTATTTCTTTCTTTTAATACATAACGGGTGTGTCAATTTGAGGTTAATTTTCAAATTTACGGTCATTTATATGTTTTTGCTAGATTATTTATGTTAGGTTAGGTTGCAGTGACTGTCACCAAAAAATCTCGTTCCCCAACTCAAACCATTTGGAGCTTCTAAAGAAGCTAAGTATTTGCGTGATTTTAAAACTATCCAGGTCGGTGAGAGTTTTAAATCTGTGCGTTCCAAAATGAGTTTGCCGTATAATGGGCGAATGCTGGACATGTGCAAAGTAGAAGAAACCCTTGTTCCACCTGATCCTCCTCCTTACAGCTCCTGCAAATCAACACTTGGGTGCTTTCCAAAGATCCAGTAACCTAGAGTGACCATTCGTACTGATTTTATCAGTACAGTACTGATTTTCTAGCTTCTGTACTGATAGACATACGCGGTACTGATTTTTACTGATTTTTAAAATTATGTACTGAAAGTACTGATTTTTAAGAAAATTGTTGAATTTTACTTTAAGCTTCAATTTAAATAAGGAAATAAAACAATACGTATCATCGTTTGGTATAAACTTGTAATAAAAATTATTTGAAAAATAGTACATTTTGCTACAAGAGTCATCTCAAACGCTGCTTTTTTGTGAGTGAAAATTTATTCACGAGACGTGTTAGCGTCGAGTGGGGCAATTTCACGAACGTAAAATGTTTCTCGCGTAGGAAATACAATTTTTTCTATGATAACAATTGAAAAGTCTATTTTCATCACGCTTAATGACCTGTGAAAATGGGTTCTTTTACAACTATAAAGTGTAAAAAGAATAACAAATTGCAGTTGCTATGGTTGCTCATATAATTTTACAAAGTTTTTTAAACAACGCAACCATAAAAAAATAGAATATGAATTTTTAATGTAATTTTGTCAATTTTTAATTTTATAATTTATAGTAAATATCGATTAAAAATATACTATCATAGAAAAAATTGCATTTCCTACGCGAGATAAAAACGTTTTTCGTTCGTAAACATGTCTCACTCGCCGCTAGCGCGTCTCGTGTACAACTGTTTACTCACGAAAAAACAATGTTTTCATCTCTTGTAGGAAAATATGCTATTTCAAGCAGGCTTGAGATAATAGATATTTCATTTGCTATCATAGAAAAAATACTTTTATTTTTAAAAGGTGGAGTTACCCACGGAAAAAAGATCAAAATTCTAACCCTGTGTTTCCCAAGCAATCGTGGCGGAAAATTGTATTTCATAAAATTCTGGTGTTGGTTTCAACAAAATTTTCTTAAAACTAATTAAAAAAATTAAAACAGATTTGTCTACTTCGTTCACACTTTACCATTCGGCTTAGAAGAGTCATAGGGGAGACTAAGGAGACTAAGGATGCTACATATTTTAACTCTTAAAATTTTGTACTGATTTTACTTAGAAAAAAAATGGTCACCCTACAGTAACCAGTGATGACTTTAACAATGAACTAGTTTTCTGCCTACTCAAGGTTATAAGTTTTTTGGAACGCTGTAGGTCTAGTCTAGGAAAAATTTACCTGCTTATCTTGCAGCTAATGGTGTTTGACCACCGACCTATAGATTACGCATTTAACCCTGTCATAAGTTAGTTGTTTGAGAGGAGCAAACGACTCGCTTAGAGCTTCCATTTCTTGTAGAAGATCGAGTTCAGTCCTTTGCCTAGAAAATCCGTCCGCTATATAGTTGCATTTAACGCCACTGTGACCCGGCACCTATATAATATGAACGGTGAAATTGCCGGTGGTTTAGTGTCACTTTTGACGTCGTTGCTACTACATCTACCGATTCGAATGCAGTTATTTATGCTGTTGTTTGCAGTTATTTATGTTTATATTTAGATATATATTTGTGTAAATAATAAATCTTTAAATTATAAAACTAAAAGAATAAAATGATCTTTTTTAAAATCGACATGTTTGACAAATTAAAATTGAAAAAAATCATATAAAATTATAAATTGTTATATCAGTATGATATTTTTATAAATCCTCATTTAGTAACTTTCAAACAAACAAAAATTATACAAAATCAACATTCCTAGTTTCTAAATTAAACTTTACATTCCTAGTCTCTAAAACTATTGAAAAAATAAAAATAGTTCAAAAATAACAATTCATTGTTTACAGTAATCATGCACTCCCCAACCATGCAGTACTGTGCACAACGATCTTCATTTTCAGCCATACAAAATTCAGATAATTCAAAAAATAAATCCATCAGACTTCGAATTCCGTCGTCAATTCGCTAATGGTCATACAAACAAACGGGGATATTACTTCTACTTAGGCGCCAAGATTTTTTTATTTGATATAGAATCACTCACTGAAGCGAATAAAACCAAAACGAGTGGTATATCAGGCCCGGGGTCCAAAATACATGCCTTTGAAAAAAGCAAAATCCATTCAAAATTACAGTTTTGAAAAGAATTTTTTCTGTTTTTTTAATTTTTGCTTTATGTCATATGTGCTTATAAGATAAACAGATCAAAACTGTCCCTTTTACTAAATTTTCTTAATTTACGATAAAAAAAAAAATCCACTTGCGCCTAAGTTCAAGTCCAATCTTGCCTCACATGGTCATAACGTGGGCCCCTAAGGTTATAATTATTTTTTTTAAGTTATTCATGTTGATTCTTTGAAATTGTATATCAAAAATAACATTTAAATTGCAACATTTGGTAAAAAAAAGTGTATTTTTATACGATATTTTTTGTTTCAAAGGCCTATATCTTGGTCGCCGGGACTGATTTTCAAAAACAAATTGTAATTTGCTTATAAAAGTACACTAAAAAAAAATCGGCTGGCGCCTAAGTAAAAGTAATCTTGCCAAACAAACTTAAAACTACGAGTAGTGTTGGTGTTTCGGTGTGGTTTTAGGTCTTATGGAGCAATGAGACCGTATTTTTTTAAAACGAAGTCTATATTGTTCTTATTGCGATGTTTTTCGTTGAACAAATTGGAAGGTGTGGTTTTCCAGAAATTATGAATTCATTTGACATTCTGACATCTGGCACATCACATGTTGGAAAGAAAATGTTTGCTCTTTTAAACTTCGCTACTATGGTGAACCGATAAGATAAACGACCATTTTATAGATACTTTGGTGGCAATATTATTGGCAGTGCTTATTAAACTTCCTTATTAAATTTAAATGAAGATCAGTGATATGAATAATATCTTCAATAATACAATTGTACCTTTTGAAATAATTTTGAACAGCAAATTCCTTAGTAAAGAAATACATTTTCATTTTCCCTAACTGTTATATATACTTCATGAACTTTGTGTTCTAGGGGGGGCCGAAATTCGTCTAGGGGGGACCGGGCCCTCTGGGCCCCTACCTAGTTACGCCTATGCTTGTGAACACCCTTCACGTGAGCTGCTGAGGTAAAGTTAGACGTAAGTACATAAAAAAAAGATTAGCGAAGGAAGATACTGTAAGTCAATCACTAGTAATTAACCTGAAAGTAATATCCATATATAATTTAAGTTGTCGGGAACTACTTGACGCTTTACTCCATCCACGATAAAGCCAAACTAGAATTATTTTTGCGTAGTTAAATAACATGCCAATATGCCAAACATTAACACCATATAATACCTACTAATAAAATTCGTGATCAATGTGACCGACGCTGAACCCAATTTTTTTTACCGCATCATAGCATCGAAAAATCAAATCATCAAATCGTGTTATAGAACCGAAAGTTCATACCACCAAATTTCATATCATCGAATGGTTTTGAAATTGAAAAATCATTAAATCGAAATATCACATAACCAAAAATTTATTTCATCGAAACATCACATCTCCTAAAATCAAATACATAATCGAAAATTTAATTCATAAATCGAAAAATCGTTTAATCGAAATTCGTAAAATAGAATAAAAAATCGTACTTTTGAAATATCATAACATCGAAAATTTTCGATATAATGAATAAATCGCTGCATCGAAAAATCATTCAATCGGAAAATAGGGTATACCATACTCAATGCAAGGCATCAAAATTAAAGTATGGTCTTGGAAACAATTCATTCAAGCGAATTGTTTCCAAAAACCATACTATAATAATTATTATTTGATTTTTCGATGGTTTAATTTTTTATTTTTCGATTATTTGATAGTTTTCGATGGAACGATTTTCGAGGGTATGATTTTCGATGATATGGCACAATTCGAAAAATATCAATAAATCGAAATATAAAAAATAGTACTATATTGAAAAATCAAATAACCGAAAATCACAACATCGAAATTCATAACGCCAAAAATTCACACTGTCGTAAAGTTATTGCATCGAAAGATCGTTGCACCAGAAATTTTTCGATGTGCTGGATATATCATATCATCGAAAAATTACATGATCGAAAATCTTAAAATCGAATAAAAAATCATATTATCGAAATATTATAACATCGAAAATATTCGAATATGCCACTTCCTCGGCAATCGAAAATTAAGTAATAAAAAAATTTAATGAATGTATAGAAATAAATCAATTTAATCAAATCATAATTTAATAATTTAATTATAACATAATAATTAATTTTTTTTTTTAATAAAAAGTGTTGAGTTATAGGAATTACAATATGTGTCACAACAACACATAGATACCTTTTAAGACCTAGCGTTCTACAACAACATGCGCTCTGAGGTGTTGATGAACGTTTTTTTAATCTTTTGTGGATTGAACGCCACCGAGAGTATTAATTCGGGCAAAGCATTCTATTGTACGATATGTGGACAAAGAAATCTCTCTGCATTCTGTCACTATGACAGCGAGTGATCTCAACAGTATGACTGTTTGCATATTCCGATTGATGTGTAAAACGGGGAAAAGAATATGGTTGAGGCATGATGCATCCGATTTCATCCGAGCACGATATTTATAAAAAACAACAAGATCAGCAACAATGCGACGATGTTGTAGGGAATCAAGATTTGATGTTAAATCACCCACAATTCGTATAACACACTTTTGGACAGAGTTCAAAAGAGCTAGGATGGAAATAGATGCAGCTCCCCAAACTTGACAACAATACTCCATACAGGGACAAATATAGACCTTATAAATGTGGAGTAATTGGTACGTGGCGAAATATTTTTTACATCTATTGGGGCGGCCGGTCGTTGGTAGGTCATTGGAAATTGTGACCCCTTATAAACGAACGCTTTCACATTAATCTAATTGTTCGTCTTGCCGCAGAATAAAAGCGTAGTATGGCTATCTGGCATTTGAATTTACAATTTGATCCTAGCAATGAGTAGGGCACACACCTATATTTCGATTGATTGATTGGCCGATGTAATGAATTATTTATTATATCGAATATTTTCGATATTATGATATTTTGAAACTAGGATTTTTTATTTTATTTTGCGAATTTCGATCAAATGATTTTCGGTGATGTGATGTTTCGATGTAATGATTTTTGAATTTCAAAACCATTCGATGATATAAAATTTGGTGGTATGAACTTTCGATCTGAAATATAAAAAATAATATGAATAATAACTGTGTTTTATAAAAAAAAATTTAAAGTCTTTAGTTTGAGAACACCCTGTTAACCGTGATCCGAAAGTTTTATAAAAATCCAAACTTTTGGTTTTTTTGAATGAGCTTAAGGATGTTTAGTAGAAGACTAACACTTCCACTACCACAAAACGTCACTCCAATTAAGCTAATTATTTTATTAAAAGTCTCATCTTGGATTACAGAATACAACCAGTAACGGCACAGATGACGACTGACTAATAACACAATCAGGGTAAGCACAATCGACCTTCAGATCGCAGTGCTACTTGAACTGCAAGTCTCAAGGCCCTCCAATAAAAAAAACGGATGTTTAGTATTAATTATAATAAATTATAAATTAACATCTCTGAATAGAAGAGATACCACCTAGGATTAGGATTCAAACTAACATTTTATTTCCCTGAGGAATTTATGAAAGGATGAAAAGGAATAGGATGAATTTGGAATGAAATGGCAAGAAAAGGACTGATCCGATATCAACGGTTTTATATGCGTTGGAAAGGTACTCGAATGACAAATGGGCAAAAAATACACAATAAAATTTTTGCTGTCACTTTTAAAAATATTAGAAATATTTTTTTTGAACGGCTCTGATGTCGTAGATCAAGCATGTTTAGAATTTTTTTCTACAATATTAAAGTTACAACCTTTCCCTTAAACATACTAAAATTTATCTGACCGTGTTTTTTGTTCTACATATATTAATTTTTAAAGATGTGCATCTCAGGTTCAAAAATTGTAGTTTTAGATGAAATATATGTGATCTGAACGACCGTCGGGCGGCCGTTCGATTTCATACTTGGCACCAGGGGCGCACACAAGGGGGGGGAGGGGTTCGGGTCCAGACCCCCCCTAACCGATTATTTTCTAGTATTTTTTTTATTTAAAGTTAGGAACTGTTTCGTGTTATAACCATAATAAATTATAAATTAACGTCTCTGAATATCAGAAGGTACGATACTAACTAGAGAACTAAGCTTTGTGAGTACATATTTAACAATTTTCAAAGAGGATTTTTCGAACGCTAATTTTAAAGTTTTGAGGATTAAAATTATAAGGGAACACCAACGCCAGTAAGGCCTTCTAAAGATGCCAGACAACGTTAAAAAATCACTTTGAAAAGCGACAGTTCTACATCTTGTCACTTGAACCGTAAATAAATGGGCTGCTATTGATACTGTGGTGTAACGTGTGAAGTTTGCAGGATCAGGTAAAACAGATTTGAAACAGGCTGACGCTGCATAATATATATATAATGTTTAATATATATCATGCTTCTTAATTATATAATAATTCTTCTGTATAATATATATATATATATATATATATATATATATATATATATATATATATATATATATATATATATATATATATATATATATACATATAATGTATATATATATAAATACCATCAAATCAGCGACATACAAGAAATTAAGCTCATAAAAAATATGAGAATTTCAATTCATATTATTTTCAATCTCACACAACTCCTATAAGTATAACAGATTCTTTCTCTTCAAGATCATTTTTTCTTCAAACATCAAACTTTAATAGAAACGGATTTGGTGTTGATAACCTTGAAAAACGGCAAATTTGAGTTTTGCTCGTGTTGAATTCAACATTGTTAGCAATAACGAATCCATAACTGTTTTCAAATCTATGTTTAATGATTCGAATTAACTGCTAACGGTGAGTATGTAACAGGTTGTTCAATAAGTCCGTAGGATAAGTAAGAAAAAAACAACATTTTGACAAAACTCGATTTTTTTATTCAACATAGTTGCCTTCGAGGGCGATACAACGAGTATAGCGATTTTCCAACTTTTCTATACCACTTTTACAGTACGATTTCTCTTTCTCGTCAAAATAGGCCTCAGTTTCAGCGATTACTTCATCATTGGACTTAAATTTCTTTCCAGCAAGCATTCTCTTGAGATCTGAAAACAGGAAAAAGTCGCTGGGGGCTAAATCTTGAGAATATGGTGGGTGGGTAAGCAATTCAAAGCCCAATTCATTCAAGTTTGCCATCGTTTTCATCGATCTGTGACACGGTGCATTATCTTGGTGAAACAACACTTTTTTCTTTTGCAAATGTGGCCGTTTCTTTGCGATTTCAGCCTTCAATCGATCCAAAAGTTCACAGTAATACTTGCTGTTGATGTTGGTTCCTTTTTGGAGATAGTCGATGAATATTATTCCGTTCGTATCCCAAAATACAGACGCCATCACCTTACTGGCCGACTGTTGCGTCTTTGCTCGCTTTGGATTCGGTTCGTCGACTGCTGTTCACTCACCTGACTGTCTTTTGGATTCTGGTGTGTAATTGTGAAGCCATGTCTCATCCATTGTCACATATCTAAGATAGAATTCCCTTTTATTGCGGTTTAACAGTGCCAAAGACTCCTCCAAAGCATCGATTCGTTGTTGTTTTTGGTCGACTGTGAGCTCACGCGGCACCCAATTTGCACAGAGCTTTCGCATACCCAAATGTTCATGTAAAATGGTAAAAACACTACCATCTGCTACCTTTACAATGTCAGCTATTTCGTGCACCTTCAATTTGCGATCGTTCATAACCAATTTGTGGATTTTTTTTATGTTTTCTGGAATAACAGCTTCATTTGGGCGTCCACTGCGCTCTGCATCTTTTGTGCTGGTACGACCACATTTAAATTCAGCCATCCACTTCTCTACCATTTTTCTCGATGGAGCAGAGTTTGGATATTGTTTATCAAGCCATTGTTTGGTTTCCACTGTATTTTTTTTCATCAAAACGCAATGCTTTATTAAAATTCGAAATTCACTTTTTTTCCATTTTTTTTCAAAAACAAAAGTTGCTTCACACAAAATGCTATAACTCACGAATAAATAGTCAGATTGCTGTCAAATTTATACACGTATCGTTTGAAGGTTAGTACTAAATAAAAATCATATGGAAAAAATTCTAGTAACGCCATCTATGTGTCATCCTACGGACTTATTGAATGACCTAGTACATTAGATGTTTCATGAGAAACGTGCTTTCATCCTTAAACTGTCTTTCAATATCTTTCATTAAGTATTTTTGACTACTTAAGAAGCTCATAATATTAAAACTAATGTTTTTGTCAAATATTTTAGCAACAACCGACAAAGTTGATATGGGTTTGTAATTAATTGGATCCGTTTTAGGCACCTTTTTGGGAACTGACTGTACACTAGCCGTTTTCTAAAATTGCCCTTATTATATGACAAAAAGACAATTTCAGTCAAGATTGATGCTAACTCCTTAGCAAATGTATAAAGAATAATTGGAGGAATACTATCTGGCTGATACCTTATTAGTATTAATTGGCAAAAGCATTTTTCGGATTATATTTTCACGAAAAATAACACCCCATTTTGTTAGAAACTACAGGAATTGATTTAGGTTGTAAATAAGGTTTCACTAACGGCTTTATAAAAATTGCGGGATCCACCTGGGTTGGGTGCTTAGCGAATTTGTAACGACGGACTATTTTCAAATTTTACTTTAAAAATAATAGTTTTCAATTTCAATGATAATTTTATTAATTGTGGTAAACATAGACGTTTATCTGTACCACTGTACATTTGAACGTTTATTCGTACCACTGTACATTTGATGATTTAATGATTTAAATAAGTTAAACGAGCTGATGATTTAAATAAGTTCAAGTAAATCGAAAAACACAAGTTTTGTATAAATTATTGGTTGTATTAGTGGAAATTGCTGTTACATGGGGGAAAAACGAAACAGAAGATCTGCAAGAACATGATATAAAAACGATCAAATTGTTTAAATCAATTCAATGGCAAGATTACTTTAACTTAGGTGCGAGTGGATTTTTTTTTATTATTTTTATCGTAAATTAAGAAAATTTAGTAAAAGGGACAGTTTTGATCGTTTATCTTATAAGCACATAGGAAATACAGCAAAAATAAGTAAAAAATAAAAAATTTTGTCAAAACCAGTGCAATTTTGTATGGATTTTGCTTTTTTCAAAGGCCTGTATCTAGGACCCCGGGGCTCCGATACAACTCGTTTTGGTTTTATTCGCTTCAGTGAGTTATTCTCTATCAAATTAAAAAAAAATTCTTGGCGCCTAAGTAAAAGTAATATCCCCAATTCAATTGGTATAATTTGAAGCTCGGATCAGTATAAATTTACAATCAGTAAATGATAAATTAAAATAAAATTAAACTCAGTGATGACTGAGTCGTGATATAGCTTACTTTAGAGTTTTTAATGTTGTTAATTATTTCAAAAATGTTATTTTAAAACTAAAAAGAAAATAAATTTGCTTTTCATTTCAATTATTGTGTTAATTTTGTAAAGGTTTTTTTATAGTTGTGAATTTAATAAAATGTCAAAACCTCAAAATTGCATCTATAAAAATATGTAAACGAAATATGTTTTACATTCAAGAAATAAAAGTTATTTATCAAGCAAGTGTTACGTTATCAGTTTTTGAAAATGAAATTGTAACTTTGTACATGAGTTTTGATGATGACAAAAAACTAAAATTAATTGAAAAAGTTCAAACTGCGGTGACATGTTGTAACATCGAAGTTTTTGATGTTCGATAAAGTATCGAAATTTTCAATAAATCGGCATGTTGTAACATTTTCAACCATCACTTTTTTCGATTCTCATATTTTTCGATTCTTCGCACAAATGCTTGCAACGTAAAACATTTACTATCGAACGAAAAAGTTGTAACATACCAATTATATTTATTTTCGCTTCGATGATCACTATCGAAGCGAACGCAAGTGATGTTACAACATGTCACCGCTCTTATTACCGTACGAGATGCTAAACACAAAATTGTCTAATACTAAGTTTACACCAGTATCTAATTTGCTACGTATCAAATTTGCTAGCCATTTTCACCATCATACTTTTTAAATTTGATACGGTGATGTAAACTCCTATTAATTAGGTATGACATATTAATTTTTAGCGCGTCCTTTTCATTGTTAATTTTTTGGTTAGGAAAAAATAATTTCCAAATATATTTTTTATAAAAAACTGAAAACATTTATTATATTAATGCTAAAATTTATTTTACTTTTAATTTCAGCAAAAAAATCACATCAAACATAAATATATATTTATAAAATAAGTTGATTTATTTTTATTTTAAATGTCACACACCGTAAAAATAATAGCTATTTGCTACGTACCTAATTTGATACGTAGCAAATCATCCTACCAAATATTTGGTACGTACTTTTCTGATAACTGTTTACATCGGCCATAGTCGACCTAATAAGTATAGTATGTACCTATTAGATCCTGGTGTAAACTTAGTATAATTCTATTTGTAAAAATTAATCGTCAAGTTCGTTTATGAAATTTTCGTGCAGTGACTTCATTATGTATTGCTTTTTGTGCAGGAACGGATTAGTTTCTGCTTGATATAATAGAACCTTTAATCAAGATAAATGAAGATGTGAAATAAAACATGAAGAAGACAACATTGAAGGAATCAATTAATGTAAGCTTTTAGTTGAATTTTAATTTATATAATTTTTGATTTGTTTTTGAATAAATTATTTTTCATGTTAGCAATTAATAGTTTTGTTAAATTATTCATTCTGTGATTCGAAGTATAAGAGAATTTCAAGTGTAATTAGTTTGTTTGTCGCATAGATTCAGTGTTCCGGCAATATTTCAGTATTCATATATTTTTCTGAGCTTTCCGGTGTAAAGTAATATTATAATATTCGTATAAAAGTTTCAATTCGTAACAAATTTCGTAATATAGTTTTTTCATAATAAAAAGATTTTCTGTGCATCTATTAGTTTTCTAGGCATACCTAGGTGTATTATATCTGAAAAATTAGAAGCGAAAATGTTTGAATTAAAGATATCTCTAAGCTCCTACCAATCCGCCGCTTTATAATCCCAAACAAGACTAGGATGAGCTTTAAACTGTTTAGGAACTTGCAAATATTAATGTGTGGAAATAAATGATCTGACCTAAAGGTTCTTCTGATACTTTTAATTGAACCAACGAAAGATCATTTGTCAAAAACAAGTAAAGCAATTCGCTCTTTTCACCAGGAATTTCAGGAACCTGCAGCCAAATTCTGTAACTGTGAAGTGGTGAAGTGTTAAGAATTTCTTCATTTCGATTTTATCATTAAGTTTTTATCATTTTACCATTTTTGCGATTCTGTATACGATTTGAGTGTTAAAAAATCTAACAGCAAGCGCCGCTCTGTCAAACGTCAAAAATACATAAAATTAAATGTTTATTTTAACGTTTAACACAATTTAAACGCAAATTTTTACAAACTTAAATATATATAAATATTTTAGAAGTTAAATTTGAAAAGTTGATCTGTATTCAATTTAGAAAAGCAGTTTTAAAAAATCAAATCACATTGACATTATCGTGTTTTTTGACTAATGTCAATAACAACAAAAGAAACGATTTCATTTCATTGCCAAATAAAAAGTCGGTGTTAACTTTATAGTTTTAAAACTTCACTCACTTAGATATTTTTTCGGTGAAGTGATAAAAATCTTATCACTTCACCGCTTCATAGTTACAGAATTTGGCTGCTGGTAGGTTGGTATATTATCTGAGTTAAAAAACATAAAATCAAAATAATAATAAATAATAATATAGTATAAATTTTGTTTAAAACTAAAATGTTTTAGTATAAAAAAATTCCTTCTCTTCTCAATAATGAAATCCTAAAAAAATATTTTTTTCCCAGGCAGCCAAATTGGCCCTTAGAAAACGTAGATTAATTAATATTTAAATCCATAAAAAAAATCCCTTAAATTGTTCCCAATATCTAAAGGCCAATAAAATATCAAATCGAAAACGAAAAAACAGAAATTGACAGAGGAAAAAGGGCAAAACTTTCTACTAATGTCCATTTCTGACAAAAGTTTTTACAGTGTCATTAATTATTTGACGTCTGGTTCCAAATCTTCTATTTCTCCTATTATAGACGGTGATTTAATCGTCACTTACACAGCAATAAAAGGCACACTGTTCGCGAAATACTTTGTTTTAAACTCGACCGTTTTGGAAACACCTAAAGAAATATCACAAAGCCAGTCTGAAGGAGTTATAATATTAAAGATCTTGATTTCAAACCCAAAATTGTCGAAAAAAATCTTATAAGGGGTAAGACACCAACAAAGGATCCGGTTCGGACAATATTCCTCCTATTATTCTAAAAACATTTTCAAACGAACTTGCACCTTCTCTTACCAACTTTTTTTACAAATTCTACAAATCTGGTATTTTCCCTTTGTTTCCGTTGTCAGCCAATGTCCAGTCCGTCCGTTTTCTTCTGAGTTTAAATAAACTATGGTGTACTATGGGCTGGTGTACTCCAAGGCTCAGTTTTATTTTATATCAACGAACTGTTAAAAATTACCAGTAATCCGATAAATAGTTTTGCAGAAGATAGTACACTGCATAAGACATTCATCCCCCTATCTTCAAAAGGTATAATGCACAAACGAATAAATAGAAAAAGTCGCCGATTGAGGTGACAAAATTTTGTTAATTTTAATTACACTACAACACAGCTATTGATTGTTCCCAAATCAAAGACCAAGGTCTCCAATGATATTTCAATTAACATTTGTGACGACCAAATAGACAAATGTGAAAGCATTCGTTTATTGGGAGTCACAATTTCCAATGACTGGAATGGCAATATAATGGCGATATCAAAAAGCACATAAAAAACTCGGCCTCCTTAATAGATGTAAAAAATAGTTCACTCCATATCAATTATTGCACATTTATAAGTCCTATGTTCGTCCTTGTATGGAGCATTGTTGTACAGTTTGTTTGTACATCCTGGATGTTTTGGAATCTGTTCAAAAGTGTGCTATGCGAATTGTAGGTAATTGAAATTTAACATCAAATCTTTCAAATCCAACGATTTACTACAACATCGTCGTACTGTTGCTGATCACGTTGTTTTTTATAAATATCGTCACCAGCAGTGCTCGGACGAAATCAGATCCATTATGCCTCAAACATATTCTATTTTCCGTTTTACACGTCAATCGGTTTGTGCAAACATTCAAACTGTTGAGATTGCTTACTGTCATATTTCTTTGTCCGTACAAATGGAATGCTTTGCCCCCGAGACAAAAGTAACGGGGGCGTACAATCCAAAAAAGTTTGAAAAAAGCGTTCGTCAACACCTCAAAACGCAAGTTGTTCTAGGACCTAGGTCTTAAAAAGTATCTAAGTGTTGTTGTGACACATATTGTAATTCCTATAACACAACACTTTTTATTTAAAAAAAAAACAGAGAGTGTGCTTAAGACCGCCCGGCAGAAGTGAAAACTTCATAGGCAATCGCCATCAATTGATATCGTATTAGTAGTATTTGGAACGTATTAGTAGAATAAATGAGAAACAAGTCAGAACGATAAACCGCTAACTACACATACTAACCTCACAATGTAAACCAAATAATTGTCAAAATAGCACTCATATGCCAATAGCAGGGACTAAAGTAAGCGTGGTTGTCACACCCATAGATCAACAAGTTTAAATTTTACAAATTTTTCTGCTGAAAGCTAAGCAGATTCATTGGTATTAATGCGCATTGTTGCCGTTTGCAAATCACTATCGGCTAAGTGCCACCATTTTTAATTATTTTATTTATCATGATTGTCATCCATGTTTAATCATACATAAGCTATGCTTCTTTGTATAGAATTTATGCGATTTCCGTCTCGTAATTCTGAGCTTTAAATTGATATAATCGATTTTATCAAGTATCAAGTTACAAGTATTAAGTTTTCAATTAATTTTAGAAACATGTATTACATACAATTGCAAACCGACAACATATTTAGTGAAGATGATAAAATTCCAATGCATATAATTTTGATATACAAATGTAATTGTTTCAGCCTTCAGGTCTTCACTATCTTTCTTACGTTATTTTTAATTTCATAAAATTATGTTCAATAAAAAAAACATTGATCAAAGCAAACTACCGTTTGAAACGATAGTTAAATAAAAAGCAAATTAATTGTACACAACAACATCCCAAATTTTCATGATGATTAATGTATTAATGCAACAATTTCCAAAATATTTGAAAAAGTAGTTTATAATCGACTTGAAGATCATCTCATCCAAAACCAAATAATCAATCGACATCAATTCGGATTTTGTCCAAAATCAAGTACATTAGCGGCTACTGCAGAATTTATTACAGACATACGAATTAATAATGATCGAGGATTTATTACTGCTTGTATTTTCGTTGATATCAGAAAAGCCTTCGACAGTGTTGATCATGATTTGCTAATACAAGAGCTTAAAATGATTGGAATTGATAATCTAAACTTAAAACTGTTTGAAACTTATTTGAGCTATAGAAAACAAATTGTTAAAATTGACGATGTAGAGAGTTCTGAAAAGTTTATTACCTGTGGTGTACCACAAGGAAGTATACTGGGACCATTATTGTTTAATATATTTATTAATCGTGTTTTTACATTAAATCTAATCGGTAAACTATTACTGTATGCGGACGATATGGTTTTATCTTACAAATCATCATCTATTGAAAACCTTCAACATGAAATGCAAAACGATCTAGATTTGCTAAATCAATGGTTGAATTCAAAGTTAATAAATATAAATGAATCAAAAACAAAATATATGGTGTTTGGAATCAAAAATCGAAGCCTGGATTTATCTGAAATGATTCTAACAGTTAATAATCAAACATTAATACGGGTCACTTCATACAATTATTTGGGTCTTATGATTGATCATAAATTGGACTTCAATTCTCACATGGCATACATCAAAGACAAAATCAGAAAATCTAACTTTATTTTGTATCAACTACGCAACATTCTACCCATTAAAGTGAAATATCTAATATTTCATGCCTACATTCAAAGTGTAGCTACATATTTGCTACCGATCTGGGGAACGACAGTAGCGACTCGAGCTACGGAACTAAGTAGACTTATTAACAAGAGTTTGAAAACCATAAAGGGACTATCGATGCTAACAGCTACTAGAAGTCTCTACGATGTTAAGATTTTACCGTTACACCTAATAATTCAGTTTGAATTATGCTAATTTTCAAAATTAAAAATGGTTTAATTAAAAATAATTTTATTTTATCTACAGTGAGTTCAATTCATCAACACACGACAACAAAATCTATATCACTTAGAATATTTTCGTACTGATGCAGGTCAGCGTAGTGTACTATACCAAGGTATTGACTTATTTAATAAGCTTTGAAGTGAATTAAAGGAAGAACGTTGCATTTCATGCCCAAAATACATGTGCAGAAAGTCTGCACGCAGTGCTGCATGCCAGAGATGAGAAAGAAACGTTCTTCGAACGAATATTTAAGAATGTTTTGAAAATCCAATCGCATTTATTCCTTTTTTTTATTAAGGAAAGAATACGAATATATAAAGAATAGAAATAAGAGAAATGTTTTCATTCGAATGTTTTATATTCTCCAGCACTCGTGTTTTAAAATATCTGTCGTTTTTATTTTATTTCTTTTATTCTTCCTATTCGCTTTATAATCATAACATTTTCTTAGTTTTTTACTATTTGCCTTGTTGATTAAAAACGAAAAACTGCGATTTGAGGACGATATCAATCGATATTCGTGTTCGTTTTGAGTGAAGCAACTGAAACAAATGAAAAATTATATGCAATTGTTGTTGTTTTTTCAGTTACTTCAGTCAAATCGCACGCACCAATATTATTTAGTTTATGTATGGATAATTGATGGCTATTATTTTGAAAACGTACATTTTTTGTTGATTTTTAAATTTTTGATTTTTAAAAAATCTGAAATTTTGATATATTGTTGGCATTGACGAAAGGAAAAAAGTAATTTCTGCTTTTATTTTTTGTGTACTCTGAATCGGAGTTATGCGCGGTTGAATTTTTGAGGCTTTTTCACGTAGTTTTGGTAATGGTGTCAATGTTTTGTTAATAGATTCCATAAATTTCATGTGATTTACGTATGTTTTTGCACATAGGGAGAAAAATTATTGAATAATCGAAATATGTAAGTTGGAAATTAATAATTTTTCTCTTTTCCGCTAGGCGGCGCGTTAAACCTTGCTTTACTTCAAAGCTCATATCTCAAAAGGCTACTTTTTTTTTTTTGTTTTTCACAAATTTTAAAGTAAACATATGCAGCTATGAAATTGAGAAATAAAAAGTCAGCAATTTAATATGGATTTTTTCTTACGATTTTTTAAAGTTTGGTATATGAAAAATCACATGTGTTTTTTTATTAAGTTAATAATCCTGTACTAAATGTGGATCTAATAAATTACACATTTCATATTTCAACACCTGCAATAAATTTGAACCATTTTCTGTGTATTTCTGATTGAGAAACAGGTTTTTATTCAGAATAAGAATAGGAGATCCCAATGATCGAAGATTTTGTTATAATATCAACATCACCAACACTAACATTAGAAAAAAACATTAAAAAAACATTTTTTCTAAAAACATTATAATTTAATCAATATTATAAATAAATACATTAAAAAATTAATTTATATAATTCTTTTTGCCTTTAAATTGAAATATTTATGATTATCAGAAAAAGAAAACATTTTGGCAACTATTTTATCGGGTGTAGTGTTATCCGGTAAAAAAACAGTGGAATCCTTGAGTTCCACTTATAGTTTTAATGTCCGAAAACCGCATTGAAAGAAATTGCTCCTGTAGTTCGATATCTCCTGAAGACACATATGAAAACTTCATAACGTGGTTGGTTTTTTTCGATCAAATTTCCGCCCATTCAAATAATTCCCTTGCTGTTGATATTTTTTCTCCTCTAAGCTAAGCTCTCCGGGCTTCTCTTTTAAGTGTTCCTCCAATCAATTTCCGTGGGCAGTTGCAAAGAAATGCCATTCTGCAGGTATTTTAAAATCATCAATATTTGCAGAGATTTATCTTATTTTTATTTTTATATTGAGCTGCTGAATAGTGTTTGCTGCAATCTTGGTATCCGGGTACCCGGATACCCGGGTATTTAGGAAGATTTTTCGGGTATTTAATATCCGGATATTTTGGTCGAATACCCGAACAACAAAAGGTCCAGTTTTTTCTCAATAAAATTTACAAAATAAAATTCAACTAATCCTTTTTTGCAAATTTGAATTATTCTTTATGCTAGTTGTTGACAAATGATTCTATTCTAACCATACAAATTGCAATATGTCCATAAACATTAAACCAACCACATCAGTAATCATTAAACTGCCCTCTGGTTAATTATTATTGTTTGGATTACGAAAACAACAGAAAAACGACGAAGATCACATAACAAAAGTTATGGAATTTTAGTTCTTAATAAAATTAAAATTAAGTCATAAAAAATTAAGGATCTTCATTGGTTATTTGTTTATATTTAGTTTAAAATAGAAACGGTAAATATATTAATTTTATGATAAGTTTTTATTTAAGATTTCAGCTAATAATTAAAATAAGTGTCATCGAAATGTCATCGAAAGTTTGGGACCAGTTCAAGAAAATGACATCAGATAGATCTCGGTGCCACGTAGTTGGATGCGCACGAATAATTTCAGCTAAATGGGGAAATACGTCAGCAATGAAAAATCAAATCGGATAATGATGCGGCTAATATATTGAAAATTTACAGCTACAAAAATGTATAGCTGTCTACACAAGATCTACTATAGATAACAATGGTACTACAGTTGATAAAGAGCTGAAAATGTTGTATGTAAATAAAGGAAACCGAAAAAAATGATAGAAAATTTAAATCAATCGTTATTGACCGTGAAGCCTACATCCACTTTATCGGAGCGGGTTTTTTCTATTGCAGGGATTTAAAAAAAAAAACGAAATCGGATGAGTACAGCTACCCTAAATGCTTTAATATTTTTGAAATATTATTTTACAATTAAATAATGATCAATTTTTAGTTTACTACTGTGAGGTTTTTTTTACTGTTTTTTCATCTTTTAATTTTTTTATAACTACCCGGGTTATCCGGGTAATCCGGGTAATTTGAAAAATACTAATCGAGTAACCGGGTAATTTGAAATTGGGTAATTTGCAATCACTACTGCTGAACCATCAGTAAAATATGAAATTTTTTTTGATACTTTTGATGGATATATTTCTTGCTGTTTTTCAATGAATTCAATACACCTTTTCTGGTACTTATGAACTGCAACTGTGTTATGCATTAAATGATCAGATATAATGACAAAAGATAAGACCTCTAGTTTATCATTACATGATTTGTAGTAAACTACGATTGGGTGAATTGTGGCTTGAACTTTATTGAAATGTGCAGCTTGTATTTCATTTTGCGTTATCATTGAGTATTCTCGATACGTTGATTTGTCCAAAATTTACGTGGTAGAGTTGTCAACAAAAACACTTGTTTTGATTTAGAGCTGGCATCTTTAAATTCCTTTTTAAGGTTCATTAGACATGATGTATATTCACATTCCTCCTTTGGTGATAAACTTTAACTGAATCTACTTGAAATATTCTTTGACTTATTGCCGATGTGACACTTGCAATTTTTTTATATCTTCCTGTTGTAATATGTTTTTGATAGGAGATACGGCTAACCTTCCAAGAACATTGTTAATATATTCTAAAGTGTCATTAAGTAGTTCAAGAACTGGTGGAGATATAGTATCAACCGAAACTGGTGATGGATCTAAAGATGCTGGAGGTATTTTAATATTTTCGTTCGTTGGAACATTTTCAACATCCTGATTTATAGAAATAATTTCAGTATCGATAGTTTCCGAACATGAAAGCTGCTGTATAGAAAATATTAGTTGCAAATGAATTTTTATTCATTTTAATAAAATAATTAAATTTACCTTATTTTTATAGATATAAGTGCGACATGTTTCACATATAAACTGGTCATCACGCAAAGTAAAATTTAGGTTCGCAGATTTTTGAATAACAGCTGGTGTGACCACTTTCACAGTTTTTGATGTCCGCTTATGATTTTTGAGACCGTACAAGTAACTGCACAATTTGAAAGGCATTTCTATTATTATCTTTTCTAAACGTTATGTCTTCTAAATATTTTTGAATATAATTGATATAAGGCAATCACATCAATATATATACCTTTTAAATAGTTTTGACATAGGTAGAATCAGGTAAAATTATGTAGGTACAATTTAATATATTTTGATTGGATGCAAGTATAATTTGTTCCAAAAACCGTTTGTGGGCGTCATTAGAAATTTTAAATGTTAAAATTATGAGTCTAATGAGATTTTAATTAGTAAAAAAGGGCTGAATAGACATTTTTTAAAATGAATAAACATTTTATACACCCTTTTAATAATTTAAATTCCTTTATTTTACCACTTAACTTAAATTAATTTTTAATAAGTTTTTAACCTTTTAACCGCACAGAAAATGGTTCAAATGTATTGCAGGTATTGAAATATGAAATGTGTAATTTATTAGATCCACATTTAGTACAGGATTATTAACTTAATAAAAAAACACATGTGAATTTTTCATATACCAAACTTTAAAAAATCGTAAGAAAAAATCCATATTAAATTGCTGACTTTTTATTTCTCAATTTCATAGCTGCATATGTTTACTTTAAAATTTGTGAAAAACAAAAAAAAAAAGTAGCCTTTTGAGATATGAGCTTTGAAGTAAAGCAAGGTTTAACGCGCCGCCTAGCGGAAAAGAGAAAAATTATTAATTTCCAACTTACATATTTCGATTATTTAATAATTTTTCTCCCTATGTGCAAAAACATACGTAAATCACATGAAATTTATGGAATCTATTAACAAAACATTGACACCATTACCAAAACTACGTGAAAAAGCCTCAAAAATTCAACCGCGCATAACTCCGATTCAGAGTACACAAAAAATAAAAGCAGAAATTACTTTTTTCCTTTCGTCAATGCCAACAATATATCAAAATTTCAGATTTTTTAAAAATAGTTGTTTTTTTTCGATGTACGTTTTCAAAATAATAGCCCTGATAACAAATCGGAACGAAATTAGCATATTAAAGGACGCAAGTTGAAGATTTAATTAAATAAAATTCGACTATTGTTTATTTAATATATTAGATTAATTAATTTAACAATTTTTTTAAAACTTGAAATCATGGAACCAGAAGGCTCTGGCGTAAACAAAACTGCGTCATTTATTTTAAATAAAACTAACTTAAATGTTTACAAAATATTTAAAAAAATTTCAATATGAGTAATAACTTCTAGTATAAATAATTAATTATTTTATATTAAAATGATATTTTTGCTTGTTAAAAAAGACCTAATGAATTTAGAATTAAATATTTTTTTTATTTTCAAGCTCTATTACAAAGACTACCTCTATTTTCTTTTGACAAATGGTGGTAAGGGTAGGAAGTTGCTACGAGGTGTCAGGACTTCGGTTTGTACGAAGGGTTTAGTATTTACTTCATGAAAGGTGAGAGGGTGTTTGTTTACTTCTAGCTAGAGAAGTAAAAGAAAACCAATACAAAACATAAATGCGATGTCGTAAACAACAAAATATATTATCACATTACATTACATGCTTGAGTTTAATTCCAGCTAATCCGTTGCGTTTTTTTATAAATACAATGAAACGATTCATTTTTATTTAAAAAACATTGTATAAGCCAAATGATTATTCAACCCAAATACGCCCCAACGGCGTAAAAATTTTGAATCTCGGCCAAGTAGTGTTCAACATTTCGTTGTTTTTCGGTCCAAAGACAGACTAAAATTATTCTTAGTATTAAACTCCGCATAACATAAAAGTCCAAAAATAAAATTTTAGATTGATTTAATAAATATAAACTTCGAGTTAGTAAAGTATTAATACAAAAAAAACGTATAAAATTTTATTTTTTTTAACCCAAAAAAAATAATCCCAATCCTAAGAATATATTCGCAAATACATTTGCGTTTCTATTCGCATAATTCTTTATTCCTGTTTTTAACTAAACCATTCGAATATAGAGAATAAACAAAACAGAATAAAAACAAACAGAAACATTTTAATAATTCTCTCACTGTTTTCATTTGTTTTAAAATGAGAATACAAAAGAACACGAATATATAAAAACACTCGTTATATGGGAAACGTTTGTTTCTTAGCGAAGAACGTTCTTTTCTCACCTCTGCTGCATGCATATCTGCATCTAAAATAGATGTGCAGAATTTTTATATATTTGACGTGCAGAATTTTCGTAACAATGACAGTTCGTGTTCTTACGTATTATGAAATAGTTATAAGTGAAAGTTGTCGCAATTTAAAGAAAACTGGCTTTTTATTTAAAAGATAGAAGAAAATAATTGAATCGTTGTCTGTAAAAACGTTTATGTCTAATTTAAAATTTAAGTTCGAATTACATATACCACTGTTTCCGATAATCCTTTCCCAAAAATTTATTTATTAACAATATTAGTTTTAATTATTTTATAATTTAGATTATTTACAATATTTGAATATCTTTATAAACAAATAATCATTACAAAAATAATTTCATTTTGAAAAAAATATCATTCATTTTTATTTGAGATATAAAAAAAATAATTCATTTTCAAACAAAATGTCAAAATAATCGATTTTTATCTGAGTTTTCAAGTAGTTTTTGTTTTTTTTGTTGTGGTAGCACTGCCTCTGTGCAGCGAAATTAGAATTAGAGATATCTTGCAGAATTTTTCTGCATGCAGAATTTACATGTAATTGCTCTCATATAACAACACATGTTCTAATTTCGCTGCATGCAGAATTCTGCACATGTATTTGGACCATCAATCTTCAAAAAAAAAAATTAAAACAGCAATTAATAGATACATATGCAGGATGTCATCTTTGCTTTATCATTTTATAATTTCTTTTTATTTGTTAAATCATTTAATTATTATAAAAAAAAAAAAAATTTATTATTGTGTTAATTATTAATATTATTAATTTTAGTAAATTAGTTTTTTTCTTGTTTGCGTGCGCATACTTTTTTGCCGTTGCAAACATAATTATTTATTAACTTCAATTTAAATATTGTAAATTATATCAATTTGTTAATAAAATAAAATACATAAAGTAAAAAAAAAATGCATAAAGGACAGACAGACATACTTTCAATTTTATATATATTCAATATTCATTTAGCATGATGACTCGAATGCAAATTGCAAATGACAGTAGCAATATGACTTTAAAAAACTGCGTTATAGATCAATTTTTTAAAATTCGTATAAAGAAATTTTGTGACGAAGGATATTCTGGGGCACACCACTTTTGTGTCAAAAATTTGTCTTTATTTTCCTTCGTCGCAAGATTCCGAATTCCAGTTTGTTTAAACATTTTTTTTCATGTCTCATGACATTCCATTTCTTAAAACCTTATGTCTATATTTCCGTTTTGCTAATAACGCAAAATGGCATTAGTCTTAATTATAAAATTTTCCCACATTTCGTTTTCTGTAAATTTATCAGAAAACAATGAATATAAAACCATGGATTAACATAAGTTTAATCCAATTTCATTTTATAAAATTCTCATTTTTTTTGTCTTTTCTTCATAAGTCTGAAATTCAGCCTTTCATTTTTTTTGTAACTAAATAAGTTTTTCGTTTAATTGTGGGAAAGTTTCCACAATTTGATTCAATTTCTGGAATTCCGTTGTTTTTTTTCTTCTGTTTTCTCGTTGTTATTACTTTCGCTAACTAAGGGCATTTTTGTAAAAAGCTCATATTAAACCGAGGTTTCGAGGGAAGACAAAAATTGTTGATCGGGAGTCTGAAGTGGTCTGAGAACGTTAACGGTATTGAAAACTACGGCGAAAGGAGTTTTCATTTTTCTTGTTTTATTTTGGTTTTTATTGTGGTTTTTTTTTGGTTCTGTATTTTCTTTCCTTTTGTTTAGTAATTTCGGTTTTTAAAATTGTTAAGTTAAAATTATTGTTGTGACAAGGTTATTTATATTAATAAGAAAAAGTCGGACAAGTGCGAATAAAATTCGCTCGCCAAGGGTTCCGTGAATGTAAAAGAACACAATATCAAAAATAAATGACATAAAGTTATGTTGTAAAGTCTTTATATCGCCATTCTATGGACGCATAACAGAATAAATGTTTAATCGTAAACGTCAACAGTAAATGTCAATCACATCTACATTGATCAAAAATGTTACTTGAGGTTAAATCTTATCCATAGCTGTTTATGTTAGCTAAAGAAAGATTTAACCAGTATTTCAATGGTCTAAATTGGGAATATTTGTTCTATAAATCAGCGTCGAAATATAGGGTGGTATACATACACTTAAAATATCACTTTTTCCCTCAATAACTAAAAAACTGTGCATCGCAGAATTCTAAAAAATGTTGCAATGTTTCTTAAATTAAGTGTTCTTCCAAATGACACCCCACTCGTTTGGTTCCACAAAAGTTTTTTTTTACCCTCCCCTCACCCATCCCCTAAACACACAGAAATATAATTATTTAAGAGTTCGCTATAATTTTCGTTCAAAATATAGCAAACTTCCTGTCTCTATGAATTTTGTTAATTTTTTCTGTCTATCAGTGTCGAAACGTAGGGGGAGGAACGGTCTGGAATTTGCATATTTTTTAGAATAACTCAAAAACTGTGTACCGCAAAATTTTAAAAACAATTGCAATGTTTCGGAAATTTTGTGCTCTTTCAAATGATACCCCACTCGCTTGGGTCAAAAAAAGTTTTTTTTTACCCTCCTTACACCCTACCCCTAAACACACAGAAATATAATTATTTGAGAGTTCGCTATAACTTTCGTTCAAAATATAGCAAATTTCCTGTCTCTATGAATTTTTTCAATTTTTTCTGTCAATCAGTGTCGAAACGTAGGGGGGGGGGGGGGGAACGGTCTGGAATTTGCACATTTTTTAGAATAACTCAAAAACTGTGTACCGGAAAATTCTAAAAAAATTTGCGATGTTTTGGAAATTTGGTGCTCTTTTAAATGATACTCCATTCGCTTGGGTCAAAAAAGTTTTTTTTTACCCTCCATACACCCTTCCCCTAAACACACAGAAATATAATTATTTGAGAGTTCGCTATAATTTTCGTTCAAAATATAGCAAATTTCCTGTCTCTATGAATTTTTTCAATTTTTTCTGTCAATCAGTGTCGAAACGTAGGGGGGGGGGGACGGTCTGGAATTTGCACATTTTTTAGAATAACTCAAAAACTGTGTACCACAAAATTCTAAAAAAAATTTCAAAGTTTCTGAAATTTGGTCCTCTTTCAAATGACACCCCACTCGCTTGGGTCAAAAAAGTTTTTTTTCACCCTTCCCCACCCCAATCCCTTAAAAACACAAAAATATAATTATTTGAGAGTTCGCTATATTTTTCGTTCAGAGTTTATTAAACTTCCTGTCTGTGAATTTTTTCAAATTTTTCTGTTAATTAGGCTCGAAATGCAAGGGGGGGGACTAACTTTTTGTGTCACTTTATTGATAATAATTCAAAAACTATGCATTGCAAAATTCTAAAAAAAATGACAATATTTCTAAAATCAAGTGCTCTTTCAAATGACACCCCACATGACCTGGTTTTAAATGATGTTTTTACCCCTTAACATTCGCACCCCTTTAATAAATATAGTTATGAGTGTCTGCCACTTTTCTATATTTTTCATTAAAAGCCTACTCAATTTTCTATCATTTCAAATATATTTCAAGATTTTCGATGAAGTAGGGTCGGAGTTAATCTGGGCAATAAAACATCCCGAAAACGTCATTTTTCAGAATTATACAAAAAATGGTGAGGTTTAAAATTCCAAAATATATTTTTAAATAATGCTGAAATGAAGCCCTTTCATATGATACCCTACTCGTCTCGCTAAAAATATGTATGTTTTCAAAGGCTTTACATCGTACCTCCTTAATACAAACCAACACAACTTTATTTATTTTTTCACCCGCCATCTTGTGTGGATAGGTTAGTTTTGTAAGCACCTCAAATTTTAAGTTCATCGGATTAATGGTTCACGAGATAATCGAAATAATGTGAAAAACACGTTGTACTCTCACTAATAGTGTTCCGTATAAAAAACGGAACCCTAAAAAGATAGAAATTAAAGTGTGCATGATCACAAGTTTTTAAAGTAAAAAGAAAACGAAAAATGTTCATAGTTTAAATTAATTGATTCACCAAGGTGTGAAGGAATTTTATGCTTGTGATAAAATTGTTAAGTTAAAATTATTGTTGTGACAAAGTTATTTATATTAATAAGAAAAAAGATAGAAATTAAAGTGTGTCCGATCACAAGTTTTTTAAGTAAAAAGAAAACGAAAAATTTTAATAATTTAAATTAATTGATTCACCAAGGTGTGAAGGAATTTTATTCTTGTGATAAAATTGTTAAGTTAAAATTATTGTTGTGACAAAGTTATTTATATTAATAAGAAAAAAGATAGAAATTAAAGTGTGTACGATCACAAGTTTTTTAAAGTAAAAAGAAAACGAAAAATTTTAATAGTTTAAATTAATTGATTCACCAAGGTGTGAAGGAATTTTATTCTTGTGATAAAATTGTTAAGTTAAAATTATTGTTGTGACAAAGTTATTTATATTAATAAGAAAAAAGATAGAAATTAAATTGTGTCCGATCACAAGTTTTTTAAGTAAAAAGAAAACGAAAAATTTTCATAGTTTAAATTAATTGATTCACCAAGGTGTGAAGGAATTTTATTCTTGTGATAAAATTGTTAAGTTAAAATTATTGTTGTGACAAAGTTATTTATATTAATAAGAAAAAAGATAGAAATTAAAGTGTGTCCGATCACAAGTTTTTTAAAGTAAAAAGAAAACGAAAAATTTTCATAGTTTAAATTAATTGATTCACCAAGGTGTGAAGGAATTTTATTCTTGTGATAAAATTGTTAAGTTAAAATTATTGTTGTGACAAAGTTATTTATATTAATAAGAAAAAAGATAGAAATTAAAGTGTGTCCGATCACAAGTTTTTTAAGTAAAAAGAAAACGAAAAATTTTAATAATTTAAATTAATTGATTCACCAAGGTGTGAAGGAATTTTATTCTTGTGATAAAATTGTTAAGTTAAAATTATTGTTGTGACAAAGTTATTTATATTAATAAGAAAAAAGATAGAAATTAAAGTGTGTCCGATCACAAGTTTTTTAAGTAAAAAGAAAACGAAAAATTTTAATAATTTAAATTCATTGATTCACCAAGGTGTGAAGGAATTTTATTCTTGTGATAAAATTGTTAAGTTAAAATTATTGTTGTGACAAAGTTATTTATATTAATAAGAAAAAAGATAGAAATTAAAGTGTGTACGATCACAAGTTTTTTAAAGTAAAAAGAAAACGAAAAATTTTAATAGTTTAAATTAATTGATTCACCAAGGTGTGAAGGAATTTTATTCTTGTGATAAAATTGTTAAGTTAAAATTATTGTTGTGACAAAGTTATTTATATTAATAAGAAAAAAGATAGAAATTAAAGTGTGTCCGATCACAAGTTTTTTAAGTAAAAAGAAAACGAAAAATTTTCATAGTTTAAATTAATTGATTCACCAAGGTGTGAAGGAATTTTATTCTTGTGATAAAATTGTTAAGTTAAAATTATTGTTGTGACAAAGTTATTTATATTAATAAGAAAAAAGATAGAAATTAAAGTGTGTCCGATCACAAGTTTTTTAAGTAAAAAGAAAACGAAAAATTTTAATAATTTAAATTAATTGATTCACCAAGGTGTGAAGGAATTTTATTCTTGTGATAAAATTGTTAAGTTAAAATTATTGTTGTGACAAAGTTATTTATATTAATAAGAAAAAAGATAGAAATTAAAGTGTGTACGATCACAAGTTTTTTAAAGTAAAAAGAAAACGAAAAATTTTAATAGTTTAAATTAATTGATTCACCAAGGTGTGAAGGAATTTTATTCTTGTGATAAAATTGTTAAGTTAAAATTATTGTTGTGACAAAGTTATTTATATTAATAAGAAAAAAGATAGAAATTAAAGTGTGTCCGATCACAAGTTTTTTAAGTAAAAAGAAAACGAAAAATTTTCATAGTTTAAATTAATTGATTCACCAAGGTGTGAAGGAATTTTATTCTTGTGATAAAATTGTTAAGTTAAAATTATTGTTGTGACAAAGTTATTTATATTAATAAGAAAAAAGATAGAAATTAAAGTGTGTCCGATCACAAGTTTTTTAAGTAAAAAGAAAACGAAAAATTTTAATAATTTAAATTAATTGATTCACCAAGGTGTGAAGGAATTTTATTCTTGTGATAAAATTGTTAAGTTAAAATTATTGTTGTGACAAAGTTATTTATATTAATAAGAAAAAAGATAGAAATTAAAGTGTGTCCGATCACAAGTTTTTTAAGTAAAAAGAAAACGAAAAATTTTAATAATTTAAATTAATTGATTCACCAAGGTGTGAAGGAATTTTATTCTTGTGATAAAATTGTTAAGTTAAAATTATTGTTGTGACAAAGTTATTTATATTAATAAGAAAAAAGATAGAAATTAAAGTGTGTCCGATCACAAGTTTTTTAAGTAAAAAGAAAACGAAAAATTTTAATAATTTAAATTAATTGATTCACCAAGGTGTGAAGGAATTTTATTCTTGTGATAAAATTGTTAAGTTAAAATTATTGTTGTGACAAAGTTATTTATATTAATAAGAAAAAAGATAGAAATTAAAGTGTGTCCGATCACAAGTTTTTTAAGTAAAAAGAAAACGAAAAATTTTAATAATTTAAATTAATTGATTCACCAAGGTGTGAAGGAATTTTATTCTTGTGATAAAATTGTTAAGTTAAAATTATTGTTGTGACAAAGTTATTTATATTAATAAGAAAAAAGATAGAAATTAAAGTGTGTACGATCACAAGTTTTTTAAAGTAAAAAGAAAACGAAAAATTTTAATAGTTTAAATTAATTGATTCACCAAGGTGTGAAGGAATTTTATTCTTGTGATAAAATTGTTAAGTTAAAATTATTGTTGTGACAAAGTTATTTATATTAATAAGAAAAAAGATAGAAATTAAAGTGTGTCCGATCACAAGTTTTTTAAGTAAAAAGAAAACGAAAAATTTTCATAGTTTAAATTAATTGATTCACCAAGGTGTGAAGGAATTTTATTCTTGTGATAAAATTGTTAAGTTAAAATTATTGTTGTGACAAAGTTATTTATATTAATAAGAAAAAAGATAGAAATTAAAGTGTGTCCGATCACAAGTTTTTTAAGTAAAAAGAAAACGAAAATTTTAATAATTTAAATTAATTGATTCACCAAGGTGTGAAGGAATTTTATTCTTGTGATAAAATTGTTAAGTTAAAATTATTGTTGTGACAAAGTTATTTATATTAATAAGAAAAAAGATAGAAATTAAAGTGTGTCCGATCACAAGTTTTTTAAGTAAAAGAAAACGAAAAATTTTAATAATTTAAATTAATTGATTCACCAAGGTGTGAAGGAATTTTATTCTTGTGATAAAATTGTTAAGTTAAAATTATTGTTGTGACAAAGTTATTTATATTAATAAGAAAAAAGATAGAAATTAAAGTGTGTACGATCACAAGTTTTTTAAAGTAAAAAGAAAACGAAAAATTTTAATAGTTTAAATTAATTGATTCACCAAGGTGTGAAGGAATTTTATTCTTGTGATAAAATTGTTAAGTTAAAATTATTGTTGTGACAAAGTTATTTATATTAATAAGAAAAAAGATAGAAATTAAAGTGTGTACGATCACAAGTTTTTTAAAGTAAAAAGAAAACGAAAAATTTTAATAGTTTAAATTAATTGATTCACCAAGGTGTGAAGGGAATTTTATTCTTGTGATAAATTGTTAAGTTAAAATTATTGTTGTGACAAAGTTATTTATATTAATAAGAAAAAAGATAGAAATTAAAGTGTGTCCGATCACAAGTTTTTTAGTAAAAGAAAACGAAAAATTTTCATAGTTTAAATTAATTGATTCACCAAGGTGTGAAGGAATTTTATCTTGTGATAAAATTGTTAAGTTAAAATTATTGTTGTGACAAAGTTATTTATATTAATAAGAAAAAAGATAGAAATTAAAGTGTGTCCGATCACAAGTTTTTTAAGTAAAAAGAAAACGAAAAATTTTAATAATTTAAATTAATTGATTCACCAAGGTGTGAAGGAATTTTATTCTTGTGATAAAATTGTTAAGTTAAAATTATTGTTGTGACAAAGTTATTTATATTAATAAGAAAAAAGATAGAAATTAAAGTGTGTACGATCACAAGTTTTTTAAAGTAAAAAGAAAACGAAAAATTTTAATAGTTTAAATTAATTGATTCACCAAGGTGTGAAGGAATTTTATTCTTGTGATAAAATTGTTAAGTTAAAATTATTGTTGTGACAAAGTTATTTATATTAATAAGAAAAAAGATAGAAATTAAAGTGTGTCCGATCACAAGTTTTTTAAGTAAAAAGAAAACGAAAAATTTTAATAATTTAAATTAATTGATTCATCAAGGTGTGAAGGAATTTTATTCTTGTGATAAAATTGTTAAGTTAAAATTATTGTTGTGACAAAGTTATTTATATTAATAAGAAAAAAGATAGAAATTAAAGTGTGTACGATCACAAGTTTTTTAAAGTAAAAAGAAAACGAAAAATTTTCATAGTTTAAATTAATTGATTCACCAAGGTGTGAAGGAATTTTATTCTTGTGATAAAATTGTTAAGTTAAAATTATTGTTGTGACAAAGTTATTTATATTAATAAGAAAAAAGATAGAAATTAAAGTGTGTCCGATCACAAGTTTTTTAAGTAAAAAGAAAACGAAAAATTTTAATAATTTAAATTAATTGATTCACCAAGGTTTGAAGGAATTTTATTCTTGTGATAAAATTGTTAAGTTAAAATTATTGTTGTGACAAAGTTATTTATATTAATAAGAAAAAAGATAGAAATTAAAGTGTGTACGATCACAAGTTTTTTAAAGTAAAAAGAAAACGAAAAATTTTAATAGTTTAAATTAATTGATTCACCAAGGTGTGAAGGAATTTTTCTTGAGACAAAATACTCAAGTAAAAATTTTTCTTGTGATAAAATTGTTAAACAAAAATTTTTCTTGTGACAAAGTTATTGATAAATATAAAAATAAAAACAAAAGATAAAAATAAAGTGTGTACGATCAAAAGTTTTTTGAGTAAAAATATTCATTTGTTTTAATCTGGAACGAGGAATGGACATGCCGGCCACACTAGTGGACTGAAGGAAAATTAGGTGAGTCTACCTGGATTGTTTAAGATTTTTGTTGCGTTATTAGTTTGTTTTTGTGTGTTGTTTTGTATTATGGTATAATCGAGGTAGTAATGTTAACGTCACGAGTTACTGGGTTGCGGGGTACTGATTCTATAATCAATATACAATTTGGTCCCCCCCGTCAACCTAATGTAGTGTAAACGTTTTTATTTGTGTGAGAGAGAACATGGTTCAACGGAAATGATGGTAAGTAGGAATATGGTAAGTAGGAATTGCCGTCTTAGTTTTTTTTCGTAATTTTTGTTTATCTTTCTGAACCGCTCATTACTAGGACTACCTGGTTGCCGGATAAAATCCATGACCCCAAAAGACTGAGCGAAGTCGAGAGCGAAGTCGAGAGCGGTATCCGGATCCACAGCCAGGTGGACAAATCTATAGCCTTAGCATGTGCAACCTCTGCTTCCATCTGGAGGTCATAGCTTGCACTGCTAATCGTTACAATTTTTATTATTTTTATGAATTCATAAATAAAAAAAAAATAATTTTAATGGTGTATAATAAAAATTAAAAAAAAAAAACAATAAAAAAGTATGTACCATACCAGGAGTGAACTCAGTACTCAGCACATAAGTCGAGCACGATATCCACAACGCAATTTGAAACGTTAAGAAATTAATAAAGTCTTTCATTTCAGAGCGTCACGGATCAGTCTAACTTACTACATACGGAAAAATCTGTGTGGCTTATTGGCCTTTCTACAAAACACATAGCAAACCATTTTGACACTTTAACTAATAATCATACTATGAAATAAAATTTTTAAAGACGGCGCTGATGAGTAAAGACTTTGTTTTGTTCTAAAGATATTAGTTTTTAAAAATCTGCACAAAAATTTTAGTTTTAAAATTAAAACTTTTGATCTGAGATGCGCACATCTTTAAAATTTTACTGTGTATTTTTTCGAGTCAATTATCTTTCCAACGCATATAAAACCGTTGATATCAGTTGAGCCATTCTCATGCAATTTGATTTCAAAGTTACCCAAAGTTTGAATTTCCAGAAAACTTTCGAAACACCCTGTTCTCAAACTAAACGCTTTGAAACTTTTCTAAAGACGTAGTTATTTTTATTTTATCTTTACTATTTATATTACCAGTATGAATTTTCCTTATTTATTATATATCTAAATTGTACTTATATTGAAATTTAAACATATGGGTAATTCTTTTATAAACCTGACAGATTTGGACAAAATCTGACCGACCCATTTTTGATTTGGCTGAAATTTTTAGGGGTTTTTTATCGAAAAAAAAGATATACGTGTTCAAGGAATTTTTTTTTTTCTTGGAAATAGAGCTGCAGCCAAATTCTGTAACTGTGAAATCACTTCAGTTTTTGGTTTTTAAATGAAAAGTTTTTTAATGAAAAGACACGAAGAAATTTTTAACACTTCATCGCTTCACAGTTACAGAATTTGGCTGCTGTTCTAAATTTCGTGAATTTCTTGATTTTTGGCTTGAAGACTTATTTTCAAAAATTCATAACTTCTGTTTTATAGAAGATAGAAGCTTTTTCTTTTTTTTATTTGAAAGTTAAAAGATGGATTTTTTTAAAAATAAATATTTTCAACTAAAGTTATTAACAAATTCCTATTGTTATAAACAAATAAAATGTTAAAATTAAATTTTAACCACCCATGAAATAAGTTTTTAATATAATCATCGTATTCAACGTTCAATTTCCTATGAAAAAAGTATTTTTTTTTAATGGAGAAACGATATTTTACTGTTAGAAATAAATTAATTTATCGAGGGCGCGAGGACAAAAATTCCATATTTGGGTCATTCTTTTACATACCGAACAGATTAGGACAAAATGTGACTAAGACATTTTAGATTCAGCTGAAATTTTTTTTACGGGTTCTACATAAACATAGCTTTATACTTGTTTGAGGATTTTTTCTTTTTTTTTTTAGGGGAAGTAGAGCGGTTCTAAATTTCGAGAATTTCGTGATTTTTGGCTTGAAGACTTGTTTTCAAAGATTCATAACTTCGGTTCTGGTTGAGATAAACAGTTTTTGTCTGTTTTATTTTAAAGAATAGAGATGCAATTTAAAAAAAAACTGTTATTTATAAAAATTATTAACGAATTCCTATTATTATAAGCAAATAAAATGTTAAAATCAATTTTTACTCATTATCTAACAAAAATAAAGAGTGTTTGTTGTATGTAAAAGAATGACCCATATATGGAATTTTTTGTCGTCCCGCGCTCGATAAATTAATTTATTTCTAACAGTAAATATCATTTCTCCATTAAAAAGAATACTATTTTTATAGGAAATTGAACGTTGAATACGATGATTATATTAAAAACTAATTTCATGGGTGGGGCGGTTAAAATTTAATTTTAACATTTTATTTATTTATAACAATAGGAATTTGTTAATAACTTTAGTTGAAAATATTTATTTTTAAAAAATTCCATTTTGTAACTTGCAAATAAAAAAAAAGCTTCTATTTTCTATAAAACCGAAGTTATGAATTTTTGAAAATAAGTCTTCAAGCCAAAAATGACGAAATTCTCGAAATTTAGAACAGCTCTATTTTCAAAAAAAAAAAAATCCTCGAACACATATATCTTTTTTTTTGATAAAAAACCCCTTAAAAAAATTTCAGCCAAATAAAAAATTTGTCGGTCAGAAAGGTGTTCGGTTTCTAAAAGAATTACCCAAATACATTAGCTACATGGAGCACCAACGGCAAGAAATATAAAAAGTTGCAATACATTCAAATTATTACATTTATTGACAAAAAAGTGTTATTCCACTTTTAAGTAGTGTTGACACTATCACAGTGGATTATGAAAATTCTTTACCAGAATTGTAATCCAAACTTGGTCCCTTCTTGGGCGCCAAAAACAACAAGAGTTTGTAGGAGACTGATAAAAAAACAACATTTAGACAAAATACTTCTTCATAGTCTCCATCAAAATTACATATTCATTCCAACGCTTCTCTGCCATTTCGATGTTTGTTTGTAGATATCTTTAGTTTCAAAATAGGCGTCAAACTAAAACATAAATCACTTCTTCATTGGAGCCAAATCACTTTCCCTTGAACATTTCAATTTAGGCCAACAAGCCGGTATAGTAGTCGTTGTAATTTAGATCTGGAAAGAAGGGTAATCGGACGCATACCATATAAACATAGCCACATAGGACAAAAAATTAATTTTTTGAAACAGTTCCAAACAGTCCTCTGCATCGGTGTAGCGTTACAGTTTTTGATTGACTATGAGGTATTTCTGGTATTTACAAAATAAGCGATTTAAATTTTTTCATTTGAGTTCATCCATATGAGTTATTTTTGTACAGAAATAAAACAAATTATATTAAATATTCAAAAAAAAATTATTTTATTTTATCTGAAAATGAAAATAAAATTAAATTAAACAGAAAAATATATAATAAAATTTATTAAATATTATTATACGTTATCATTTTTATGTTCTTTGTTTATTTGTTTTTGACTTTTTTCTTGATTAATTTATTATTATTACTTATTAAAATAATATATCTATAAACAAAGAAAATTATAATTAAAACATAAATTGATTTTAATAATTACATTTTATTTATTTCTTTAGTTTTTTTTTTAATTATACTAAATAATAAATTTATAAAAAAACAAAAATTTTATTTAAATATTTTTTTTAACTTTAATATTTTTGTATTTAATTTAGTATTAAAATTTTTTATTAAAATATTTATTTATTTTTGTGTGTTATCAAATAGAGAAAATAAAAAAAATTAACAAAATAAATTTATAATTGAAACTGATAAAAGTTTTATTGTTTAAATAATAAAATCATATTTGTTTTTTTTTTATTTTTATTACATAATAGAATTAATTATTTATGTGTTTTTTAATTTTTTTTATTTATATATTAATTTCTAATTTATAACTTTATAGTATTTATATTATGTAAAAACATAGATTTGACTTACTATTTTCTTTTTTCTATTTTGATTTTTATTAAAAATTTTATTAATATATATTTAAGATGTAAATTTTATTAACTTTACATAATTTCTTATTTTATTAGGACTAACCAAAAATAAAGAATGGATTAAGTTTTTGTTTGGTACAGATACCCGGATATGGTGTACTTGGAAAACTAATATTGTATGAGTCAACCCGTTTGATGGCGTTAGACAAAAATATTTGTGCTTAAAGGGTGATAAAGTTTAAGTGAATAAGAGTGTAACTGGAAGTAATGTGTAAACAATAATTATGTCAAAACCCACGTCATAAATAATTTGGAGAGGTTTTATTTAATTACTTAATGTTGTTATGTCTCTTGTGAATTTGTGATCTCAATCATTGAAATATTTATGGTTTACCGTCAGAACAAACAATTGAATATCAACAAAAAACAGACTGTAAAAACGCAAAATTTATGAAAACTTAAAAAAACTAACTATGAAAAATCATAAAATGGTGATAGCGGTGGGATTATAACCAATAACTAGTTTAGTTGTTTGAAAAAAAAAAGGAATAAAAATGCAACTTCGTAAGATTAAATGAACGTTCAGTTTAAGATTATAAAGATTATAAGTTAATTACGAAATTGGAAAATATCAACAAGGGCGTTATATTGAAACTTGAAATGCATAAAAATTATTTTAAGTCAACAGTAACTCACTCTCAAATTTAAAAAATGTAGGACACAATATTAATAGGCAAAATAATATAAAACACAAACATTTTACAATAGTTTGATCAGAACGAAGACGTAAAAATACAAAGGTTTGTTTACATATCGGTGAATTGGCATTAAGCTTAACATATTGTACTGGTTGGCATTGTTTTGATACGCAATGCCTAAATTATGAAGAACAATCTCTAAGATCATTGCGAGATACTTGCATTGCATAGTTGCACATTCATACGTATTGATTCGGTAATAATCCGATGCTTGAAGATGGAAAAAACTGAAGAGGCAGGAGCTGATTGTAATAATACAAAAGAACTAGGACCAAAAGAAAACAGCCATCAACTCAACAACTACAAAAGTATAAAAACTATACTTTTGTAGGTCTCCAGGGAGCATCATAATTTTACATAAGTATGGCACTTATTGAGACTGGTTGCGAAGCATTTCACCTATAAACATCACAATGCATACACAAAAACGTAAAAATTCATAACTTTTGATAACGAGATAGCGATAAACTGGTATTTGCTTGGGGAGGGCTTATTGGGGAGGGAATAACTTTGAAATTAAATTGCTTAAGAACGGCTATACCGATTTCATCATTTTTTCTTGTTTAATAGGTAATTAGTTAATCGTTTGAAAAAAAATTAATTAATGGTTTTTGTTATTAATTTTAAAATTAAAAACGTAAAAAACTTTTTTAAAGATGGCGCTAGGGTCGAAAATCAATTGGAATTTAATTTATTTTTTTTTTTTGTAAAACGGTTCTATCCTTACTCTACAATATTCCAAATTTACAAAGAGGCGATTTGTGGTCTTGAGATATATAATTTTAACGATTTTTAGTGTGACTAAAATTCGAATTTTTCATCTTTTTTTTCGAATTTCAGTGGTTAAAATTTTTTGATGATAAAAATTGTTCGAACAAATAATGAACAATTAGAATTTTAGTCGGACTACAAAGCTTTAAAATTAAATATCCCAAGAACACGAATTAATGCCTTTTTGTAAATTTGATATATTTTAAAGTAAGGATATTCAAACTATTTTTAAAAAACAAAAAAGTTAAAATTTAATTGAAATTAAACTTTTTTGTTAATGGAAGTTGTTTGAAAAAATTATGAAAAATTAGAATTTTTATTTCAAATAAATATTTCAAGATCAAAAATTAACGCCTCTTTGTAAATTTGGAATATTTTAGGGTTAGGATAGAATAAAACTGTTTTTACAAAAAAAAATAAATTAAATTCCAATTGATTTTCAACCCTAGCGCCATCTAAATGTAAATAAAATTAATAAGAATATCTAATTTAGTGTTAAATATTTTAATTAATTAAAATAATTAGTAATAATAACAAAATTTCAAATTGACTATTTTTTAATAGAATACACATTTTTTTAAATTTCAAGACAAAAAATGCAAAATAGAAAAACTAGTATAAAAAAATCGTTTCATAAGACGTTTTATCGCACTAATCCATTAGAAAACTCCCCGCTGCGCGGGTCGTTTTCTAAACAGATGGCGTGCGATAAAATCGTCGATTATGAAACTAGTTTCTTAATATACTATTTTAATATTATAATTTTAAAATTAATTACAAAAACAATAAATTAATTTTTTTTCAAACAACTAACTAATCACCTATCAAACGAAAAAAAAGTTTGATGAAATCGGTATAGCCGTTCTTGAGCAATTTAATTTCAAATTTACATCGGATTGGCAGAATTTTCATTTTTCATGCATATTGGCCCCCTATGCTCAAACATCGCACTTTAAAAAAATTGTAAAATAAGTTGTATTTTGTCCATATTACTTATATATGCCAAGTTTCATGAACACCAAAAATGGTCAAGTTTTCACAACACGGTCTAGAACACGTTTTTCTTCAGCATTAAATTTTATTCCAAGGGCTTGCATTTTTCGTCGCATTGGTAGAGAAATTGGCTGCTTTTTTGGATTGGTGACGTCCGGGAGTAAAAGAGATGTAAAATATTTTAATGGATTTGCATAACCCAAAATGCATCGAGGAGAGCTTATTATGAGGTAGATTCTTGGATCTTGGACATTTAAATACAATTACCTCTATCTTTAATCTATATTTGTATTCACAGATTAAGTTTGGATACAGTTCAGACAGGACTGCTGCAAATATAAATTGAGCATAGTATTGTTGCTACACCGGGTTTTACGTTTGGAACCGGGACAACTACTCGTTTTAACTAGGGTTTCTCATTTCCCGTAGAAATTCAAATCCCGGGAAGCCGGGACAAAAAGTATCCAATTCCCGGGATCCCGGGAAATCCCGGGAAACGTTAAAAAGCTAGATTTTTCTAATTGGGTGGTAGAAAAATGTGTAAAATTAAAACAGCACAAAAAATGCGCTATTGATTTTTATATTTCCATTATTTTTAATTAGAAAAACTTCAAAAATTAAATAAAAAAGAATACATAAAAACAAAACAAAAATAAATTCATAATACTAATTTTTAAACAATTTTTCAAAAAACTAGGTTGTCAATGGCGCCATCACTCAATTTTGTCCGAATTTTCGTGACGAAACGTCCATTGAACCATCCGTCCAACAGAACCATTAAACATAAATTAAGAGAAATGAAGCGCAAGTTTTAGGTAGATTTCGCAGAAAAATCTACCTATTTTAAGTTTGATTGGTTTTAATTTGTTGTGGTTATATGTGTCAAAAAAACAATACAAAAAAACCATGATACCATATGTGTCAAAAAAATATTTTCCTAATTTTGAACGAAATTAATTACTACAGAGGGAAAAGAATTAAAAACTACTCGATTTTCGAGTGAGAGAACTTTTAATATCTTTGAAAAAAGTACAAAAAATGTTAATAAAAATTAGCGGGATACCCGGGATCCCGGGGTGAAATCCCGGGAAAACGGGATGAAAATTTACCTCCGGGATCCCGGGAAAACGGGATCCCGTTTGAGAAACCCTAGTTTTAACTAACCACTTAAGGCTTTGTAACCTTATAATTATACCTTTTAAGTTAACTTTAAGAAATATCAAAACACAACAGGTATGGACTGTATGTATATATTGATCCAACCATCCAATAGGCTTTACTAATTCTACGATTAGCACTACGGCGAACAGCCGATAACGGGTGGTTTTTTGTTGTATTTTTGCTACCCAGAATTTACGAAAATGTGATTCTAGAATTGCCAGGTGGTGAAATTCATTCTCTTACACAGCACCTGATTTACGCATGGACCAATGTGAGCAATGGCTCAGTACGGCAAATATTGAGGGGCGGCGGATTTTAGAATACATTAAAAAATTGCATTGTTTGGCTATCTGTCAATTTCTCCCATAGTTGGGCCACTAAATCGCACAATCGAACATGATTTTTTTTTGGTATGACGATTACTGGCTTACCTTTTTTTTATCTGAAGTTTTATAACCAAAACACACTCAAACAAAAATTTGAAAGTATTATTAAAAAATCTGGTGTGACCCAGGGCGGCCGAAATACTAAACCCGACCTTGGTCTTACCTGTTACAATATACAAAATTACATAACAATTTTTTCCCCGATTACCGACCATCACAACACGGAAACTCATTCTATGAGACATTAACTCCTTTGTTTTATTTATTATTTAATAAAAATTGGTTTTATTACTAAATTTTCTACAAAATAAAAACTGATAATCACAAAAAAAAACTGCTTTATAAATTGTACACAACAAAAAAAACAGGGTCTACGATTAATAGATCACAAGAACATAAAAGAAAATAATTAAAAATTTTTTTTTAGTTTTAATTCATTAATTTAAATATTATGTCCAATAATTTATAATTTTTTTTATTTTTGTAAATATTATTAATAAAATTATTATGTAAAGTTTTTCTTTGAACAATTTTTTCAATTTTTTAATTTTTTTTTTCTTTAAATATTTAAACAACAAAATTTTTTAATTTATTTAGTTAATTAGTTAGTCCAAAATCTTTTTTTTTTCTATATAATAATAAGAAAAATAATTAATTAATGTATAAAAAAAAGTATTAATATAAAAAAAAATTCAAAATTAAGCGAGAAACAAAATTGTAATAGAACAAAACTTAAAGCTAAATCATAATATGATGTAATAAAACTATTATATCAATTGTAAAACTATTTGGTAATCCTAATAAATTTTTAAATTTTCAATAATTTTTTTTTTTTTTAATTTTTTATTTCTTTTAATTTTTTTTTACTTTTTTCTCTTTGACAATTGTTTTTATATTTTTTATATTAAATATTAAAATTTAATTAATAGTTTATTTTTTTAGTTTTTTATATTTTTTTTTTATTTATCTTAAAAGTAATAAATAATTATAGTAATAATAATAATATAATATAAGATAAAAATCTGTCAAAGAGAAAGTTTCATTTTTTTTTAATTTTTATTATTTTTTTTTATTTTAAATATATCTATTATGCATTTATGTATATATATATATTTATATTTAATCATTAATTATTATTGAAAATAATTATAATAACCGTTACTTCTTTGTCCTAATTCACGAATAGCTGAAAATGGATCTTTATCATCCTGATGTTGATTTTGTTGTTTATTGTTTGATAAATATTGATTTATATGATTTTGTAGTATATTCGAATGATTTTGTTGTACATTATTGTGTTGTGTTTGGGCACCTTGACTTAATACACTAGCATAAGTTACAGTTGATGATCCAGCATTTTGTCGATTCATCATAAAATCATCAACATTATTTGTTGTATCACGATAATCTAAATTATTTTGGATATTATGTAGAGTTTGTTGATGATTTAATGGATGTTGATGATGATGCATTTGATGATGTGATGGTTGTGTTATATTATTATGAAAAACATGAGCTTGTAAACCAGCTGCAAGACTTTGAATTGACGGCAAACCTGCATTGCCGCCATTATTGCCATGTAACATTTGGTCTTGATGGAATACATGATTTAAGATTGTTCCACCATGTATCTTATCCATTGTTTCAAATAAGTGATTTTCTAAAGAATCTGGTGTAGACGATGACACAGATTGATTATTTGATGATGTTGGTGTACTACCATTGAATTGTTGTCCGGCCTGCCGACGATATAGAGGTACTGATTGATGAGGATCAGATAATTTTTGATTAGGTAATGTATATTCGTTAGAGGATTGCTGCATTTGTTGTTCGGTTATAGGTATTTGAGGTTGAGATTGTTGTGGTGGTTGCAGTTGTTGCTGAATCTGGGATTGCTGTTGTTGTTGCTGCTGTTGTTGTGCAGATTGATTTGATCTTGGAATCATGTTCATAAGATTACTGCTTGCATATTGTGTCATATTACTAATAATAGGTTGTTGGGAAGGATTCGGATTAACACCACTATTATTCGGAACACCAATACCTAACAGATCTCTTAATCCTGGCTGATTGATTGATGTTCCACTCATTATACTATCAAAAACCAAATCTACTTGGGATGATATTGACGATTGCCCAGCATTTTGTGTTGTTTGTTCTCGTGTACTATTGCTAGATCCAATACTTTTTTGTCGATCATAAGTTGAAAGCGATGTTGGAATTTGTCGTAGGATTTCTGTGAATTTATTTGCTGCATCTCGACCTTGTGTTTCGAGCAGTTTGACGTACCAATTAAATTGATATTCCTTTGCTTCTAATGCCATTTCATAGAAACTCATTCCAGGCGGTAGAAGATGACTGTAATCATTCGGATGATGTGAATATAATCCAGGATTTATACCAATATTTGCACCGCTACCTAAAGGTAAATGTGATAATCCACGTTCAGGAAAATGTACATTCTGTAAAAATTGTATATCTTTTTCAGAATGCCTCAATTGATCTGGCGTTAAAGGTACTTTTGGTAATCCAGGAACAACACCTGGATGTTGTTGCTGAACTTGACTTGCTCTTGCCGTTATAGACGCCATTATATCATTGGTTAGTGGTGATATATGCTGGTCTGGCGGAATTGTCATCTGTTGTTGCTGTTGTTGTTGAAACGCTGGACTCATTGGACCTGTTATATTTCTTAAATAATTTGGAGGTTGAACTATAAACGGTAATTTTGGGAAGCCAAGTGGAAGCTGTTGAGAACCTGGACTACGAGGTTGCGGAATTTGTGGTCGTGATGGTATATTCAAATTGATGTTTAATTGTTGTTGTGATTGTTGTGGTCGAATAGGTGGCGGTGGTAGATTTGGTGGTTTTTGTTGTTGCCATCCTCCAGTTGCAACTGTAGAATTGTTAACGTTTCCCGTATTTGGTGGAGCAACTTGAAAAGGTGATGGTCCCCATAAATTTGATGAGTTATTTGGTGGTGGAAATTTACCTTGAGGTGGCGGACCTATTGGAGGAGGTTGTTGTGCCGGTGGTCGCAACATTTGTTGCTGTTGTTGCTGCTGCTGTTGTTGTTGATAGTAATAAAATGGATATTGATACTGTTGTTGTGATTGTGGTGGAGGAGGTGGTGGTGGTTGTCCTTGACCTCCAACATACGGTGGCATTTGATGATGATTTGTTCCTCCCATTAGAGGACGAATTTGTGAATTCATATTATTTTGAGAATTTTGATATAAACCACCGTTGCTTCCAACAATACCACTTCCATACCCACTCATTTGACTTTGCATCTGCAGTTGATTCTGAACTTGATTTTGTTGTTGATTTTGATGATACTGTCCAACCATCGATGCTTGTTGATCTTTTATGTACGCTTCCGCTTGTAAAGCTCTTGGAATAAATTCCGGAGCCAGGGGATTCAAGACATATGTTTTCTTCATTTCAACACCATCTAATTGAGAACGCAATAATGACCATGTAATTCCAAACAAACTTTTATTCTGATTACAAATTTCTAGAAAACGTTCCCACACCTTTCGACAACGTCCAATCGAACATAAAGCTACCGGATCACCAACAACAGCCACAAGACTTTGTGCTCTTGTTATCGCTGTATTCAATAATTTTGAATTACTTAAAAACCCAAAATCCATATCATCCGATTGATTACTAATATTATTCGTGGTGCACGTTCGTCGTGTTCGAACAGTTGATAAAAATATTGCTCTAAATTGTTTACCTTGAACATTTAAGACACGTTCGACAGATATCCCTCCCATTCGTCGTTTTCTTAATTCGGATCTTATACGAAAAACTTGATCTGCATATGGTGTCATGATACCAATACTTTGATCATTTATTTTTCCCCATGTAGAAGGCCATTTTTTTCGTAGCTCACAAACACGTTCAACAACTTCATATACCTCAGAATTATTGTAAAACGCTGTCGAATTTTTATCTTGCACATCTTCTCCACGTGTCGTAAAAAATGTTAATGGATAGAATTTCTCATGTTTCGGCTGTTTGCCCGATGCTATCAACTTTTGATCATAAAAAAGTTCGGATGTAAATTTAATAATAGCTTCATGAGCTCGATAGTTTTCACACAGTAATATTTTACATGGAAAATCGGTTGGATAATGATCGTATAGCCGTTCTAATAATGAAACATGTAGTTTTCTTTCTTTTGCAAAGTTTGAAAATAATTCAGGTGACATTTGCATATGATCTCCAGCTAGTACAATTCTTGTTGTTTCACCTGCCAATGCTAATGGCATAATAGCTTCACATTCCATTGCCTGTGCTGCTTCATCCAATAGAATATGAGTAAAATGTCCTTTAGGTAAATCAAGTGATGCTAACTCCATCGAAATACTCAATGTAACAACTACAATCCGATATTTCAATATATCCTCCATAGTCGGACGGCGAAAGTTTCTAACATTTCCCGTTGTTTCAATTAAACAATATTTTTGTACAATCGTATTCACAGTTGCTACCCATCTTTTATGATAGTAAACGCGCAACGGTCTCGATTCTTCAAACCCTTCCTCAACCCAAGGATGAAGATAATCTTTAATATATAGATCCGCCGCCGAATTTGAGTGTGTACAAATAAGAATCTTAGCATCCGGTTGTCTTAGTAATTGTTTTATTGCCTGTGCTAATGTATATGTCTTACCCGTTCCAAACGGTCCGATCAATAAAATTGGTGGTAATAGAATAGATGTAGGTGTTGTAATTGCAACAACTGCTTCTTTTTGTTTTAAATTTAATTTTGAATCTAAAGTATCCGACCATTGTTTTTTTGGTGTCCATGGAATACTAGGCTCTAAATATGTTTCAGGAAATATTAATCGAAAATCAGCAATTTTATCAACAGCATGATGCCATTCACAATATGATAATCGATTTAATTGAAATTGCACATCAGCTTTAAAATCATGTTCAGCTTTTAATCCTAGCCCAGTTACACTCTCAGCTGATAATTTTAAATAAATCATATTTTTTCCTTTATCTTCGATTAATGCTTCATAAACTTTACGCTTTTCATTATTTGTAGGTGGTTCCGGTGAGGCGAGATAAACAGTTGTACAATTATTTAAAATTAATCGGCCAGCCGATGTATCTTCACTTACATCTTTTCCTAATGTCATTAATCCAAATAGCTCACCTGAATGAGAATATTTTGCTGTACTTGTTGCCATACCACTCGGGGTTAATAAATAATTTGTGACTATTGATAGTTTTGTTGTTAAATTATAACGTGCTACTTGTTCGTAACGAGCGATTTCCTCAACATATAATAATTCATGAATACGATTACGATAATTATTCTTTGTTAATCTTTTTTCCATTATTGTTGATTGGGTTAAAGTAAAGGTCGCGGCTTTCGGACATGGATATCTTTCTAATAATTCTTTTTCCCGTTCAATATCATTAGCATATCCAGGTGCTTGCAAATGATGTAACAGAGTTGTTGAGAACTCGACTAAATTACTATTTTCCTCAGTCCATCGTTCAGCTGTTGACAAAACTATTTCTTTTTTGATTTCTTGTATTTTATCAGCATCTGCTACAGGTATTACATCGACACAAATATGTTTGACTAAAACTGGTTCAGACCCAAAATCGAATACAACTGACTGTCGAAATGTTCCGTAGATGTCAGTTGAAAATATCACTTTAACACGATGTTCTAGAACAGGACTCATTTCGGTTGGTGGTTCTATGTAGCGATAGTTTGGTAATGGTACTACCCATTCTTGATCGGATGTTAGTTCTCCTTCCACAACTTTACTACCACTAATATTATTTCCCCCATTGCCACTGCTATTTTGTCCAGTTCGTTTTGTTTGTGTATTTGATCTCGGTTCAGACGAAAAAACTTGTTTTATTGTAAAATGATTGCGATGGGTATCTTGTAATAATGCCACTGCTTTCAGCAAACGTTTTGTTTTCAAAACAAAAGTCCATTCTCGTTTCGATACTTTTGATGATACAGTTGTAACTAAATCATTCGAACACGTTTCTTCAATACCTTCTAGACGTTCCTTCATTATTTTATCGGGACTTGCTGCTTGAATCCATTTTTCTAATAACTGCTCTGTATAACTTTTACCATACAATTCTTTTTCACAGGCTCGTTGTAGTTTCATTTTTCGATATTCAAAACGTTCTTTCCATTCAATCAATTCTTCGACACCATGTGCTTCAACACATTGATTACCATAGTGACATACTGAATTTTCTACGAAACTTTCACATAAGGAATAGGAATCAGCTGCATAACCTCGTGGTGGTGGCCGCCATTTCCAATCACGTCCTGAAAAATATTATATAGTTTTAGGTTAGTTAATATAAGCTAACACCTCTGCATTTTTTAAAGATACCAGACTAACTGAGTATAGTAATCTAGTTAAACTTTCACAAATTTATAGAGATGGAATTTACATTTTTTGACATAGATAAAGAATGCCGAAGAATACTCAAAATCAAATGTATCTGTGAAAAGGTAGAGAATACGGATAAGCTCGATTCAATCTCTTCTGAAGCCTGTTCATCCATCAACATCTTGGTATTTCAAACTTGTTTTGTTTAGTTCACCACAGATGAAATAATATTCAAGGCATGGCGGTAGGTATGACATATTCATTTTCTATAAATTTGTAGCATCGAACATTAATGGATTTCAATAACTGGATTTGGTCTTGTTATTGTCTTGTGGTAGGAATTACAATATGTGCAACAACACAAAACACCTTTAAAACCTAGGTCCCACAATAACATGCGTTCTGACTTTTGAGGTGTTGACGGGGGAAACAAAACTAACATGATGTGTGTCAATAATCCAGCTAGTGGTCTGATCATGTGACGCACTGTCTTCCTCAATTTAATTACTAACCTAATACTTAATGAATACTTGAATACCTAATGACTTCTGCTACCGCTAACTAAATAGAGGACTTGCTAGTGACATCTCACTGCTCTAACCGGTAAGGTAATATAATATCTCACGTAAATTCACTCACTTACTCATATGTCCTTAACAGAGACTGGAGTACGCGGGGTTGTCACATCCGTAGATCAAAAATTAAAAAAAAAGTATAAATAAACAAAAACTGATTCCTCCATGCATCCAAGGTAAAAATATTCGAGCCAATCATAGAATCATAGACAACATTTCCCTTTCATTGTACCGTATATCTATAGTGAACTGCGCGATGAAATCTAAATGACGAAGTTTTCGAGGACTTCTTAGTGTTTTGAAGAAAATTTCTGTGACAATAGACCGTATATACAGAACGAGAAAATTTTGCCTTTTCACAAAAAAAGTTTTTTTAAAGCGAGATCGATTGTTAATCGATCGAATTGACTTTTGACTTATTGAACTTCCTGAAGACAAATGCAAATGGCTTCTAATTTCCATCACTGTAACATTGTAGTACAGCTTCGATTGCGCCTGATTTTAACATGAACTAAGAGTAGTGTAGTGACTGCAAGAGATTCTTTGATCTTTGCAAAGTACTCGCTACAAACCTCTAGGTAAGAAAAATTTAATTTGTTTTTGCCTTTTTTATCTTTAATGCCAAATATCCGTGAATGACGCTTACAATTGGATTGGTATTTTTGACGAATTGCTGCAGGAGCTGGAAAGATGTGAATGACAGTTGAAAAAGTAAAACCGGTACCCTATTGGTGAGACTTCGGTGTCCGTCCGAATTTCTAGATAATCAATTTACTCACAAACTAAAAGTGCTATCAACTTGAAATTTTCTACAGTTATTCAATGTGATTGAATAACTGTAATTTAATTAACTGTAATTGAATTAACAGTAAAATTTCAAATATTTGTTTTTATCTATATTTTATGGACATAGATAAGGAGATAGTAAAACAAAAGTTTTTTTAAGGAATCGAGTTTGGCTTAGAAAAATCGAAAAAGATGGAAATATTTCAAAAAATTTCAAAGAATTTTCGACTATGTAGTTAGTTTTTGAGTTATCACCAAAAACGAGTGCTTTTTTCTATACCTCGGCCCCACCCTAAAATTTCGAACATTACAAAAGAAAAAAATTTTAAAAATTCAGTTGTAGGAATTTCGCATAAAAAACCGTTTTTTTTTGTTGTGGTTGTTGTAATTTTAAATGTTCATTGAAGGGGTTGAGAGCAAAAATTTCGAAAAATAGTACATTATTTAATTAGGAGCTAAAGTGATATTTTTTGTGTTGAGTCTATAGTTTGACAATTATAGACGAAACACAAAAAGTCACTTTAGCTCCGAATTAAATACACTATTTTTTCGACAAACGTTTAAATTTTTTATAAATATGAAATTAATATATCAAACTTTTTTTAAATATGAATTTGTATCCAAAAAAGAGAAAAAAACATTTAAATTTGTATGAATAAAATTTTTTTATCAAAGCAGCCTTTTCAAAATTTCATAATATGAGAATCAACTTATTTTTTGTTGTCATGGTTATACAATATGTTTGAAAAAATAACAAACTAACAAATAACAAATGCTACTTTACAGCCTCCGTAATATAAAATAAAAATGGCGTTACTTTTGCTGTCGCTAGACGTTACTTTTGCTGTCAGGCTAAAAAGTAAGACTTTAGCTAACTCTCTAGCGGCAGTAAAGTTAAACTTTACAGTCGTTTGCCGAAAATAGTACATTATGATGCTAGGACGTAAAGCTAAAGATTTTTGACGGATGTGGAGTTTGCAAATCGAGGCGCTAGCCGAGATTTGCACCCACATTAAGTCCAAAATAGATTACGTCCGTGCATCATATACTATTTTTTATTCGCCGCAAGCAAAATATTTTAAGAAAATTTATTTTTCATAGATTTTAAACAAATACAAATGCTTTTTACTTTTTTGGACGTAGCTATGACGACAAAATAAATAGTTGAAAAGTGATACTTTAAAGCCGCAAATCACAGTAATAAAGTAACACTTTAATATATAGGCGAATAAAAAAATTATTTTTGATCATGTCAAGTGAGGTGTTATATGAATGGTGATTTTTTTTGTTGTGCAAAACAGATTTTTTTGTAATTTTCGAAAGCACTGTTTTCGACTTATTTTCGAAAATGTGAAATTTTTTTCCCTCCTCCCCCCCTCTCTTATCTGCGAACATTAGAGAAGAAAATATTTTTAAAAAATTCACGGGTGCGGGAATTTGCTAACTCGAAACTGAAATATTTTTTTTGGTTGTTATAATTTCAAATGTTCATTGGAGGGGGTTTAAAGTAGAAATTTTGAAAAAAATTATTTTTGATCATGAAAGATGATTATATGAAAGATGATCCACTCCCATGTTGAGGATGGAATGTTGACGGTGGGATATCTATTCAGAAGTGACAGCGTTTAGTTGTTTATAGTTTTCACAAGATCACTACACCTTTTTTGTGCCCAATATATGCCCAAATCCAGTCTTTCCAGTTTTAAATTTTGTAGTGTTTATTACGCCGTCCATGATTGAGAGTTCACAGTATGGTATGTTGTTGTGGGACCTTGGCCTTAAAAGGTAATTCCTACTACAAAACACATTGTATCAAAAAAACTGTACCTCGAAAGTAACGTTAAATTTTCGGGAAAGCAACAAATTTTTATTTTTTAAATCGACCAAAATATCATACTGCCATTATAGGCCTGTCAACGTCTGCGACTATGAAAGTCGAATGACGCCAAAGTGCAATGTTAACTTTCAGTAGTTTTAACTCACACGTGGGAATAGCAACTGTTAATGGGTTGATATCTTTATTGCCGAGGCTCGAGATTAGCAACCTCTTTATTGCTATCACGTGGCGCTGTCTTGGCGTCAAATATTGTTTTCAAAACTGCAGTAACGGACACACACATGGATTGAGTAGCCTGCCCAGATTTTGTTGCCAATTATATCTCGCTAATATCGTTGATTGTCAAATGAGCCACAGGGATGATTGTTGACCTATGAAGAATCAGCGGCTTTTGATTCTAGCTTGCGATAAACAATTTTATTTCATTTTTCTTCAGGACCTGGCAGAAGTTTATTAAGTGCTTAGCCGCAGTCAGGTTCTATTAGTCAGTATATCTAAAAAATGTCTTATATATCTGTTTAACCATTTCATCAACAACCTAAAAATTTTGAGCTTATGGAGGGGGTCGAATTATACCAATATTAAAATCTGAGTAAGTGGTTGACCAATCCAAATCATACAAAGGAGTCTCGTATATACCCGTTTACAAAAAATATATCCTACCAGACTCGCAATGACGTGCTGAAATTCTTTGCTGGTGCTAATTGAGAAAAAAGGTAAGGGTCTGGTACAACAACATACACAGCTATTGTTCACCTATTCTCAATTATGCGTCGCCAGTCTGGTCGCCGTAGCTTAGTTTAACATTTTTGAACATCGAGGAAACCTCATACAACACCGAATGCTATACCGTGTCTATTAGCAGCGACTAAAATTCTTCCAGTCAAGCCACACAACGACCTGCGAGCACATCGATATCGTTTCAGCTGACACAAAACCCATGTATAGTTGGAAAACAAACCACAATCCGCGTACATCACAACTAGCCCGGACAGTGTACAACTAGTAAGATATCTACGAGAGTTATTGGGGAAAACTTAGTTCTTGTCAACCAGCAACAATAGATAAACCTTTTACAAAAACTTATGCCAAGAACGACATTAGTAAAACTAAGGTCGGGATGGGATCGTTTGCTTAATAGATATTTGTCTTAAATGCATCTCTGGACCACACGACACCAAGCATATAGTTTACGAATTTTAGAATTTTGCAAATTTAAAAGTAAGATCATTATAAACAAACTTCAAAGCGTTAGCTGATTTTTTGGGTCCTTTCTAGGTAGGTTTACGTTTGTAAAGTGTGCGAAGGTCTACGTCTGTGATCATTGCTACCTGTTTATGTTCATAATCGGATCTGATAGAATTGGATTCTTATTTATTGATGACCTGACAGAAGTTTATTAAGCGATTAGTCGCAGACTTAAGTTCTATCATGATATCATACCTTACATGTCTGTTTAACCAGTTCACCAACAACCTAAAAATGCCGACCCTATGGCAAGTCGGTTGAGTAAAATTTGAGAGTGGTTAACCCATCCAAATCATGCAGACCGATCTCGCTACGGCTTACAATTCCGAAAATAAAGGAGACTTATACACCCAATTCTACAGGAACGCCTATTTCTAGCTGCTCACCAGCATGATGTTAGTAAGCCACAGCGCACCACAATAGCCCTTCTTCCACAGAATCACAGGTACAAAACAGCAAGATCTGAACCTCGAGCTCCTTCGATACCTCAATGCTTCCAGTTTTCCTCGTCATGACTGGTATTGGAAGAAATCTGGGACTTAGAAAAATGTGGCATTTTTCAATACATATAATTTTTTAAGGGCAAAAACATCCATCCAGTGGTAGAGTGATGTCACCTCTAGCACTGCTCAGCTCTTACCACACAACCATTGACCTTAAAAATGTCACAATTAAGTCAAACATCCAGTCAACATACAAACACAAGCTGGACACCGCAACTCGCAAGTGATGTGAAAATAATGCAAATAAACTGCAACAGTCACATAAACAAGATCGATGACATATTCAACTATATGTGCAATAACAATATTCTAGTCACGGTTCCTAAAGAAACCAACCTAAATGTCAGAGCTAAGACATGTGATATCAGTGATTTTAAAATTATAAGCCACACAGAGAGAAGGACAAAGATAGCGGCCTTTTCTTTATCACTCATAAAACTGTTGTCTATCGTACAACCACTATAGTCTATACCCGTAGTACCAGGTGCTGACAAACATTTAGAACAATTTGATATTATAATAAAATCAGGAGTCAATAGATATATTCCACAAGTAAGCAACTATGATACAGTTTATGAACCGGTCCATTGAACATATATTTTACACAAAAGACTGTCTGATACTAGATGTGAATACACAATATGATATATGGCACTAACACCCGAACACCGACTCACGGGGTGAAAACATTGCTAATCAAATTGATGACTCCAATTTTGAATTCCTCAACGAACCACAACCAAAAAGGGTAACATATAACTCATACTCATCTCCAGATGTTTTGCTGGATAGCATGTTACTAATGCCAATTTGCAGCGTGGAGAAACTTGTATTGACCAAATTATCTGCCAATCATAATCCCCTTAAGCCAATCAAATTAAACACGAGAAAAAACCTACGTTAATTATAACAAAGTGGACTAGGATAACTTTACCAATTTTACTGATATTGATTTCAGTAAACCATTTTTACTACTAAACGGCTTATAGACTAGACTTGACAGTTTTTAGAAAAGCTAAGTCAAGAGGATAAGGAAACAGATCAACAGCAAAATGTTAGGTATTACTGCATCGCCTTCACCATCGAACACAAAAAATAATTTGTTATAAAATTTACTTTATTTCGTTGTTCAACATACCAAATCATCATTTTGCAAACATTTTGCTGCAGTGTTAAGTCATGTTCGCAAACTTCACTGATAACTTAGAGAATATCATATTTTCCAAACACAAAATTGAGAATGCCATAAGAAAAATTAAGCCATCAAAAATTGTTGAACCGGATGGCATCTCAGCCATCATGCTCAAATACATTGGACCCAAGGAATTGAACTCCCTCACTACTATACTCAATGCATCGCTAAATACTCTACAAATACCAAACATTTGAAGAACGGCCAGAATCAGCCCCGTTTTAATAATATGCGTAACACGAATGAACCAGGCATGATAAAGCGTTGGTTGTGCAACTACCTGTGAGGTCGCCAAACATACGTCGAGTGTCGTTACTGCAAATTCAAGATGGGGGTTCTAAGGCAAGGAAATAAACAAGGTGGAGTTCTCTCACCTTCATTATACAATCTTTACCTAAGCAGTTTACCTATTCCGGAGGTATAGGGAAGGAGGAATAACCATCACGTCTGCATTGACTCAGACCTTGAAAACTGGATTGGCTCATTCCTACGGTCAAAAACCGAAACTTTTGGGAGCAACATTTGACCCACTACAAAAAATCAAAGCACATGCACAACAGGTAAACTCTCCACTGAAAATCAGAAATAATGCCTTGAAAGCACTAAGCTAGTAGTTCTTGGGGCAAAGATAAAAATCCAGTATCACCGATACGAGGAATGTAACATATTAACGGTGCGATAACATAGTGAAATGATGGCCTAACAATATTTATGGGCCTGCCACAAAGAGCCACATCCTTTCTACGATACCCTGTCAGTAACTTCACCACTTGAATACATAAGAAAAACTACAAAATACTTCTTACAAGATGTTAGACATAATCAAGTCAATGGAAATATTAAAGAGGTTACCTACAAAACTGACCTAAAAAACTTCACAGCAAAGCTGTTCAAGACAGAATAAAAAATTACACCCCAGTTCTCAATAGAAAGCCACTACAAACCGTTGCTGAAGAAATTCAATTACCTCGCACCACCAGATCCACGTTAGTGCAGTTAAGAGTCGGTTGGTTGCGCATCTTAAAAAAAACATATATTTTTTTTTTTTTTAATAAAATGTGATGTGTAGTAGGCATTACAATATGTGTCACAACAACACATAAAAACCTTTTAAGACCAAGGTCCCACAACGACATGCGTTCTAAGGATGTTAATGGACGCAAATCTGTTTTTTTTTGTTTTTTTAATATTTTTTGTTAAATAATGGACAACTAAACTATAAATCCTATCACATATAAAATATGACATAGGCCAATACTTCGTGATAGGATAGGGAAAATAAAAATAAAATAAGAGATAAAAAGCAAATTTGTTTTAAAAATTTGCAGGAACAAAACTAAAATTGGTTTGCCAATAGTCCAGCTAATGGCATAATCCTTGATTATGGGACGCAGTATATTTTTTAATGATTAAAGCTCAGATATATAGTTATATGAAAGCTCGTTTCTTCGAGCAAGCTACAGCGTTCCAGCATCAAGGAATATTCATTAGCTAAGATTGAGAGTGCTACCGTTGACTGAATACAGTTCATCCGCCAGCACCCCTAAGATATCACCTTGGCTAGTGATATCTCACTGCTATTGCCAGTGGTATGTGATATCTCACGTTAACTCATGTGCCAATAACAGGGACTGGAGTGCGCGGGGTTGTCACACCCGTAGATCAAAAAATAGTAAAAAATTAACAAATTAATAAAAACTGATCCCTCCATGCGTACGATATGAATAGAATAGCCCCTAAAATCGTTGATAAGCAGCCCGCATGGTGTAGACGACCTTTTCAAATTTCCAAAAGCTCAACCGACCTCACGAAGAAAAATTTGTGGTCAAGATACTTCCCAAGGGCAATAGCAGAGTTCCTGAATTTAAATACGGAGCTGGCAAAATAGCATCTCACCTGCCCCTACAACAAAAGGAACAACCATCAACCACTTATGGATCTTTCAGCTGTGTTATTCAAACAAGCTTGCAGGTGTTTGCGGCCTTTTAGTAGTTATAAGAAAAACATTAACAAAAGTACCATCGGTGTCTACCCTATTTTAAACTGTGGAACACACGACACTTTAATTGCCCAAAAAACTTCACAACTTTACAAACCCGAAATAATGCAAAGCAAATTTGTTTTGTTTTTGGCGTTTATAAACTGGGGCATGCAGTTAACGTAAACACAAGAATTTTTTTTACAGGTTTAGAACAATAGCTTAAGCTATATCATGGTGGTGTGGCAGCCGTGCCGAGGTGATCGATTGGCTGATGGTGATGTTCATCAGTCGCTAACGATGCACAACTTAGGGCTCGGTCTCCCCCTGCAGTATTGTGACTTGGTCAAGTTAGGCGGCCCTGCTTGACTCGACCGTCTTTCCGACCTATAAATATATGCAGTATGGGAAGATCGAAGAAAAATTTAAAAAAAAAATAAAAACATAAACACACACAATTACATATAACAACACCACAACATCCAAAAAACACAACAAAAAAAACAGAGGAACATTCTGTGAACGGTAATACGTCCACAGTAAACTTTCCAAAATCTGGCAGCAACTCCACCTCTACTCCGGAGGCTTGTGAAAATCTTCGGGTCGTGTCACACCTGGCTCTTGGAGATTTAAACAAGTCTCTGGAAAGACTCCATCTGGTGCAGTCGGAATCGGAGGTCAGCAAATCTTCGGAGATGCAGGCTTCCGAGACCACTGTAACAGTTGGAAATAAGAGGAAGAGGAAAAACATTCGTGGTTCAATGAGGAGAAAAAATAAGAAAGCTAAGGCTGACTCCTCACTGCAAACAGGTATTGCAAAGCAGGCCACTGCATCTAGCGGTCCTTTGCAACAACACCTCCCTTGGACACGAGGGCTGAGATGATCGAACAGATTCGTCTACCGATCAATTCGGTCCCGCGACACAGTATGGACCTTTGTGTGTTAAACAATAGGGCTACCTGTGAAGACAGTTTAAATCTTCTACAAGGGGATGACGACACGACTAATCTTGAGGTCTTGAAGCACAAAAGCCGAAAGGCTTGTTTGCTTTCGCAATGTCTTCATCGAAAATAATGTACAGGACGTTTTCTTGGACAGAGGTTTTGTCCGTAGCCAATTTCTTCCCCCCGTACGATCGGATCCTCCATTTGGAGTTGTCCAAGCCATTTTGAAGTTCGAGACCACCCAATAAAGCGGTCTCAGATTGTCTATGACCTGAAATCCAGATTTGGGCCAGGTACGTCTTATGGAGATCACACAACTTCATTGCTGAAAGCTTTGCTCCTTCCCATGGAAAGCAACCTGGAATTTCCTCCACCAACCAGTTCAATGAAGTCATTGGAACATCGGAAATAAAGTTTTCCTTCTTTCATCGACACCCCATCAAAGGTTGGCAGAGTTCCTATTTGTTTCAGCATATCTTCAAACAGGCGTTGCTGGATCAGATTACTTTGTTCCTGGCTGTTCCTATCCATTGTTAGATTCAACAATTCCAACTAGCCCTCTCTTGACTGCACTCGCATAGCTTGATGCAACCTTGTTCGGACCCGTCGTTGTCGTCGACTTCGATGGAATCTTTGGGACATTATCACATTATCGGCTTTTGTGCTTCGGGACCTCGAGGTGAGTCGTGTCGTCATCCCCTTGCAGAAGATTTGGACTGCCTTCACAGGTAGCCCTGTTATGAAACATACAAAGGCTCGTATTGCGACGCGAGACCGAAGTGATCGGTAGACGAATCTGTTCGATCATCTCAACCCTCGTGTCTAAAGGGAGATTGTTGTTACAGAGGGACCGCTAGATGCAGTGGCCTGCTCTGCAATACCTGTTTGCAGTGAGGAGTCAGCCGTAGCTTTCTTGTGTTGTTTGTTTTTCCTCTTCCTCTTATTTCCAACTGTTACAGTGGTCTCGGAAGCCTGCATCTCCGGAGATTTGCTAGCCTCCGATTCCGACTGCACCAGATGGAGACTTTCCGGAGACTTGTTTAGCAATGAGCGATCACAGATATATAGACTATCTTGTAAAGGCGATCCCAGTCGACGATCGCGTCTACCGGAATCCAAGACAAATGGATTGGGTGTGCTTCAAGAGCATTGTAGAGGAGGAACGGGCTAGTGGAAGCATTTCCGAAGTCCGGGCTATTGATCAGGTCGTTGACCAGCTCAACGATATGTTAGCTTGTGCTTTTGAGAGATCGTGTCCCGAAACGAGGCAACGAAGTGCACACAAGTCAGTTTGGTGGAACAAAAACCTTGATAAACCCAGACAAAGATCTAAGAAACTTCTGAACAGAGCATTGAAAACTCGTGATGAAGCTGATTGATCCTTTAGCGAGACTGGATAATATTAAATTATCCAATGATACACTTGTTCAAATGAAGAAACTTATACAGCGCTGTTTCAACACCATTTTCCTGGCTGTGTACTGGGGGAGATTCCTCAGGGGACAGCCGCGGAAAATAGGGAAAACCCAAACCGAATGGACTGGATAATGGCAAAAAGAGTTGTATCGCCCGAGGCTCTGTCTTGGGCTATCGGCTCCTTTGAGCCATACAAATCTCCAGCTCCAGACAGAATATGGCCTATTATGATACAACAGTGTCTGGACATAATAGGAGATAGGCTCTTAAAGATCTTCGTGGCCTGCATAGCTCTCGGCTATGTACCACAGACCTGGAGAAAGTAAGAGTTGAGAGTTGTATTTATTCCAAAACCAGGGAAAGTCAACTATTGCTACCAGCTCCTAATTGAATTAAATGATAAAGGGCTAAACACATAAGGCCATGCCGATGATATGACCATTCTTTTGAAAGGAGACAACATGGGACATCTCTGCCGAAAAATGCAAAACACCCTGGACATTATCAACAGCTGGTGTCAGAAGAATGGTCTCTCGATCAAAGCTTCTAAGACACAGCTCGTTGCGTTTACCAACAGAAGGAAACTAAATAACTTCACTCTTCCTTCAATTGGTAATAACACATTAACACTCCAAGATAATGTGAAGTATCTTGGTTTTACTCTCGATAAGCGACTCATTTGAGCTGTTCATGTTAAGACTAAATGCGCGAACGCAACTCGAGTTCTGTGGCAATGCAGGAGGGCTTTCGGTGGCAAATGGGGGCTGACTCCGAAAATGGTCTACTGGCGGTATAAAGTAGTTGTCAGACCCATTGTCAGCTATGGGTCCCTTGCATGGCTCTCAAGAACTTTTGTTGGGAATGCGATAAAAAACTGGAGGCGGTACAAAAGCTTGCTTGCTTATGTATCACTAGTGCTTTCAGAACAACGCCCACAGTGAGTCTGCAGGTCTTAATAGGGCTTCCTCCCTTACATATATTTGTAGGCCCTTAAGGCTACAAAAAGGCTTGAACTCCTGGGAAACACCATGTGGCTGCAGGAAAAATCATCAAGCGCTATGGAGGGATCTGGAAGAACACCTGACCGATTTGTCCATGCCGACTGATGACACAGTACCTCTAACAGCCCTTCAAATCAGTATAGAGTTGTAATTCTAACGATAGAGGACAGCTAATTTGTTATTGGACAGTGTGGCCAACACGTTGGACATCTACACAGATGGATCTCTCACTGAAAATGGTGCAGAAGCTGCGGTTTACTTCAGTAATGAAGATCTAGGGCTGCAATTTCTACTTGGCGAATACTTCACAGTGTTTCAGGGTGAGGTATTCTTTTTTTTTTTTTTTTTTTTATTCAAAGTTAGGCATGTTTAGTGTTAATTATAATAAATTATAAATTAACGTCTCTGAATATCCGAAGATACCATGCCAACTAGGGATAAGAATGGAATAAAAATAAGAATCTCTGAGAAATTTATGAACGTTAACTTTAAAGCCTTGAGGATTAAATTCATCAGGAAAAACCCAGGAAGGTAAGGCATTCCAAAGATGAGAGACTCTGTTGAAAAAGTCACGTTGGAAGGCTACAGTTCTACACCTAATTATTTGAACTGTAAAGGGATGCGCTGCTACGCTGCTCTGGTGTGACGCGAAAGGTTTGCTGATTTAGGTAAAATCGATTTGATCTCTTCAGAAGCTCGTTCATCCATAATATATTTATAAAATATAGTCAAATCAGCAACATTTCTTCTGTGCTGCAAGGAATCAAGACCGTTAGTAAGACTTGGGTTACCAATGAGTTTAATAGCTCTACGCTGTACAGAATCAAGGCAGTTGAGACTACTCAAGTAAGCTCCACCCCATATGTGAGAACAGTATTCCATGCAGGGACGTATAAAAGATTTATAAACTAAAAGAAGTTGTTCGCTATCGAAAAACTTACGACATCGCCCCAAAAATCCTAACTTTTGAACAGCATTCTTAGCCAGATTAAAAATATGAGAATTCCACTTCATATTATTTTCAATCTCAACTCCTAGAAGTCTGACAGACTCATTCTCTAAAAGATTTTTGGGGCCAAACGTTAATGGAAAAGGATTGGGTGTCGTTATCCTAGAAAAATGACAAACCTGTGTTTTGCTTGTATTGAATTCAACACTGTTAGCAATACCCCAATCCATAATTGTTTTAAGATCAGTGTTAAGGGAATCTATCAACTTTGATCTACACTCACTAAGCGCTAAGGGTGTATATAATTTAGGTGCTTCATATGACGCATGAAGCGTGCTGTCATCAGCAAAACTATGTATAGGATGAACCGTTGAGTCCAACAAATCATTAATATAGATAAGAAAAAGAGTTGGTGACAAAGCGGAACCCTGAGGAACTCCTGCATTAGTTGAAAAAGTATTCGATGATACACCGTCAACATTGACCCGAAATTTTCGATCAGATATAAAGCTCTGTGTCCAAGATATAAGCTGCTCGTCTAAACCATAGGATCTCAATTTGCATATAAGGTTGTTATGCCAAACTTTGTCAAATGCCTTGGAAATATCAAGAGCAACACCGAATGTTTCTCCAAAGTTTTCAAGCGACTTGTTCCAGATATGAGTGACAAAAGACAGCAAATCTCCCGTCGCTCTTGCTTTTCGAAATCCATATTGTCTCTCATTAATTAATTTGGAAGACTCTAAGAAGCTCATTAAATTAAAATTGACATATTTCTCAAAAATTTTAGCAACTACCGATAAAATTGAAATGGGTCTGTAATTCGTAGGATCAGTCTTACTGCCCTTTTTTGAAACTGGCTGTACACTAGCCATTTTCCAAATTTCAGGAAAAATTCCTTTCTTATATGACAAATAGAAGATTTTAGTGAGGATTGGTGCTAGCTCCCTAGCAAACGTTTTAAGTATAATCGGAGGAATAAAATCAGGGCCTGTTGCCTTGTTAGTATTGATTTTTAAAAGCATTTTTCGAACAATGTTTTTCCGAAAAATTATCCGCCTCATTTTATAAGAAACTTGAGAAATAGGTTTAGGTTGGAAATTAGGTTCTTTTAAAGTAGAATTTAAAGAGAAATAATGCCCAAGCAAATTAGCTTTCTCTTTTGGATCAATGATAGGGACATCTCTATTAACAAGAGGCGGTAGGGAAGATTTACAAAAGTTGCTTTGGACAGCCTTTGCGGCTTTATAGAAATTGCGTGAACCAGTCGGATGTTCTGCGAATTTAGATGCTTTTTTCCTATTAAATAGATGTTTCTCTTCATCTATTAACTTACGACATAAATTTCTCTCTTTACGGTACTGTCTAAGGTTTTCATCGGTTTTGTTTTGATTATACTTTCGAAAAGCTTTTTTTTTAACTTTTATAGCTTTTTTGCATTTACTAGAAAACCATAGATCAGTTTTTGGAATGATCAATTTATTAGGAATAAATCTGTGCATACCATGCCATAAATGCAGCATCGAGGCGAGCGACGGAGCTTAAGTGGTCTGGCAAGAACATTATTATTTTTTCTAATAGCCAGGCTGTTCTAAAAGCTCTAGGAAATTATACTATAAAGTCAAAAATAGTGCAAGAATGTTCTAGGTCCTTGAATTATCTCGGATTCAAGAACAGCATATCACTGATATGGACACCAGGGCATAGTGGGAATCTCGGAAGGAAAAATCTAATGATTTAGCAAAGAGCTCCGCAGGGAGGCTCATAGGCCCTGAACCAGCAATTGGTATATCGAAAGGTAGAATAAGATCGCTAGTCGAAAAAGTTCTCTTTCAGTCCAGTAACTCTCAATGGAAGAGCACAGAAGGCTGCAAGGTCCTCAAGATCTTCACTCCAGAGTTGAGCCAGCAAACCACCAAATTCTTGTTAAATCTGACTCGGTCAGACTGCAGGCTAATGGTGGGACTACTAACAGGTCACCATCATGCGAACAAACATATGGTACGGCTTCGAGTAGAAAATGATCCAACATGCCGCTTTTGTCTTGAAGAGGATGAAGCAGTCCCTCACATTGTGGGATAATGTACGGTTCTCTCAGGGCTGAAGCGGCATGTTAGGACCAAACTATCTAAGGATAGAAGATTTCTGCAAAGCAGACCATTCAAGGCTGTTGGCTTTTTTCAAAAAGGTCTTCAGCTCTTGAATATTAGGATGGCATAAGGGACTTAGCAGTCTACATGTTAGGCTATGACTACATGGTCACCTCGCAAAAAAAAAGCTATATCATATAGCATGTCACTTAATAATACCAGCTGTTGCTCCCGAGCAACATTTAAAAGGTATATTAAGCACTTAATGGTAAGCAAAAAAATCGGCACTGGAATGTTTTCAATAAAACCAGAGCTCTTCCTGTTACCTATACAACTTTACTATATGAATATCCTATATGAACGTACTATAAGTGGTACTATCAGGCCCACTCCTTTACCTTGGCTGTGTTAAGCAATATCGCTCCACCTGCAATCAGACGCTCGCATGTGTGAACATAAAAATGTAAGCAACATCACGTTACCCTTGCAAGAATATTACGGTGACCACACTCGTCAATTGAAGTCAAGAAAATCTCCTCACAAAACTGCTGACAACCTGCTTCTGCGTCTCGGATGCCTGGGACACCTCCTGGAATCATTACAACACACTTGGTATTTCTATTACTAACCCGACTTCTATTCAACCAGATTTCGATCTGCCGCGATATATCTGTACTACACCAAGCCGAATAAGAACGATTCATGGACTTTGTGCTGATTCTTCCTACAAGTGGGGAATTTCAGAGTCCTCTCAATGTGATTCAGCTCCACAACAAACCATAAAACACATTGCAACTGTGTTCGATTCGACGATACAATGGCGACATCTCAGACATTCATATGGCAACTTCCGATGTAGGAGCATGAATAGACTCACTCGATGTAAACATCTAATTTCAAATGTACAGCCCTATTTTTTAAATATTTTACTTCTTCACTTTAAACGAAAAGACGGCGCAATCAAATCGATTCTAAGCTCATTTAATGTCATGTTTTGTTTTAAGGTAGATTTTATATTAAAATCTACTTATCTTAAGTTTTATTTTTATTTTATATGTGTCACAAATAAACCATACGCTAAATAAAAATACGAATATGGAGGGAGATAATAAATAATCTGCATTTAACATAGAATAGTAATGGCGGGAAAATGATTTGAGACGTACTCGTTATTTTTTTTTACGCACTGGTTCATGACCAGACATCGGTTCCATCGAATTGTTCTATATGTTTACCAGTTTCCTAGTTTTTTTAATTAATAATATTTACTTTCGCTCAAAAATCAACGAAACTATTTTAATACCGCATTGCAAAGCAGTTCTGAAACTAAATAGATATGTATATCAAATCATATAATTGAAACACAACCAAAATCAAGAACTGCCTCTGAAAAAGTCGATATGTTTTGGTATATTCCTAAAACTTATATCTTCAGCGCCTCTAAAGAGATATCCAGGGAAAGGACCTTCAGAGAAGTATTCCTAAAACACGTGAATGAATTATGAATATGTTAAATATCCACAAGTACTGAACATTGAGTTTACAAAAAGAGCAATATGTTGTAACAAATCGTTTCAAAATTATATGAACGAATAACTGGTTGAAAGAAAGGGGGATCGATAGATCTAGCAAAGAACATCAAACTAATTTTATATTCGACACATAACAACTCTGATGAAAGGATTACCGTGGTAAGCACAGAGTGAAACAACCACAGTTTAGGTTGGATTGGAAATGTTCTACAAATCAAAAAGCATCCCCATTAATGGAATACATTATTAAACCTGCAAGGGTTCAATCGACCGATATTAAAATAATTTGTTGGTTAGAGAATATTTATGCATACATGGTGGATTGTTTCGAAGGAACAATATGTTGACGAATATTAATTAAATCTTAATTCATAAGATAAATTGGATTAAGTTTAGTAATCAGTTAAAACATAGTTTAGTCAAATTAGAATCTAAAACCAAATCAAATTTTACCATAACAATAGAAAAATCTCAAAATTAAAAATTTAAATAATAAAATAATATTACAGTTAACATTTTAATTACCTTCATCTGACATAATAACAGTTTGATGACTTTCCGTTTGACAATGAGATCGTAATTCTGAACGATCACTAAATGTAATCGCACAGTAAGAACATACAATATTACCATCATCACTACCCCCATCCATAAAACTATCCATTTTATGTAAATGTTCCATTTGTGTTTGATAATTGTGTACAATAACAGAATTATTTGTCGAAGATGAGGATGAAGATGCACTCTGTGCAATTGGTGTTGTTGACAAAGATGTTGATAAGTTATTTAAATTGCTATTACTATTGTTATTGAATTGATTTGTTGAATGATTTGACGATGAAGAAGATGTCGATGATGTTGAAGATATTGATAAGTTATTACTATTGCTACTATTATTAATTATTGAAGAGTCACTATTATTACTTATCAATTTACTTATTCGATCATTTGTATAATTCTGAATTGTAATTTTTTCTAATTTTTGATCAATTAAATTCATTTCATCATCTAAACGTTGCTGTGATATTATTTTTTGATTTACTTTCTGTCCATTGGCCATTTGGATAACAGTACGATAACGTTCTAATAATTTATAAATATCTGAATTTATCGGTGGACTGTAATTTGAATTCAACCAGTCCTTGCATATTAGTTCAGCATCATGATACTTTTTTAATTTATACAATGAACATATTAAATGTAAATAGGTTTTAGTTATTGTATTATTTAAATCGTTTTCGGTAACCAACATTTTTAGTAAACGTCGACTATCTTGTACAACATTTTCATATTTATTTAATTCCAAATAACATTCAATTCGTCCAAATAGACATGCCATTATTTTATCTTTAGGAATTTTAAAATTATTAGTACTCGGACTTAAGATTTGATCATATATTTGAATGGCTTTCGACCATTCTTTATTTTTTACTAATTCATGTGCTTGGTTTTCTTTATCTGTCATCGTATAAATAATTTTTTTGTTTTCAATATATTTTAATTAATAATTTTTCTTTTCGAATAATTTATATTTAGTTATTTTTTTCTTAAATCTCCAGAAATCCAAAATGATATTCATAGAAATTCTCCGCGGACAATTGTTTCAGTTTTTTTTCACTTCTTTTATTTCTTTTCAAAATATTTTCTTCTTATAATCTACGTTTATTTTTCACAATTGTTCTAATCCTTTGAATCGAAAAAATTATACTGATTAATTATAAAAATAATATAAGAATCGTATAATGGAAATAATAAAATTATAAGTAAAATAATAAAAAAAGTTATACTGTTTACAAGAGGTTAATTGCAAACGGGTTTTGATGGCATCCCTGGAACAAGAAAAAAATTTTTTTTATTCAATCCATCCATACACAAAAAAATGTCAAATGATTTAATTCGATTTAAAAAAAATAGTAGAAATTTAATGGTAATAAAAGTAAATAAATGTAATCAAATATTTCATTAGTAACATACCGTAACAAAAATAAATATAAAATACATATTTTACAAGATATATTACATTTTATTTTCTTTTTCTTATGGTTTTTAATCAAACAAAAAATCTCTTAAAAAAGAATTGACACAAAACACTACATAAAAAAATTCATTCATTGCAATCTCTACACAAGAAATTGTTGTCCATGGCGAGGGTGAGTTCAGTAAATTTGAAACCATATAAATTGTTAAGTTTTCGAAATTCGACCTAGAAATAGATTTAAATTTTAAATATGTAGGTTAAATAATATGAAGAGAATTAATGATCATTGTGATCTATAAAAATCAGAGATTTTATAGAATTGATTTCATCTAATGTCTTTTGGCTTATTAGTGTGATATTTTTCTAATGAGACATTTTAATAATATGGGTGAAACGTGTGATGATTTTTTGAATTTAATGATTATTTGGATAGAATATTACTCATAAAGTATTTATTATTTAGACTTTAAAATA